>JANAVB010013801.1:0-364847 GCA_029216955.1 Iris pallida | reverse complement strand
TGACTCTGACCAATTTTCAGCTCGTCTTATCGAGCAGTTTAGGAGAAATCCCAACCGCACTGATTTTCCCTGTCTGTGCACACGAGTTACTTGGCCACTAATACGCGTGTTTAAATCGGACATGCGACTAGACACGATACAGGTGTTTGGACACGTGCACCTAGACCTTAGCTAGGTGTGGACACAACTACGAGACCCCACTCGTGTCGTGTCGAGTGCACGACACGCGTGCACGCGTGCACGAGCCTGTGCACACTACACAGTGTCTGTGAGTGCACTGTTTGTGTTTATTCGTGTTTGGACACGTTTGTGTCCTCTAGTATGGACGCAAACACCCTATATAACATGTATGCATTGTATAATTAAGTTACCAACCTCTGAAATTGTATTTTTAATTCAAATATCATTATTAAATTGTCATGTTCCATTTTTCTGAAACACATGGTATCAGTCCCTTTTTCTTCCTGATTTCAGTTTGCCAAATTGAATTGGTCTGATGATTTTTAACCTTTGTAATAATGTTAAATACTGAGTTTAAATATCTAAATATGTTTCCCTATATGTTATCTTGCTATGGTAAGAATTTGGGTTCGAATTGATGGATTTTTGGACTAAAATCTGAATTTCTGAATGACTTGAAATACATTGTGTACTGATTTCCTTTTTTTTTTCTAGTTTTATATATTGAGCTATGTCATCGTATTAAACCCATTTAGCACAGTATATTACATGCTATTAAACCCCTAATAGGTTCACCTATGTAAATTCTAATAGTGTGTTGAGATTGGGGTGATTTGATTGTGTTTTGATTCATAAAATCTGAGTTTACATTTTGATGGACTGTTTTAAAGTCTTGTTTGATTTTTAGTGAAATGATAGCTGTTGGTTTAACATACATAAATCTGAGATTATATAGGACTGTCATTTTTATAGTTTTGTGATTACTGAATTTGAAATGGGGTCTGATTTTCAATGTTAATGTAAAAACTGAGAATGGGATGTTAAATTTGAATTGATTTCCTTTTCAGATTATTTCAATATTGTGTTCTTCTAAAACCTGAGTATTTTCTAGTTTTTTCCATTCCTGAGAATATGTGATGGACTGATTTCCTTTCCTTTTGACTTGTATGTTGAAAAACATTGACACATTATTTACTAAAATCCTGAAACCCATCTACATTGCCTGTTATTCACTCACCACTCTCATGTATGCTCATCTATCACACACACACACATGTTTTAGTCTTTCTTGACACCATGTTTCCTATTCACATGTACACCCTCAGTTCAGTTCATATCAGTCCTTGTTATGCCCCTAAACTTGTAATGACAGCTCATATATCCACATAGCAACCCCATTCCAGATCCCTTGACTGTCCTTTATCAGTCCCCTTGCACCATGCTACTGTCCTATGTGACAGCCCTCATGGACACCAAATTTCAGTCCCTATAACTCCTGTCAACAGTCCATGTATTAGCCTACAAATCAGCCTTGTATATGTGTGGTTGTATGTGTGTAAGAGCCTATATATATATTTTTGTGTGTGTGAGTTCATGTTTCTAAACCTATAGGAAAGAGCCTATATTTATATATGTGATATTGTATATGTGTGGTATTTATGAGGAGCCTATATACTAATATGTATATTTTATATATAGTTGTGTAGGCTATGTCATATAGCATAGCCATATCAATATGTGTGATATTTGTTATAGGTAATTTTGTCTTGTGATTATGATTTATGGTTGGTCTTAGGTGTCACGCCCCGCTCCCGAAGGAGCGATCGTCCTCGCTAAGGCATGATGCCGCACGAGCCTAGATTGCGCTCGTGCAAAGCGGGTTCCATAACGGCCGATTACAGCGGCTGCGACGGGGTCGTCGCACAGAAGTCCCGTGCAGAGACATTGATTTATGGCAGCGGAATTAGAACCAAAACACATGAACACCAGTCTTTCAAAAGAATCTCTTTATTGATATTGAATACAAGATTACATTTGTGGGCGCAAGGCCAAATTACAATGTCTCTCGTGCTCACTTTTCTCTCATTTACAAGTCACTCTGCTCTCTCTCATCTCTCGATACAATACTTGAATCCAGCGGAAGCTTCGGAAGGCGATGTCCATACATTATGTCCTGTATAAGTCTTCAGATCACGCGACCGTACGCTTTGACTCGCCAAGGAACTCCGTGCCTCGGCGCATCCAAGCGAGCTCCGCGCCACGAGCTTCTACCTGTGCCTGCACATGAAACACTGTGTGGGTGTCAGTACCACTATACTGGTGGAGTGAGCTTCTCGCCCACCCATACAAAACCTACACGTTTTATTTACTTTGTGCAACATAAACCCTTTTTTCGATTGTCTTTCTATTCTTGCCTTAGGGTCAGTTTTAGGACCGACGCCTTAGCGCAACTTGTGTATCGGAACCATCCCCTGCTTGCAATGTCAACGTTAACTCATACTTTGTCTCTAGACCACTTCTAGTGCCACCAACGTTAACCTATCAAGTCGTGTTTGCCTTACGGCCATAATCAGAGACGAAACTACACGAAGGACTCTATTTCCTTGCCTCTAGACCTTTCTCGTGCTTGCATTGTCAACGCACCGACTTATACTTGTCTTTTGTGCCAAACTCTGGGACATAACGACTCGGTTGTGCCATGAACTCGATTCGTGCTTCAATATCTCCGAGGCAGTGCCTCCTCGCTTAGTCTCGCATACACTTGTGCTGTGACAACGCGGCCGTGCCTCATATTTCGAGGCCGAGCCCAACAACTCAACGTCACTTCATACAACTAGCCCTACGGCCCTTTTTGACTTAACTCGCAACTTAACACTCGACGCCACATCTCGTGCCGAAGCACGTCGCCTTCGCTGTAGCCAAATCTTAGGCTCCGACATTGTGTCTTTTTAACTCATACATATTCAACTCAATCCACAGGCACACACACGGATTGCCGCCCGTACCGACACAAAACTTACCATGTTAGTTGAAAACAATTTATATTAAGTGTTTGTTATGGGATTGGCCTAACCAGCCGCTTTGGACGTAGCCTGGTAATACGGGACCCTTGCAACGCAGGTAGCGAGCCCCGATGCAAGTCCCCGTCTTACCGATCGCCTAACCAGCGTTGCCTATTACCCAGCTCGGCTACAACCAGTTTCTTCCTAGGCCGAGTCGGTCCCGTGGCCCCGGGGTGCCGCTCGAAGAAAGCACCCCTTGTCGACAAGTTGTCCAAGTTCATAAGGGTTAACATGGTGTATTTTAGGATACCGTTGGGGCTTATTATGTGATCAATTCATTTACTTGGTTGTTTTACTCTTTCCACTTTTTGTACTTCCTTTGCAGAGCCCCTAACCAGGGTTGCCTCGGCGACTAACCATCGCTTAGACTTAACATTCTTTGAACTCAGGGAACGGCTACTGCATAGCCTTCCACTTAACTTAAACATAATATGTTTCCTTAAGTATCGACCGACCGTGGCTAACTTTCCACTGAACCAACCGTGGCTCGTGCCTCTAAACCGACTCGTGTTCTACGCAACGTTATCGCCCAAGTCATACTTCATATGACAGGCCTTGGGGTCATGGGACTACTTATCTTGACAACCGCAGAATGAGCGGGACAACACGTAGAATAACTTAGGTCGACCGGCATAACTTTTGCCTAACTCACTCAAGCCTACAACTTTACCCAAGGGACGAGCAAAGGCTATGCCAAGCCTTGCGGGACAGGACCATGCATGCTTTAGCAAGCATTTGTGCGGGCGACGCCTATGACTTAGGCTAACTCTCAGCTTTCGCACCGAAGACCAACTTTTCTTCTCCCAAGCCACGGGACGTAGGACCGAGTGTCATTTTCAAAGCACGTCGTGCACCAACTCTAAGTCGACCGTGGGACGTTTTCCATGTTCTAACTTATTTTGACCCGTCGGGATTATTCCCTTAGCTATATGGATGCGTAGCTTTTATTTATCAAGCCTAACTTGTGCAAGTTGAAAATACGATTTATTATGTGAAGGCAAAGATGATGAGAGTTCACCGAAACTACCCCACCTGAGCGATGTCTCCGAGCAAACCGTTGCAAGGCTAAGGCCGAACGCCGTCGGCGTTTCGATTCCTCCAATTGACTTTTACGGGACGGGGCATGTAGTGCCCCGTCCCTACATCGTGCCCCGTTGATCGTCCACGGGGTGCGCGAGAAAGGAACACTGTCGCTATCGACTCTGTCGGGACCGATAGGTCGGGATTGATCGAATCGATCGAACGGGAACGGTTGAATTAAGATCCATTCCCCGTTATGGAATGGCTTCTTCGGAACCAAAGTCCCATATTCAGCGGGCTGCGCCTCGAGGATTGACTCTGCGGCTGAGTCGGGAGAGACCTCCCGTTGCTCTGCTTTTCACGCCGCTTGCGTTAGTTTTGGCTTTGTTTTCTGAATGCGTTTTCGTGAATGTTTTCGATGGTTTTCATGGCTTACGTTTCGAACTTCGCATTCGTATCGAATTTCCTTGAATAACACAGTGTTCTAATTGGTTGCTTGTGCGATTTCAGGTGATCGCGTAGGCAACGTCTAGCGCGGCCAACCAGTTTCTCGCCTCAAGTAAATACTAAGGTGAGTGGCTGACCCTTCTTCCCTCGACCCTCTTCTCTAATACATTATCAATACTAGACATGTGCTATGCTGGAGGTAATGCAATAACATGAATGATATTCCGATGAACGGTCACACGACGTCCCACGAACACGAACTATACAGATGCTTGTCATATGATATTATCGTGCCTGCAATTATCAAATCATATAGAACCGTGCTAAGGATGGATGAATCGATTAAATAAATTTCGCAACGATACTACAAGATGTGCCTTGAAATAACTAATTAACTTAGCACGATCATGGACAACTTGTCGACAAGGGCGATTGTTTCTTCGGACGGCATCCTGAGGCCACGGGACCGTTCCGGCCTAGGAAGAAACACGGATAGCTATGCCGGATGCATGCCACAGTATGCAGGGGCTTTCAACGGGGCTCGCTACCTGCGCTGAAAGGACCCTGTCTGCCAAGCTATATGTCCAGGATGGCTTGTCGTTCCAGTGACCTTCACGAACGTACTCAATTACGAATCATTAATATAAACATGACAGGGAAGAACATGGTAAGTTTACGCTACGACGGCACGCTCTGCCGGGGTAAGATCTATCGTCATTATACGTTTGTGCCTTCAAATATAATTTTGAATTGAGTAGGATGGCTAGAAACTTTACTAAATATTGGAATGCACGCTCACTTAACTTCTTCAACAAATGAGAGCACGGGATTAAATTGCCACGCACCAGCACAAAGTGTAAAGTGCTGACCCTCGCTCTGAACAGGTACTCGGGACCAGGATAGCGTGCCAAGGAACTGAAGGCGACGCTCCTTTCTTTTGAAGCCTTGCTAGAGCGAAGGCTTGTTCTGCAACATTTTGAAGACTCCGACCCAACTGCCTCATGAGTCACCGACTCTCGCCGATCCCAGGTCTTAGAGAGTTATTTTGATGTTTGTAAAAAGGGATGTAAATGTATGGAATGACTATCTCATCGATGTCGGTTGTAAGCCAGCGAGGCCTCTTTTGTAAGCGAGTCTGTAACCTACTTATTATCAATGAAAAAGCAAGTTTCCTTTATAAATCAATGTGTTCAAATTTCTCTGCGTACTCTTGAATGTGCTGTTGTTTCGGATAACCTTATGAACCGCCTTGTGCAAGAGCAACTTAGGCTTGCACGGCATCACGCCCGGGGGACGACTATCGATTCTATCGAATCGGGGCGAAACTTGCGCCAACAAGTCCGTAACATTTTTCTGGTCCTGTATGCCAAGTTTGGTCCAATTCTGAGACCGTTGACAAAATTACCGTTTTGTGGGCCCCACGGTTCCACTCAACGGGCGATTTTGTTCACGGCCCGCCGGAATCCAACTCTGGACATACGGTTGGGTTCGTATCGGAAAACAGGATCCGTAGACATGTAGTTTGACGACTTTAGAGACCTTTGACTCTGGCACGCTTTTCGGTACAAAGCGGGTCCAACGGCGGACATCATTTTTGTCCAAAATTACCGTTTTGCCCCTGTGTCCAGAATTGGACTTAAGGACAGGCAATCCTAGCTAATTTGACTATTCTGAGAACGTTGATACTATTTATTTCAGCATCCGGAGACTTTTGCATGTGTTTGTTGATTGTGGCTCGTGAGTGGTTTGTATTATTGGTTTCTCCAGCTAAGGACCTCAGGCAAGTGCACTTTCTGATTGCTTTCCGATTCATAGTAGTCTTTTCATTTCATGTCTTTACATATATCTTGCTACTTGTTGACACGCTCGTCACACGGAGTAGTCGGGAGGGGAAATATCTAAGTAAACATGTGAACTACCCAGAACTATCCCATGAGCCTATTCTTGAATAATAGCAGCTGCAAACGACACGTGCAGTATGCCGGATTATACCCCCTAGCCGTCCACATGGCGAAAGGATATTTCACACCACTTAGATAGAAGTCTTTTATTAGCTTTTCCTTGTTTATTTCTCTATCGTGCTATGACATCACTTTATCTTACAGTTTTTATTTCTCATATGCTATTTTCATGTCTTGATAATTTTATTGTGTTTTGCACTGCCGTCGGTTTGTGTGCTTGTTCCAATCCTGACTGGATAACCAACATTTTTTAGGTTTAGCCGCGATCATTGTTAGCACTGGGGAAGACTTGGTTATGCTGAAGACAACCTAGAAATAGATAGCAATGTATCATTTTCATTAATTGTAAAACTTGTATTTTTCCTTTAATTTAAAATGTTATAACTGTTGTAATAAATTAGAATTGTGAATGAGCATCAAATGTTTTACTTTGAGCATTTATTTCTTGCGGGCTTGACAGCGTTCTACCGCCGACTCTGCGGCGTAGGCTGGCTTGGACACGTCTCGTATCCGAAAAGCGGGTGCGGGTCCTGACAAGTTTTTGTGGTGGCCATGCAGGTCAGATTTTGCAAAAGTTTACGAACTCGTGATGGTACGTAGTCGTACTATTGCGAGCCTGCGCTCAGGAAATGCTCATTCACAACCTAGGATTAAAATGATTTAAGGACTAGGAGTCCCTTGTTTAAATTGACCGGTTGGGTAGCTAAGGTTGTTAAATAGGCCATACAATTTAGAATTATTAAACTTAGATTGCTTGCTAGGACCCTGTAGGTACACTCTTACTTTAACATGACCATGTGATCCAATGAGGATCCACCATTCACTTGGTAAGTTAGACTTACCTATAATTAAGGCTTTGATATTGCTGAACTGTTTAACTTTCTTTTACTGTATTAGAGATAAATCTTATATCATAAGTTAGAATTGCTTGTTTTAAATTCTATGTTGCCATAGGAAATTAGCTTAAATTTTCTGATTCTGTTAATTGCATATGAATCTCGAGGTAGATTGATTCGAGATTCCCCTCAACCATTTGAAATATTTATGAAAACAAGATTAGGAAGTTCTTATTTTATTTGTCTTCAGATATTTCTCTTCGACCATCCTTTTACCTTAAGGAATGAGACTTATAGGCAGATGTTACACTATCTATCATAGTTAAATTAGATTAGATCCTTAGATATCCTTGAAGTCTTAGGAAAATAGTTGGAATAGATTTTACGACTGCAATGGCCAGCCAGCAGCGCACTGGCGAGGCACATCCCATAGAAATGAAACCATTTTGAGGATCACAAGTTATAAAATGTTGCTAAAACTATATTGTAGTTGACCAAGGCCTTAAGGATAGAGGATAGTCGGATGACTGTATAGGCAAGAACACCATGTAAGGATTTAAATTTTCTCAAAACCCGAACTTCTTATTTTCCTTCTTCCAAAAATCTTGTCTACTTATATTTTTGACTATCTTGACCAACACTGCTATTACAGCCTAGCTTTTGCAAGCTTACTCTTTTATCGAGCTTGATTCAAGACATATGTTTATTGGGGACGCCCGCTAACATATTGTCTAATCAGAATCATTGTATTACGGTTTGATCAACCATGATACAATTGGTTCGCTTTTTATCTAAATTACCCTACGTGGACTGAGATGTCTCCAGGATCTCATCCACGACTACTTTGACAATTCCCCTTGAATTATACATTCGCCTTTGAATCACGTAATTGTATTCCGTGCCATCAACCTTGAACTCTTTATCGTTTTGTCTTCCACTGATTGGAAGGACGAAATCTCGAAATTGATAAATAGATACCTAGTATCCCATGACTATGATAGTTGTATATGCAGGTGTAGCTACCATCGGCCGGCCCTATGACAGGAACCTTGCCACCATATCCTAGCCTCTAAGGTGGGTAGACTGTAAACCTTCTCAATTCTAGGATATACCAGGATTATTAATTGATTAGAATAACATCCATTAGCATGACAATTAGTGCCCCATGGACTCCCACTTTTCATTTAGGTCCTTTTGTGTTCCCGGCCGTGTCATTAATATTTGGAGCACGAGACCAGCTACTACCTTCTAATAAATTTCATATGTAAGCTCTAGACGAGTCCACCTTCAGCTAGGTATATCATGTCCCACTCAAACCCATCCCCTTGTACTCTATTTTTGTGCTATAATTTTCAGGTTAAAAGGACTAGCTACAACCCTTACCATAATGCCGGTACATTTCCTGACTTCCATTTGAGCCTCAACTTCGACCTAATTCCTTCGACCCAACATGTGGTTGTGATCTACTCGGAGTCCACTACGCATATGTCACTAATGTGCCATTTCAATTATGTCTTCTCGTGCTACTTAAACACAAAAGTCACCAAAGACGCATTTTGGACTTGAGGGACCTAGCTAACCAACCTGACTAGCAACTAACTCAGCCTTGAATAGAAACCTATTCTAGAATACCCTAATCTAATAGGAAGAGTTTTATCATTGGGATCTTGTCTAGCCCATATAGATTGAAACTCAATGTTCATCCAACCAACGACTGATGTCCAAATAGAGAACCCAGTAATATCACAATCTTGATTTCTCGAATTCTATTCTACTTTTGAATCTTGTTTAGAATCCTGAGAATGGAATTTATGTATTGCATGGATTGCAAGTCCCCCCTAAGAAAGAAGAGTTCTCGACTTAGCAAGTGACTGGACTAGAGTAGCCCATTTAGCAAATAAGTTAATGATTCATAAGCATCCTTTCTGTAGCTGTACCATGGGATACCCTCTACCGCTTTGGGAACTTCATGATCGCTCTCGATTATTTTTCTATCTTCCTGTCCTTTCTATTGCAGGGAGACGAAGGTCATGCTAACTAGAATTTACCAATATTTTAAGCTACTTGTGTAAAATTGATTGCTTGTTAAATTTTGGGTTGCTTGATAGATGGAAGAGAATTTTTAGACGTCATAAGCCTAGATACGTGTTGGTAGGATTGTGAGCAATTAGTTAAAGGATTATAAGATTTTAGTTTGAGGAAGTAGTGTGACCAAATGTGGGTAGAAGTCCTATAGGCTATGCAGTTACAAAATGGATAGAGAGGGTATAAGATATTTGGATTAATTAAATTTGAGAGGACTAAAGGAATAGTAGATTTAATACTATTTTTATTTTTATTTTGAATTTTAAGGAATAACTATGAACTAGAATTTCGAGGACGAAATTATTTTTAAGGTGGGTAGATTTGTAGCTCCCCTTCCCGAAATTTTGAAATATTATTTATTTATTTATTTGATTAAGGGAAATATAGTTATTAATCATTTGGAATATATATTTATTTATTTCATGTTCTTAATGGTCAAATGATTATTATTTATTAGAAG
Organism: Iris pallida; assembly: GCA_029216955.1. Lineage (NCBI taxonomy): Eukaryota > Viridiplantae > Streptophyta > Magnoliopsida > Asparagales > Iridaceae > Iris > Iris pallida. The sequence goes on along the minus strand of JANAVB010013801.1, from coordinate 355,015 downwards.
ATAAATATATATATATATGTATGTATATATGTATATACTAATCTTATATGGATAGGCCAATATATACACAGGTTATATATAGATATATCTATATAGATACGTCAATGTGTATATACGCATATTAATATATATATTCACATGTATATATATATGCATGTGTATTGGTGGTAGCCTAGACTAAGTAACAAGCCAAAGCCCATAGCTTAAATCCCCAGCCCTCGGCCTTGTATGGAGCGTAGGTGTGTATGGGGATTGTACATATAAAGGAAATACATAAATGTGTGTATATAATTATATATACTATATGTGTATTTGAGTGTAAATATAAATATATTATAAATATGTGAGTGTGTGTCTGTAAGTACAAATATATCTACTATATATGCAAATGTGTATATATACTGGTATAAGTGAATATATGATAAATATATATGAGTGTGTGTAGAAATATATTAATATATATACAGATGTGTATATAGGTATAAAATATATTATATATGTAATTGTGTATAAGTAGTATATAACAAATATATATATATATATATATATATATATATATATATATATATATATATATATATGTATATATATATAAATGTGAATATGTAAATATATACGTATACATAAATATTTATGGTGTACATGTATACATATATACATGTACTTAGATATATATGCATGAATATATATATATATATATATATATATATATATATATATATATATATATATATATATAGATTGTATATTGATAAATGAAATGAATAAGAAGAAAAAAAAAGAGAAAAAGGAAAAGATGAGAAACAAGCAGCAGTGGCAAAACCCCCACAAATCGAGTATCCCCAGTCCCCAGTGGGCCCAGCCTTACTTTGACACCAAACCGAGCAAACGTTCACGCTTGAACCCGAACCCCCCCAGGCTTCCCTTGCGCGCGTCTACTTATAGTCAGCGGAGAAAGGGGAGCGTTCGCTCGAAAACCTCACAAACCATAACGCCGCCAATCATCCCCGGCGACCCCTGGCCCTGCGCACGCGCGGCGGGGAGCCACCGGCGGCTGGCCGGAGCGCCGCCGTGACCCAGCGCGCGCGCGAGCGCAAAAGAGACAGCAACGGCAGCAGCAAGTTGCTGAGAGGGCTCAACTTCGAGACGCGATTCCCGCCCCGTCTCTCGACCGATTTCCAATCTTCCAACTCTGGTACGAACTCAACATTACCCTCGATATTTCCCTTCAAATAGTTATAAGTATTTCATTGTGTACGCTACGAGAATCGAGGCCAAAGTAGCCGAAAAACCTGTCAAAACAGGACGTAGAAAACCAGTCCAATCACCTATGTTTGAACATCGATTATGATCGATCCTGCAGCCTTTTAGAAAAACTGTTTGAACAACTTTTTAGACAACATGTAGGACTTCCTAACCTAATTTGTAGTTCCAATTTTTATCTTCTGTGTGGAAAAGAAATCAGTTTCCAAAGTTAGAGAAAAATCTGTTTTCAAAACAATAAAAATGCTCCACACGACGTCCGTCCCGCCATTCCGGGCGACGTGGTCGCGCACCGAAGACATCGAAAGCTGCGTAACGGATTCGTGGTCGTGTGTGCTTTGACGGAATTCAAATTGGTCGCGTGTGCGCGACGAATTCGACGCGTATCCGTCGGAATCGCCCTGTATCGTGCACGTTACAAATTCTCCAATTACTTTGTGCACGCTCGTCAGATCGAGACGAAACTTGCGCCAACAAGTCCGTAACATTTTTCTGGTCCTGTATGCCAAGTTTGGTCCAATTCTGAGACCGTTGACAAAATTACCGTTTTGTGGGCCCCACGGTTCCACTCAACGGGCGATTTTGTTCACGGCCCGCCGGAATCCAACTCTGGACATACGGTTGGGTTCGTATCGGAAAACAGGATCCGTAGACATGTAGTTTGACGACTTTAGAGACCTTTGACTCTGGCACGCTTTTCGGTACAAAGCGGGTCCAACGGCGGACATCATTTTTGTCCAAAATTACCGTTTTGCCCCTGTGTCCAGAATTGGACTTAAGGACAGGCAATCCTAGCTAATTTGACTATTCTGAGAACGTTGATACTATTTATTTCAGCATCCGGAGACTTCTGCATGTGTTTGTTGATTGTGGCTCGTGAGTGGTTTGTATTATTGGTTTCTCCAGCTAAGGACCTCAGGCAAGTGCACTTTCTGATTGCTTTCCGATTCATAGTAGTCTTTTCATTTCATGTCTTTACATATATCTTGCTGCTTGTTGACTCGCTCGTCACACGGAGTAGTCGGGAGGGGAAATATCTAAGTAAACATGTGAACTACCCAGAACTATCCCATGAGTCTATTCTTGAATAATAGCAGCTGCACACGACACGTGCAGTATGTCGGATTTTACCCCCTAGCCGTCCACATGGTGAAAAGATATTTCACACCACTTAGATAGATGTCTTTTATTAGCTTTTCCTTGTTTATTTCTCTATCGTGCTATGACATCACTTTATCTTACAGTTTTTATTTCTCATATGCTATTTTCATGTCTTGATAATTCTATTGTGTTTTGCACTGTCGTCGGTTTGTGTGCTTCTTCCAATCCTGACTGGATAACCAACATTTTTCAGGTTTAGCCGCGATCATTGTTAGCACTGGGGAAGACTTGGGTATGCTGAAGACAACCTAGAAATAGATAGCAATGTATCATTTTCATTAATTGTAAAACTTGTATTTTTCCTTTAATTTTAAATGTTGTAACTGTTGTAATAAATTAGAATTGTGAATGAGCATCAAATGTTTTACTTTGAGCATTTATTTCTTGCGGGCTTGACAGCGTTCTACCGCCGACTCTGCGGCGTAGGCTGGCTTGGACACCTCTCGTATCCGAAAAGCGGGTGCGGGTTGTGACAACTCGGCCCGGAGCTGGTGGAACAGACTGTGGAAAAGGTCAAGCTAATTCGAGAAAGTCTGAAGATTGCACAGAGTCGACAAAAGAGCTACGTCGACACCCATCGAAGACCGCTTGAGTTCCTGGTGGGCGATCATGTGTTCCTGAAGGTGTCGCCTATGCGAGGAGTTACTCGGTTCGGCGCGAAAGGAAAGCTGAGTCCGAGATTCGTTGGGCCGTTCGAAATACTCGAACGGGTCGCCCCATTGGCCTATAAAATTGCCCTACCGCCGGCGCTTGAAGGTGTGCACAATGTCTTCCACGTCTCCCAACTGCGGAAGTACGTGTACGACCCTAGCCACGTGGTGGATTTTGGCCAGCTGGAGCTAAAGTCCGACTTATCCTACGTTGAAGAGCCCGTTCAAATCTTAGAACGCAAGGATAAGCTGTTGCGGAATCGGGCGATCCCTCTCGTCCGCGTACTCTGGAGGAACCATGCGGTAGAAGAGTCGACATGGGAACTCGAGTCTGAGATGAAGGAGAAGTTTCCTTTATTGTTTTCATAGAGGTAGGTTCTGTTCTTAAGTTTCGAGGATGAAACTTTTTCTTAGTTGGTTATGGTGTAGTGCCCCGTCCCTACATCGTGCCCCGTTGATCGTCCACGGGGTGCGCGAGAAAGGAACACTGTCGCTATCGACTCGGTCGGGACCGATAGGTCGGGATCGATCGAATCGATCGAACGAGAACGGTTGAATTAAGATCCATTCCCCGTTATGGAATGGCTTCTTCGGAACCAAAGTCCCATATTCAGCGGGCTGCGCCTCGAGGATTGACTCTGCGGCTGAGTCGGGAGAGACCTCCCGTTGCTCTGCTTTTCACGCCGCTTGCGTTGGTTTTGGCTTTGTTTTCTGAATGCGTTTTCATGAATGTTTTCGATGGTTTTCATGGCTTACGTTTCGAACTTTGCATTCGTATCAAATTTCCTTGAATAACACAGTGTTCTAATCGGTTGCTTGTGCGATTTCAGGTGATCGCGTAGGCAACGTCTAGCGCGGCCAACCAGTTTCTCGCCTCAAGTAAATACTAAGGTGAGTGGCTGACCCTTCTTCCCTCGACCCTCTTCTCTAATACATTATCAATACTAGACATGTGCTATGCTGGAGGTAATGCAATAACATGAATGATATTCCGATGAACGGTCACACGACGTCCCACGAACACGAACTATACAGATGCTTGTCATATGATATTATCGTGCCTGCAATTATCAAATCATATAGAACCGTGCTAAGGATGGATGAATCGATTAAATAAATGTCGCTACGATACTATAAGATGTGCCTTAAAATAACTAATTAACTTAGCACGGTCATGGACAACTTGTCGACAAGGGCGATTGTTTCTTCGGACGGCATCCCGAGGCCACGGGACCGTTCCGGCCTAAGAAGAAACACGGATAGCTATGCCGGATGCATGCCACAGTAGGCAGGGACTTTCAACGGGGCTCGCTACCTGCGCTGAAAGGACCCTGTCTGCCAAGCTATATGTCCAGGATGGCTTGTCGTGCCAGTGACCTTCACGAACGTACTCAATTACGAATCATTAATATAAACATGACAGGGAAGAACATGGTAAGTTTACGCTACGACGGCACGCTCTGTCGTGGTAAGATCTATCGTCATTATACGTTTGTGCCTTCAAATATAAGTTTGAATTGAGTAGGATGGCTAGAAAGTTTACTAAATATTGGCATGCACGCTCACTTAACTTCTTCAACAAATGAGAGCACGGGATTAAATTGCCACGCACCAGCACAAAGTGTAAAGTGCTGACCCTCGCTCTCAACAGGTACTCGGGACCAGGATAGCGTGCCAAGGAACTGAAGGCGACGCTCCTTTCTTTTGAAGCCTTGCTAGAGCGAAGGCTTGTTCTGCAACATTTTGAAGACTCCGACCCAACTGCCTCATGAGTCACCGACTCTCGTCGATCCCAGGTCTTAGAGAGTCATTTTGATGTTCGTAAAAAGGGATGTAAATGTATGGAATGACTATCTCATCGATGTCGGTTGTAAGCCAGCGAGGCCTCTTTTGTAAGCGAGTCTGTAACCTACTTATTATCAATAAAAAAGTAAGTTTCCTTTATAAATCAATGTGTTCAAATTTCTCTGCGTACTCTTGAATATGCTGTTGTTTCGGATAACCTTATGAACCGCCTTGTGCAAGCGCAACTTAGGCTTGCACGGCATCACGCCCGGGGGACGACTATCGATTCTATCGAATCGGGGCGTGACAGGGCACTACATCATACACCACTCAGAACAAGTCTCGTCCTCGAGACTTTTCTGAAGGCAAGCTATCCTACCATTCCTAAGGCTAAGACTTAATCGTACACACACACCTACGCGTTCCTTCGACACCGAGCCACGCTCTCAATCCTTCCTTTAACACGAATTCAAGATCTCGACACACTCCCATCTTTCAAGCTTTGCTTGAACTCGACGTATCACTTGGCTGGATCCTGCGTGCATTCCAAGCGTCCCCAAAATACATGCATTCAGCCAAGCCGCATGATAGAAAATTTGTCATTCTCACTCGAGTCGCTTCGTGCACATACCCAGGCGTTCCTGAAATATATGCATGTCAGCCGAATCTCGTGAGCAGGGTTTCCTACATTCGTGATTCACGCTATCCATCCATGCCAATCCTCAAGATCAATCCTTCGATTGATAACTCATGAAACAGGGCGTCTCGCCTACCCGCTAGGCCATCTTTTCGATGCTAAGTCAATGTCAGGATTGGAATCATAGTTCTCCAACAATAATGCCAACACTGACCCCAATACTAGGGTCAACCAAAGTCGATCATACGGGGTCTTCTACCCAAGCTTGCGTCACTCGGATTTCTAAACATCGAGCACGATCACCTAATTCGCATTATGGCACGCGTTGCATATATTCAAATCCCTTCAATTCACAAATTCTAACCAATTCATGTATTCGATCACGAGGTCATCTTGCTCGACAATACGTTGTGACCCAATCTCACGCGAGTCCGATTATCCACGGTGGTTCGTGAATCACCACGCAATGCTCCCGCGGAATAATCATTCTCATCGGGGCGTAACTCTTGTTTGAGTTTAGACTCATTCATTCTCGATACGCGGATTGGACCTACTCAATCCTCAAGTTCAATCGTCAAGCACACCAATTCAATCTTGAGTCTATCCTCGCGTCAAACCACAAGTCGAAGCACAATTTGTCGTACCGTATAAGTTCGACCACTCCCGCTTTATGAATCACCATACCAGCACTCACGCAGAGTGATCGCCCGAATCGGCGTGACGCATGTGCGAGGCTGGAGTAGCGCTCGCATAAGACAAGAACGTCAATGTTGTGGTTATCGACAAAGCAAATCCAAACATTCCAGTTTTTATCCAAGCCAAGTTCGATCGTCATTCGTTCAACTTAGAAAATCCTCGAGCCACGTTTATCTTTTCCTCAACACATTTCAATATCCCGAGTATAGCATCCATCGGAACCCAGACATCTGCACGATCGTTATTCACCGTGTCAGAGTACCCCCGAGTTATCGCATATCGATCTTTGATACGCCTCAATATCATCGACGATATGCGTAACCTGGCGATCTTTCTTTGCAACCAATTTCGAGTCGTGCGTTGATGCTGTTGTCCGAATTGGATATTCCACCATTCCTCGATATTCAAGATCACATTCAGTCGCTATTCCTCAAGCTCGTTTCAAGATCATTTGTTCAAAACTCAAGTCACATTTCATTTGCATCAATCCGATATCGCACGCACGATCCTCTAAGTTTCCTCGATCAAGACCATTCATTTTCATTCATCGTTCCGAATCATTTTCTAACTCGTGTTGCTCATTCACAAGTTGTCCGAACGAAATGCTCGTTCGGGGCATTCGAAGTCACGACCAACAAAGCGTGACACGTTCTAAGGCTTTGTGAGATCGCATCGCCTCGCCGACATACTCGAAATCCTCAATATTCACTCGAACAATTTCCAAGACGAACCATACACCACTCGGATTCGAGCCACTCGACTAGTCATCGACACTCATTCTTATTCTTCTCCGAACCTATCACATACACCACTCGGATTCAAGCCATACGATCTAGTCCTCAATCACATTCGCGTCATTCGCTAAGACATCCTTCAGATTCGTTCGACGAATCGCTAGCGTAGTCGCTCGCGTCGTATCGACGCATTAAGTCGTTCGCACTATTTTCTCGAAATCGAAATCAATCTTACGTGTACGCCTAAGCATTAGTCCGATAGCGTTCCTATCGATAGGCACTCTAAGTGCATCTCCGTTCCCGACCGAACGATACTTAATGTCGCTCGTGACTCGTTTGCACCAAAAAGTTGAGGTGCGCGACGCGAAACACAACTTAGCCAAAAGGTCGTGTGCATAGCCATCCTGTGCGGACTATATTCCAAGTTTGCATGCTCAATTGCTAGGGTCGATATTGGAATAATTAGGCATGCACGCGACTTGCTAACAATAGCACGTGTTTTCTATCGAGTCAAGTTCGCAACGTTCGGCACAAAGGCCCTATCGACGCATTTGGCAACAGCCTACCGATGCGTTAGATTGAACGCTTGTACGAGCTTTCAAAAATATTTAGACTTATTGTATGGACATGCCGAGGGACATTTGAGAGAGAGTGCACCAACGATAACGACTTGCGGAAGCAACAGAGTTTTGCGAAAACATAGAAGTTAAAGAATTCAATCGACGGTCCAAGGACGTAAAGCCGTGCTCTGATACCATTATGTCATTTTCAAAGCATGCCGTGCACCAACTCTAAGTCGACCGTGGGATGTTTTCCATGTTCTAACTCATTTTGACCCGTCGGGATTATTCCCTTAGCTATGTGGATGCGTAGCTTTTATTTATCAAGCCTAACTTGTGCAAGTTGAAAACACGATTTATTATGTGAAGGCAAAGATGAGGAGAGTTCACCGAAACTACCCCACCTGAGCGATGTCTCCGAGCAAGCCGTTGCAAGGCTAAGGCCGAACGCCATCGGCGTTTCGATTCCTCCGATTGACTTTTGCGGGACGGGGCACTACATTAGGCATGGTATTGCCTTGGCCAATGGCCTAGTCTTTTAGCCTATAGTTGTGGTTGCTTAGCTAGTGAGCCTAGATTTGACTTGTGTAGCCTTGTTAGACCCAGAATAGACTAGTTAGACTAGTATAGGCTAGTTTAGCCTTGTTTAGACTAATTTAGACTTGTTTAGACCTAGTTTGACTTATTTAGACTAGACTGACCTAGTTTGACTTCCAGAGTTGACCAAGAGTTGACCAAGAGTTGACTTTGGCCTAGATTGACCTAGTTTCATGTAGAATGCATAGTAGAGCTTCATTTTATCATTTTAGACTTGTTGTGACTTGTACTGTTCTATAGGAGACAGACACCACTCCTCGGACAGTATATTCTCTTCAGACACTCAGGCTATCAGGCGAGTACATTCTCTGACCATTTCATACTTGTCTGGATTTACATTCTTGCTCTAGATTACTGTACTTGATGCTGACACGATTGTTATCACGGATTGGTACTATATGGATCTCCTTTTGGGATATTATCCCCTTGTATTCACTAGATACATATTGTGATGTGCGTTTCACTTCCATATTGTATTTATTGAATACTCATATCCTTGTATACTCATTGTGCATATTGTACTCTTATTATCACATGAGCCCAGGGATAGACCATTGTACACTATTGTATAACATTGTACATCCATTGTATAACATTGTACACTATTGTATAAGATAACGTAACTAGAGTAGATCCTTGTGTATTGATTGGGGAGGGGGAGTAGAATTGGTTATGTACTCAAATCCTATTGTACAATATTGTATAACTATTGTATATGTCTATTGTACACCCACGTACAATGGAGTTACCATTGCATTTTCCTAGCCCGTTTACATAACCAGATTGTACTCTAAAATCACATGTTCCTTACAGTTCTTACTTATCATATTTAGATATTTCTTGTTATCAAATCTCTACTGTTTTTCATATATCTTCTTCTTTCAGTGTTTTATGTACTTTACTCTATTGCATGCTTTATATTTCCTAACTCGATATGAACTGCGTGAGATGTTTTGTGCTCGCTCCCGTCCTGACTGGACCTGTTGAAAATATTACAGAGGATGAGGAGGAGGCCTGCATAGACACCTACTATGGGACAGCTGTAGACGATATGTGTGACCCAGATTTCTAGCCTGATCCACTAGCTTAGAGACTGAGGCTCCCTAGTCTAGGTTTTTACTATTTCTGTCTTCTGAGATCTGATTGTATATATTCTTTCATTTTCAGTATTAGAGACTTGTATTGAGTTGGATGATCAGTTTGTATGGCAGTAGACACTTAGACTCTTTCTCTCTGATCGTATCTTGTGGATCTTTTATTCCAGTATCCATCTATCTTTTATTTTCATCATTCTGCCTTAGATGTGATTGAGACTGTATATTGTTATGTCACCTCCATTCGGAGCGTATAAACTGTACAGGTACCTATATATTGTTAGATGATTGACCTAGGACAGCGTTCTACCGCCGACACTGCGGCGTAGGCTGGGCGTCGTTAAGTTCTCGTACCCTCACAGTGGGTGCGGGTCGTGACACGTTTTTAGTGGTGGCCCATGCAGGTCGAGTTTATGCAGTGGTATTCGAACTAGAGTATCATTACAGCCTGTAGTAGGATTAGGATATTTTTTTAAAGGTACTCAATCATACTAGGAAAAACTCATATCAAATTCATACCATCTCAGTTCTTGCTGATATTGTCCTCCTTGAATATAACTGTCCTCCCTTGCTATTTCGACTCATTCTCAGCAATTGTTTGTTTGATCTGTCTTCAGGATGGTGGAGACGCGATTATAGCGTGCCATTCATGGGGATACTATAGAGGGGACTGCTACCTCTCAGCCAGTTCAGCAGGGTCGGGAGGCTACAGCTCCTGCCACCTCTGCTCATATTGGGACTTCAGTAGCAGCAGTAGCTGAGGGTATGCCTTCACCAGTTCGGAGGCAGGACCCAGTCATTCCAGAGGATCCTTTTCAGCCGCCACCGCCTCCAGGACATGTGGGCGCAGCTCAGATGTTCGCGTATTTCCAGCAGTTCATGGACCGACAGCAGGCTCGGCAGGATAGAGGCATGGAGTTGGTCGTCAAGACAGCCGCAGCTCGACCAATGGTTCAGCAGCCGAAGACACCGAGGATCGAGCAGTTTCAGAAGATGAGCCTGTTGGCCCATTCCATGGTCACACCCGATTTCGATAATCAACATACACTTTAGTCGATACATAAAATATAGAAAAAGCTGCTAATCATTTCAGGATTCATGAAATCATATTCAACGGACGATATACCGAATCAGTCAAAGCGTCAACGTCATCAAATCTACTGGAGACACATTTCTTATTTTATTATGTATTTTACATTTTATTGAGTCTAGGATTTATTCTGTAAAATCAATTATGGTAATACTGGCTTAGGGTTAAAACTGTCCTCATTCCAAAAAGCCTTCATATTTACCATTCATATTTTCGTATAAAATATTTCAAAAACATATTTCGAAAATAGTCTTTCAAAATGATTTTACAAATAATCAAAAACTATTTGAAAACTGTTTTTACAAAAAAATTTTCAAATATCTCCTGACAGAACTCTAAACCGAGTTCGGCCCGAGTTCGGTCCGAACTCTGACCGAGTTCGGTCAGTTTGTATTCAAATTCTGTTACCTCCAAATTTGCGAGCAACATCTATTTGTGAGATATTTGCATCCGAACTCTGTCCGAGTTCTGCCCGAGTTCGGTTGGAGAAAACACCTATAAATAGTGAAGAACTTTTCATTTCAAATCATCAATTCATTCTTCATTCTCTCTTCTCTATTTACTCAAGTGTTTTCAAACGATCCAAGATTTTCAAATCTCACCTATACATCTCTTAGCCAAAAGCCAGTACTATCAGAGTTGATTTAGAGTCTTTTGGTTATGCAAGAGTTGTAAAGAGGTCGTTCCAAGTTTTAACTACTTGTTGTGGAGCTGGTCGTGCGCTCGTCACCAAGCACGGTGTTGTGTGGAGCTGGCCGTGCGCTCGTCACCAAGCACGGTGTTGTAAGAGACTGCAAGCTCTCAGTTAAAGCTTGTGCCATAGTGGATTAACATCGAGCAAGAGTACTCGAGACTGGATTAGTCCTCTCAGAGGGATACCAGTATATATCGCTGTGTCAACTGAGTTTGAATCTTCTATCTCTATTTACTGTCTCTTACATATCTGCCATCGTTTAAATTTTTTATTGGTGATTATATTTCGCTGTACACACGCACTCTATTCACCCCCCTCTAGAGGTGCTCAACGATCCTACAATTGGTATCAGAGCAGGTTATATTCTTATATAACATACCTTAGAGAGTATATATGGCAGCCGTGAAATCTATATTCAACGGTGAAGGGCCATCCACAAATAGACCTCCCCTATTTGATGGAACAAATTACACATACTGGAAAACACGGATGACTTTCTTTCTAAAGTCTCTTGACTTTGATCTTTGGTCAATAGTCATTGATGGATATAAGAAGCCAGCACCCACATTGGTTGATGGCATTCTTATGGAAAAGCCTTATGACAAGTACACCGATGCTGAAAAAGCAAAGGCCAGTCTTGATGCTCGAGCCATCAATGTACTATTCTGTGCAATTGACAAAACCGAGTTCAATAGAGTTTCAACCTATAAAACGTCTCACGAAATTTGGAAACTCCTTGAGGTAACCCATGAAGGGACTTCCCAAGTAAAGGAATCCAAAATTAGTAGACTAACACAGGAGTATGAATCCTTTAAAATGAAACCCGGTGAGTCAATTACACAGATGTTTACTCGTTTCCTTGATATAACTAATCCTTTACAATCTCTTGGCAAGGATTACAGCAACCACGAGAAAATCAGGAAAGTGCTGCGGGCTCTAACAAAGAACTGGAATCCAAAAGCCACAGCAATCATTGAAGGAAACGATCTTACCACGATGACGCTGGAGACACTCATGGGCAAACTCATGACCCATGAACTCGACTTGCAAGACTTTGAAGAAGCTACACCAAAGGAGAAAACTATTGCCTTCAAAGCCCAAGCAAGAAAATCAACATACAACGATTTCGATGAAGAATCGTCAAGTGGTGATGAAAGAGCCCTACTTGTGAGGAACTTCAAGAAATATCTAAAGTTCACAAGCAGAAAGAAGAAAGACGTCCAAGAAAGCAACGAAGATGAAACTATATGCTTTAGATGCAAGAAATCAGGGCATATGAAGAAGGACTATCCAACCACCAAGAAAAGCAGTCCATATGACAGATCAAGATCAAGCAGAAAATCTACATCTGGTCGAAAGTATGCAAACACAAGCATCTGGCACAAAAGTGATGCCAGTGACTCAGAAGAAGAAGACAGACCCTGCAGCAATGCCAATGTTTGTCTTATGGCTTTTGAAAAGGTATCATCTAATCATTTATTTGATGATTTTACTTTCGATGAACTAGAAAACGCCTTTAGCGAACTACTTGAAGATCACAAAACTGTGCTCGACAAGTATAAGCAATCTCGAAAAGAGATTAAGGCATACACAACCGAGATAACCAGATTGTCTAATATAATTGAAGATACTAAAGAGACATCTACTACCGGTAACACGGAAGAGATAGCCAAACTTAAAGCAGACTATCATGAGGCTATCCTTAATATTGAAAAGAAAGAAAAGGACTATGTTAAAGTTCAAAAGCTTTATGACATAGAGAAGAAGATGCACCTTGTAACTGAACAAAGACTCCTTGATATGACTGCTAGATACGAAGAGTCTATTGCGATTTCTAAAAAGTTAGAAATCAAGTTAGGCAAACAGGCAATACTTGTGACACAGCCTAAAATTAGTCCTAATGCAAAGCATACACCTAGAAGGACTAAACACAAGAAAGCACAGAGGAAACACGAACACAATCATGCTTTCACTTACAGGTTCTCCAAACAAAACAAGCTTGCAAATACAGTTTCTACCTCTAAAATGACTTGCACATATTGTGGTACGCACGGACACATATCACAATATTGTCTTGCAAGAAAGCTTGTTAATAACCATACTTTAGTCTGGAGACCTAAAGCTAATCTGTGTGGACCCTTCAGAAAATAGGTACCAAAGGATTCATCTACTTGTCTTGTAGGTGGACCCTCAACCCTCTCATAAGCAAATGGATTCTCGATAGCGGATGTTCGCGACACATGACTGGTGATGCATCCTTATTCGCTACGCTATCGATAAAGAAAGAAGGATACGTCTCCTTCAAAAACAACTTGAGAGGTGATATAATAGGTAATGGAACTGTAGGTATTTCTCCTTATCCAATAATAAAGGATGTTTGTCTAGTAACTGAATTGAAACATAACCTATTGAGCATAAGCCATTTGGCAAACAATTGTTATGGTATCAATTTTGTAAAAGATAAATGTACCATATATGATGTCTTCTGGTGATCCCGTATATGAAGGGATTAGAGAAGACAACATTTATGTTTTCTTTTTGGAGAATACTAATAATGCAGGAAGGTGCCTAGTAGCCAATCAAGATGAAAGCTGGTTATGGCACATAAGACTAGGACATGCAAATATGGATACTATCTCACGACTGAATACAAAGAAATTGGTAAAATGACTCCCTGAAATTTCATTCAAGAGAGATCTGGTATGTACAGACTGTGAAAAGAACAAAGCACATAGGTCTTCTTTTAAATCCATCAACGCTGTAAGTACTTCGAGACCTTTGCAGTTGATTCATATGGATTTAATTGGTCCTAGTAGAGTCGCCAGTCTTGGCGGTAAGCTCTATGCTTTTGTTATTGTTGATTATTTCTCTCGATTTACTTGGGTTTACTTTTTATCAAACAAAAGTGATGCTATTTTTGAATTTCAGATATTTTATAAAAATGTACAAAACGAAAAAGGCTTTATGATTACTCGTATCCGAAGTGATCATGGGGGCGAATTCAAAAATTCTGATTTCAAAAAGTTTTGTGATGATAGTGGATATTACCACGAATTTTCTTATCCTAGAACTCCCCAACAGAATGGTGTTGTGGAGCGGAAGAACCGTACTCTAAGCGAAATGGCTAGAGTCATGCTGAATCAGTATAATCTTCCTAAATACTTTTGGGCAGAAGCTGTTAGTACATCCTGTCATGTTTTAAACAGGGTGTTAATTCGACCAATCTCGAAGAAAACACCATATGAACTTTGGTTTGGAAGAATTCCAAACATTTCTTTTTTTAAAGTTTTTGGTTGTCGCTGTTTTATCCTGAACACCAAGGATAACTTAGGAAAGTTTGACTCCAAAGCAAATGACGGGATATTTCTCGGATATGCTGCTAAGAGTAAGGGATATAGAATTTTTAATAAAAGATCTATGATTGTTGAAGAAAGCATTAATGTTACTTTTGATGAGTTGAATAGTCACAGATCTAGCGACAGTGATGACGAAGATGCACTTAAAAAGACTAAAAAAAATTCTGAGAAAGATCTGACCCAAGAGGCAAGAACTGATAAAAGTTCCGAAGATACAGGAACTGAGAAAAGCCTTGTGAAGGGTATGGCCCAAAGATTTGAATCATTGAGATTCAAGCCAGATCATCCAGAAACTCTCATCATACGTGATATATCCAAAGGTGTAAGTACACGTTCATCCCTTAGAGATTCTGAATTAGCAGCAAATGTAGCTTTTATTTCACAAATAGAACCTAAGAATGTTGATGAAGCTTTTTCTGATGAGTTTTGGATTTCTGCCATGCAAGAGGAACTTAATCAATTTGAGAGAAACCAAGTTTGAGAACTCGTTCCTAAACCTATTGGTCAATCGATAATTGGTACCAAATGGGTGTTCTGAAATAAACTCAGTGAAGATAGACAAGTTCTACGCAACAAAGCACGTCTAGTGGCACAAGGTTATAATCAAGAAGAAGGAATTGACTATGATGAGACCTATGCTCTTGTTGCTAGACTAGAAGCCATCTGCATGTTTTGCGCATTTGCATATTTTAATAATTTTAAACTTTTTCAAATGGACGTGAAAAGCGCATTTTTAAATGGATTTTTGAAAGAAGAAGTTTTTGTGAAACAGCCCCCTGGTTTTGAAGATTTTCAAAAACCTGATCACGTCTTCAAGCTTAAGAAAGCACTTTACGGACTTAAACAAGCACCTCGTGCTTGGTATGAACGACTAAGTGCCTTCTTACTTGATAATGGATTTTCAAAAGGAAAGATTGATACTACTTTGTTTATAAAATCCATGAATGATGATATACTTCTAGTACAAATCTATGTGGATGACATCATATTTGGTTCTACTAATGAAAAACTTTGTCAAGATTTTGCTAAGTGTATGCAGAGTGAATTTGAGATGAGTATGATGGGAGAACTGAACTTCTTCCTAGGACTGCAAATCAAACAACACTCGACTGGAACATTCATCAACCAAGCTAAGTACACGAAGGATATACTGAAAAAGTACGACTTTGAGAATGTAAAGCCAATCGGGACACCTATGGCTACATCTACAAAGCTTGATGCTGATGAAAGTGGCAAACTTATCGATCAGCGTAAGTATCGAGGTATGATTGGTAGTTTATTATATTTAACTGCTAGTCGCCCTGATATTATGTTTAGCGTTTGCATATGTGCACGATATCAGGCAAACCCTAAGGAATCACATCTTAGTGCCGTTAAGCGTATCTTCCGATACCTTAAAGAAACTTCTACAGTTGGCTTATGGTATCCCAAAACCAAATCCTTTGACCTTATAGGTTACTCGGATGCAGATTTTACAGGATGCAAAGTGGACCGTAAAAGTACCAGTGGCACATGTCATTTCTTAGGAAAAGCCTTAGTCTCTTGGTTTAGCAAGAAACAAAATTCAGTAGCATTATCAACAACTGAGGCTGAGTATATCGCCGCAGGACGTTGTTGTGCTCAGATTTTGTGGATGAAGCAAACCCTAGTGGACTATAATCTGCACTATACAAATGTTCCTATTTATTGTGATAACACTAGTGCAATTAATCTGACTAAGAACCCTGTTTGTCACTCACGCACAAAACACATAGAAGTTAAACATCATTTTCTTCGTGATCATCAACAACACGGGGATATTTGCTTAGAATTTATTGATACAGAACATCAACTAGCCGATATTTTCATAAAATCATTGGCTGAAGACCGTTTTAACATCTTGAGGCGTGAGCTCGGCATTCTTGAATTCTTGGGCTAATAATGCTTAAGGTAATTAAAATTGTATTTATAACTTTATAATTTATTATTTAACAAAAATTATTTTTGGAGACAAACTTACAAAGGGTATGTCTGTCACCACGGCTACGGTCGAAGCGAAGCGGTACTTAAGAGTTCCCCGGTGAACCACCGTTAGCTGGGACAACCCCTATAGTTAACCCAAAAATAATCGCAGTTATTTAATAAACCAGTCAAGTGTTATTTATTACAGCCTTTATTTACCTGACTGCTTTGACTATCTCGGGAATGCAAGTGGTCGAACTCGGCCCGAACTCTGACCGAGTTCGGACCGAATTCGGACCGAGTTCGGTCGGCGCTGTGATGGTTCCAGAACCGAACAGCCGGCCCTAGCACCTATATATTTTATCCTTCCTTCCACTTTTTCTTCACACCAAAACGTAGAATACCTCCCTCTCCTACTAGAAGTCTCTCCTCCTCCTTCTTAGCAAGGGATCGACGAGTTCCAGTGGGAAATCTTCTTCCTTCCTCTCCATCTCCTCATGGCTCCCAAACGTCAACGAGGAAATTCTTCTCAAGGTGCTTCCTCCTCATCTGACTACACTCCTGCAAGTCTCTTTCGTCAATTTTACAACTTTCTTTGAATATGCTCATATCTTTGACCAACTTGGATACGCGACTTTTTCGAGGTCCAAGATAGCATTTACGACAATGCAGTCCGTATGTTTTACTGCAATTTGCAAGTAAAACAAAATGGCAATTTCTATTTTTGCATTGCTGGGCAAGAACTAGAATTCAGCGCCACTGACATCAGTGAATACTTTCACATTCCTGATCTTGGTGATGCACTAGTTCACATCCACCATATACAGTTTCCCGCTGATGTTACTTTGGCCTCTTTTAGGGAACTTATCTGTCACCCTAACCCTCCTTCCCGGAGAATCTTTTCCAGACATCTAAACCAAACTTTTTACGAGCTTCATCGTATGATTTTCTCTGCCCTTCTTCCGAAGAAAGGCTCTACCGATGAAGTTACCTTTTTGGAACTTTCTGCTCTTTATCACATTCATTTTGGAATTCCTTTCTCTGTTCCAAAAACTATGATGTCTTGGATGCTTAACTGCAAGAATGCAGGTAGGAACCTAGTCTTTCCTATCCACCTTGCTTGTATATTTCGACGTTTCGAGATTGATCTTGAAACGTGTGCCATCTCTTCTCCACCTGTTGAGCTGACTCGCTCTCGTCGGTTCCCTGCACCACCTGGAGCTGCTCCTGCCCCAGCTGCTGATGCTGAGGTCCCTCCAGCTGCTGCTCCTCCTGCTCCGGCACCTGCCCCAGGATTTGACCCGACTTTCTACCAGCGCTTCGATGACTTTGTTGCGGTCTCTACGCAACGTCATCAGGACTCCGAGTTCCGGCACATTTCTCAGGCCCAAGTGCTGAGAAATAGTATTGCCGATCTCCACTACAGCCTGGCTCAGGATCCAGTCCATCCGGTCACCATCATTCCTTATCCTGCTTTTCCGGGTCCTCGCTTCACTGATGAGGTTTCCTTTCAGTTCTTCGACCCGACTGCAGCATACTTCCCTCATGATCCTCCCGGTGCGGACGACCCCACGATGTGAAGTAGATTCAACCTTGGACTAGTGGATATTTCTTTTAGTTTATGCTTTTGATGTAGTAGTTTCTGTTTATGTCTAAACTGTTTCAGTTAGACTTTATCAGTTGTACTCTTTGGATTTATAGTGGAACTTTATATAATATTTCAGTTTCTTATGAGTTGTCTTATTATCTACTAGTTGTTCCATTTATGTCTATGCTGTGATTATTTCTTTTGCTTCACTTTGTCTTGTGTTTGTCTATTGTTGGCTTCACGATTTACGGGGGAGCCTATTCATTTTACTACTTGACAAAGGGGGAGAAAAAGAGTATACCAAAAAGCGCGCATATACAACAAATCCAAAAATGAAATCCATATTTTTGTCAGGTACTTTGTATTTTTTTCTATTTGATATAAATATATTTTGGTATAGACTCAAGTTTGTCAATTATCAAAATGGGGGAGATTGTTGGCCCATTCCATGGTCACACCCGATTTCAATAATCAACATACACTTTAATCGATACACAAAATATAGAAAAAACTGCTAATCATTTCAGGATTCATGAAATCATATTCAACGGACGATGTACCGAATCAATCAAAGCGTCAACGTCATCAAATCTACTGGAGACACATTTCTTATTTTATTATGTATTTTACATTTTATTGAGTTTAGGATTTATTCTGTAAAATCAATTATGGTAATACTGGCTTAGGGTTAAAACTGTCCTCATTCCAAAAAGCCTTCATATTTACCATTCGTATTTTCGTATAAAATATTTCAAAAACATATTTCAAAAATAGTCTTTCAAAATGATTTTACAAATAATTAAAAACTATTTGAAAACTGTTTTTACAAAAGAATTTTCAAATATCTCCTGACAGAACTCCAAACCGAGTTCGGCCCGAGTTCGGTCCGAACTCTAACCGAGTTCGGTCAGTTTGTATTCAAATTCTGTTGCCTCCAAATTTGCGAGCAACGTCTATTTGCAAGATATTTGCATCCGAACTCTGTCCGAGTTCTGCCCGAGTTCGGTTGGAGAAAACACCTATAAATAGTGAAGAACTTTTCATTTCAAATCATCAATTCATTCTTCATTCTCTCTTCTCTATTTACTCAAGTGTTTTCAAACGATCCAAGATTTTCAAATCTCACCTATACATCTCTTAGCCAAAAGCCAGTACTGTCAGAGTTGATTTAGAGTCTTTTGGTTACTCAAGAGTTGTAAAGAGGTCGTTCCAAGTTTCAACAACTTGTTGTGGAGCTGGTCGTGCGCTCGTCACCAAGCACGGTGTTGAGTGGAGCTGGTCGTGCGCTCGTCACCAAGCACGGTGTTGTAAGAGACTGCAAGCTCTCAGTTAAAGCTTGTGCCATAGTAGATTAACATCGAGCAAGAGTACTCGAGACTGGATTAGTCCTCTCAGAGGGATACCAGTATATATCGCTGTGTCAACTGAGTTTGAATCTTCTATCTCTATTTACTGTCTCTTACATATCTGCCATAGTTTAAATTTTTAATTGGTGATTATATTCTGCTGCACACACGCACTCTATTCACCCCCCTCTAGAGGTACTCAAGGATCCTACAGAGCCCCAGAGACTTTTTGGGGACAGAGGGGATCCTGTATGCCGATGAGTGGATCGAGCATATGGAGGAGATCTTCCGCTTGGCCAGGATTCCAGCAGCCTTCAGATCGAGGCAACAGCTAGCCGGATACGATATCTTGCTCGTACCTGGTATCAGTCGGACCCCAGGGTGGGAGTACCAGGACAGACTTGGGAGTAGTTCAGGGGCTTCTTCAAGAAGAAGTTCTTCCCAGATTCAGCAGTCAGAGCCTTAGAGACGCAGTTTGAGAGCTTGGTCCAGGAGAGCCTCTCAGTAGAGGAGTATGCGGGAGAGTTTGGCCATTTTGGCAGGTTTATTGAGGGGTTGAGCGAGACGACGAAGGCCCAGAGGTTCCGGAAGGGTCTGGTCAAGGAGGTCAAGTCCCTCACCAAGGGGAACAGAGATGCTACTTTTGAGGAGATTTTGACGGGAGCCTTATTGGCGAAGGATGATCTTGAGCTTAGGCTCAAGAGGGGTCGAGACCAAGTTGGGGGCAGCAGCAGCGGAGGACCAGCCAAGAGGCCGCACGTTCAGCATCAGATACAGCAGCAGTATCAGCAGCCGATGGCCCATTTCCAGCAGCAGCTGCAGAGGCCTGTTCAGTATCAGGGACAGAGACAGGTGCAGTATCTGCCGGCACCCATGCAGCAGCAGAACACTGTGTGCAACTTCTGCAAGAAGCAAGGCCATGGGTGGGACGACTGTAGGAAGAGGCTGGGCATGTGTTTGCTTTGCGGATCAGTGGAGCATCAGTGTAGAGAGTGTCCCAAGAACCCGACACCATTAGCTCAGGTAGAACTAGGAGATAGAGCTTCGGCATGACAACAGAGGGGACCACCATTGCAGACTCAGCAGCAAAGGTTTGTTCAGCATCAGCAGCAGGCCAGGGGAGGCCAGCCAGGGCGAGCTTTCGCCATGACATCCGAGGATGCTCAGGCCATTAGAGATCTAGTCGTAGGTTCCGTTTTTTTGATTCAATTCTGCGATTCCTGTCTTAAAAATTCAATTCCATCTGTTCCTATCTATTTCTTCATTATTGATAATTTTTGATCTGGTGCTTCATTATGATTTAATTTTCTTCTGAGATAAGTCGTATGGGCTAGGTCGCCTCGATTATAAAATTTTAGAATCCTCTAGGGTCAGGCTAGCAGGCATAGTGAGGACATATAGTTGGACTATGGACGTATTTATCGGGTGTGGGAATTTAAGGTTTTTGCTGCCAAGCGCGCGGCAATGCGAAAATTTTAAATACCACAATTCTAGAGGTATGTACCATAGTTGAGGACTCTGTGATTATCGTAGCCTTGCTCACTGGCATGACAAAGATTCTGAGTATCATGGTTTTGGACAGATGCATACGATTATCTGACGGTATGTTTGAGACTCTGATTGTGGGGTGTTTGACCAAGAAGGACTACCACCATCTTAATTTCGAGGATGAAATTCTTCTAAGGTGGGTAGACTTGTAACACCCAATTTTCTAAAATGAGGGTAATTTTGAAATTTTGTATTTTAATTTATTTAATTATGATATTTAATTGATAATATAATTTTTGGTAATTTTTAATCTTTTTAAACTAATTAAATCATGACTTATGATTTTGGTGTATTGACTAGTGTAGCCTTAGAGACTGTTGACCTAGAGCCTAGCCATGTGATTGGGATGTTGATTAGTACATTCTAGCCTAGAGGATATTTAGGCCATTTTAGGATGTATTGGAATTTTTGGGAATTTTTAGAATTTATTTTGGAATTGTTTGAATGAGGGTTGACTAGGTTGACTTTGACTAGCTTTGACTTTGTGACCTAACCCTAGTTAAGTTGGACTTGACTAGATATGAGATCCTAGGTTAAGTTAAGTTAACCATACTCTAGTTAGGGAAAACAATTAAGGATATTGAGCTTTGAATAGAAAGATTTGACCACAAGCCATGACTAGTGATTTTAAGTCATTTGTTTAATGATTAGGCCCAAAGCCCAAGATAAATTCCTAAAACCTAAGCCCTAGACTAAGTGGCCAGCCACCATATCATCCTTGGGAACAACACCCTATAAATATTCTCCTAGTTTTTTGGGATGCCCCTATTTAGGAAGGCTCAAGCTTGAGGAAAGGTTTGTTTCCTATTGCATTAATCCCTAGAACTCCATCCCATTTTCCTTTTTCATTCAAATCTTCTCCATTAGGTTCTAATACACCCACTCTTGCTGCTATTGAAGTTTCATTTCAGTTTATGGTGGTTTGATTGGATTGGGACATCAAGAAGAAGAGTTATTGAAGGGGGGTTCTTATTGAAAGTTCAAGTATAGGTAAATTCCTCATCCCTGCATGAAATTTTGATTTGCTTACATATTCAGGAAGCCCTATGAGTCCCCTAGGTGTCTGCATTGGTGTCGTGTCGGGTTTCATGAGTTTTGTGTCCATTTGGATACGTATCAGGGGTGTGGCCTAGGTGTTTGTCGAAATGCCCAAGAGGGGATTTCGATCTCATTTTTGGAAAGTTTTTGAATAGGAAATTTAGTTTCATGCTTGCTTATGCGTTTTTGATCTCCTGTGTTGGTTATCGTGTCGTTTGTGTCGGATTCATTGTGGTAGACACGCGCTGCACACGACCGCGCGCACTGCTACAGTGCTCCCATGCCTATCAGGGTCTGTAGCGGACACGACACGACACCATTGGGGATGATATTTTGGTGACACTTCGGCCACGTGACTGACAAGACTCTGACCAATTTTCAGCTCGCCTTATCGAGCAGTTTGGGAGAAATCCCAACCGCACTGATTTTTCCTGTCTGTGCACACGAGTTACTTTGCCACTGATACGCGTGTTTAAATCGGACACGCGACACTGTAGACAAGATACAGGTGTTTGGACACATGCACCATAACCTTAGCTAGGTGTGGACACAACCACGAGACCCCACTCGTGTCGTGTCGAGTGCACGACACGCGTGCACGCGTGCACGAGCCTGTGCACACTGCACAGTATCTGTGAGTGCACTGTTTTGTGTTTATTCGTGTTTGGACACGTTTGTGTCCTCTAGTATGGACACAAACACCCCATATAACATGTATGCATTGTATAATTAAGTTACCAACCTCTGTAATTGTATTTTTAATTCAAATATCATTAGTAAATTGTCATGTTCCATTTTTCTGAAACACATGGTATCAGTCCCTTTTTCTTTCTGATTTTAGTTTGCCAAATTGAATTGGTCTGATGATTTTTAACCTTTGTAATAATGTTAAATACTGAGTTTAAATATCTAAATATGTTTCCCTATATGTTATCTTGCTATGGTAAGAATTTGGGTTCGAATTGATGGGTTTTTGGACTAAAATCTGAATTTCTGAATGACTTGAAATACATTGTGTACTGATTTCCTTTTTTTTTCCAGTTTTATATATTGAGCTATGTCATCGTATTAAACCCATTTAGCACAGTATATTACATGCTATTAAACCCCTAATAGGTTCACCTATGTAAATTCTAATAGTGTGTTGAGATTGGGGTGATTTGATTGTGTTTTGATTCATAAAATCTGAGTTTACATTTTGAGGGACTGTTTAAACTCTTGTTTGATTTTTAGTGAAATGATAGCTGTTGGTTTAATATACATAAATCTGAGATTATATAGGATTGTCATTTTTTATAGTTTTGTGATTACTGAATTTGAAATGGGGTCTTATTTTCAATGTTAATGTAAAAACTATGTTAAATTTGAATTGATTTCCTTTTCAGATTATTTCAATATTGTGTTCTTCTAAAACCTGAGTATTTTCCAGTTTTTCCCATTCCTGAGAATATGTGATGGACTGATTTCCTTTCCTTTTGACTTGTATGTTGAAAAACTTTGACACATTATTTACTAAAATCCTGAAACCTATCTACATTGCCTGTTATTCACTCACCACTCTCATGTATGCTCATCTATCTCACACACACACATGTTTTAGTCTTTCTTGACACCATGTTTCCTATTCACATGTACACCCTCAGTTCAGTTCATTTCAGTCCTTGTTATGCCCCTAAACTTGCAATGACAGCTCACATATCCACATAGCAACCCCATTCCAGATCCCTTGACAGTCCTTTATCAGTCCCCTTGCACCATGCTACTGTCCTATGTGACAGCCCTCATGACACCAAATTGCAGTCCCTATAACTCCTGTCAACAGTCCATGTATTAGCCTACAAATTAGCCTTGTATATGTGTGGTTGTATGTGTGTAAGAGCCTATATATATATATATATATATATATATATATATATTTGTGTGTGTGTGAGTTCATGTTTCTAAACCTATAGGAAAGAGCCTATATGTATATATGTGATATTGTATATGTTTGGTATTTATGAGGCGCCTATATACTAATATGTATATTTTATATATAGTTGTGTAGGCTATGTCATATAGCATAGCCATATCAATATGTGTGATATTTGTTATAGGTACTTTTGTCTTGTGATTATGATTTATGGTTGGTCTTAGGCATGGTATTGCTATGGCCAAGTCTTTTAGCCTATAGTTGTGGTTGCTTAGCTAATGAGCCTAGATTTGACTTGTGTAGCCTTGTTAGACCCAGAATAGACTAGTTAGACTATTATAGGCTAGTTTAGCCTTGTTTAGACTAATTTAGACTTGTTTAGACCTAGTTTGACTTATTTAGACTAGACTAACCTAGTTTGGCTTCCAGAGTTGACCAAGAGTTGACTTTGGCCTAGATTGACCTAGTTTCATGTAGAATGCATAGTAGAGCTTCATTTTATCATTTTAGACTTTTTGTGCCTTGTACTGTTCTATAGGAGACAGACACCACTCCTCGGACAGTATATTCTCTTCAGACACTCAGGCTATCAGGCGAGTACATTCTCTGACCTTTTCATACTTGTCTGGATTTACATTCTTGCTCTAGATTATTGTACTTGATGCTGACACGATTGTTATCACGGATTGGTACTATATAGATCTCCTTTTGGGATGTTATCCCCTTGTATTCACTAGATACATATTGTGATGTACGTTTCACTTCCATATTGTATTTATTGAATACCCATATCCTTGTATACTCATTGTGCATATTGTACTCTCATTATAACATGAGCCCAGGGATAGACCATTGTACACTATTGTATAACATTGTACATCCATTGTATAACATTGTACACTATTGTATAAGATAACGTAACAGGAGTAGATCCTTGTGTATTGATTGGGGAGGGGTAGTAGAATTGGTTATGTACTCAAATCCTATTGTACAATATTGTACAACTATTGTATATGTCTATTGTACACCCACGTACAATGGAGTTACCATTGCATTTTCCTAGCCCGTTTACATAACCAGATTGTACTCTAAAATCACATGTTCCTTACAGTTCTTACTTATCATATTTAGATATTTCCTGTTATCAAATCTCTACTGTTTTTCATATATCTTCTTCTTTCAGTGTTTTATGTACTTTACTCTATTGCATGCTTTATATTTCCTAACTCGATATGAACTGCGTGAGATGTTTTGTGCTCGCTCCCGTCCTGACTGGACCTGTTGAAAATATTACAGAGGATGAGGAGGAGCCCTGCATAGACACCTACTATGGGACAGCTGTAGATGACATGTGTGACCCAGATTTCCAGCTTGATCCACTAGCTTAGAGACTGAGGCTCCCTAGTCTAGGTTTTTACTATTTCTGTCTTCTGAGATCTGATTGTATATATTCTTTCATTTTCAGTATTAGAGACTTGTATTGAGTTGGATGATCAGTTTATATGGCAGTAGACACTTAGACTCTTTCTCTCTGATTGTATCCTGTGGATCTTTTATTCCAGTATCTATCTATCTTTTATTTTCATCATTTTGCCTTAGATGTGATTGAGACTGTATATTGTTATGTCACCTCCATTCGGAGCGTATATACTGTACAGGTACCTTTATATTGTTAGATGATTGACCTAGGACAGCGTTCTACCGCCGACACTGCGGCGTAGGCTGGGCATCGTTACGTTCTCGTACCCTCACAGTGGGTGCGGGTCGTGACACTTAGGGGCGAATTCGCATGCACGGTGTCGGTCGTAACAAAGGAAGCGTAAGCATGGTATGCGATATGTTGTGAAATGTGTGCTCGGTTGCACCAAAGTGTTATAAAGCCTACGATTCGGTTATACGTAAAGACACGTGCTTCGGCATGAGATACGTTATTGTACTTGAGTTCCCAACACTGGTTCCACAAGTCGAGATATACGTTTCGAGTTAAGTCGAGAAGGGCCGTAGGGCAACTATTTGACACGACCTAGTCGTTATGTCCAAGAGTATGGCACGAAAGGCAAGCACAAGACGATAAGTTTACGTTATTGGAACGAGAAAGGTCTAGAGGCAAAGTATGGGTACGTTATTAGTGCAAGGCACGAAGATGGTCTAAAGATACTAAATAAGCCGAGCGTCGGTCCTAAAATTGATCCTAAGGCAAGACTAGAAAGACAATCGTAAAGGAGGCTTGTATTGCACAAAGTAAATGAACGCATCGGTTTTGTCTGGGTGGGCGAGGAGCTCACTCCACCAGTACAGTGGTACTGACACCCACACAGTATTTATGTGCAGGCACAGGTAGAAGCTCGTGGTGCGGGGCTCGCTTGGATGCGTCGAGGCACGGAGTTCCTTGGCGATTCAAAGTGTGCGGCCGCGTGAAGATCAGACTTATACGGGACATAATGTATGGACATCGCCTTCCGAAGCTTCCGCTGGATTCAAGTATTGTATCGAGAGATGAGAGAGAGCAGAGTGATTTGTAATGTGAGGCGAGTGTATTGAGTGATTGTAATCTCGGCCTTGCGCCCCCAATGTAATCGTTGTTTCGATATCAATAAAATACTTCTTTTGAATAACTTGTGTTTCGTTCTAAATTTTTCGCTGCGTGTTCAATGTCTCTGCTTGGGACTTCCGTACGACAACCCCGTCGCCGTCGCTGTAATCGACCGTTATGGAACCCGCCTTGCACGAGCGCAATCTAGGCTCGTACGGCATCACGCCTTAGCGAGGACGATCCCTCCTACGGGAGCGGGGCGTGACATAATGGTATCAGAGCACGGCTTTACGTCCTTGGATTACCGATTGAAATTCTTTAACTCCGTTGTTCCGCAAACTCTGAATTGTGCTTCCGCAATGCGATATCGTTGGTGTGCTCTCTCTCAAACGTCCCTCGGCATGTCCATACAATAAGTCTAATATTTTCGAAAGCTCCTACAAGCGTTCCGTCGAACGCATCGGTAGGCCATCACCGGATACGTTGGTAGGCCTTTGGGCCGAACGGTGCCGACCTTGAGTTGATTGAAAATGTGCGCCAAAGTAAGCAAGTTACGTGCGTGCCTAACGAGTCTACGTCGACATGAGCAAATGAGCATGAAAACTCGGAGTATAGTTCGAACGGAATGGTTATGCACACAGCCTTTGGCTAAGTTGTACCGCGTATTACGCACCTCGACCTTTTGGTGCAAACGAGTCGCAACCGATATTAAGTACCGCTTAGTCAGGAACGGAGATACACTTGGAGTGTATATCGATAGGGACGTTATCAAACTAACGATTAGGCGTACACGGAAGATTATTTTGGATTTTGAGGAATAAGTACGAACGACTTAGTGCGTCGATACGACGTGAACGATTACGCTAGGGATTTGTCGAACGAATCCGAAACACGTCTTAACGAATAACGCGAATGTGATTTGGTCTAGATTGGATGACTCCAACCCCGAGTGGTGTATGGTTCATCTTGGAAATCATTCGAGCAAAAGATTGAGGAATTGTACGAGTACGAAACGCGAAAATGATTGAGTAGGTGAAATCGGATTGAAAGAAATCGATACGGATCGTATACGAGAAGTTAGCACGGCAGGTAGATAGCGTGCATGAAAAGTTGAAATTTGAAGTTACGCAAACGACTCTGAGGATTGAAATCGATGTTGCTCGATAGTTTGAGTTAGCAAGGAATGATACGAATTGAGAAAATACGTTATTCGATGACTAAGATAGACGGATGAACGATACACAATTTTGGATTTGAACGAATTAATCTTGTAAACGATTCGAGGGATAACGATCGAACTTGAAATTGAACGATTCGAAGAGATTTTCCAGTCGGACGATAGCATCATTCGTACGACTCAGAATTCGTTGGGAACGAAGATCGTCAGGTTACGTATATCGTCGATGGTATTGAGACGTATCAAAGACGATATATGATAACTCGGGGGTAATCTGACACGGTGAATGATGATCGCGCAAGTGTTATCGTTCCAAATGGATGTGATACTTAGGACATTGGTTGAGACAAATGTTGGATGAAAGAAATCGAATTTTGATGGTTGCGTTGATAACCACAACATCGACGGTCTTGTCTTGTGCGAGCGCAACTCCAGCCTCGCACATGCGTTGCGTCAGATTTGGGACGATCATTCCGCGTGAGTGCTGACATGGTGATTCATGTCGCGGGAATAATCAAACTCAGAAAATCAGGACGCGGCAACTTTGATTGTCCTGACTTGTCGGTTTGATGCGAAGGCAAATTCGAGGATTTAAAGGACTTGTGATTGACGATTGAGTAAAACTTGAGGACTGAGTAGGTCCAATCCGTGCATCAAGAATGAACGAGTCTAGACACGAAACAAGTGTTACGCCCCGATGAGAATGATTATTCCGTGGGAGCGTCGCATGGTGATTCATGAACCACCATGGATGATCGGACTCGCGTGAGATCGGAGCATGGCATATTGTTAAGTCAGACGACCTTGTGATCGATTACGTGAATTGGAATAGATGATTCGAAAATATGAAATATGAATTACGATTTAGAGATGAATTGTGTCATAGCGTGCTTGATTTGAGAATGAATGATAGACGAACTAATGTCGAACGTGTTCGAAGAGATAGACTATACGAAACGGCTGAATGAACGAGCGATATATTCTTATCGGGGATTGGTTAAAACGTGAGTTATCGTATGAGGGCTTTACCGAACGACTCGGACCCCGTGCTACGAATATTGGGATGCGCGTAGGAAATCGATGCTCGATGTTTAAAAATCAGAGTGATGCGAGCTTGGGTAGAAAACCCCGTGCCAATGATTTGGTTTGACCTTAGGATGGGGTCAGTGTTGATATCTTCGTTTGGGAACTATGATTCCAGTACTGATGAAAAGACATAGCCTAGCGGTTAGGCAGACGTTCGAGCGCGAAGCGATAGTAGTTACAAAGGCACCACTCGTGAGTCTTGGCTGACATGCATGTATATCGGAGACATCCGAATATGTGCACGATCCGACTCGAGTGGTGATGGCGGATTCTCTATCACGAGGCTTGGCTGAAATGCATGTATTTTGGGGACGCCTGGAATATGTGCATGATCCAACTAAGTAATACGTTGAATCAAGTGAGACTTGAGGAACAGAAAAGTGTCGAGGATTTTGAAATCGCGAGTTTCGAAAAAATATTGATGGTAATGCGATCATTGATTTAAAACGAGTTTGAATGTTGGTTGATCGATTGGTGTGCCTTACGACTAAGTTAGCGATAGCACGAGCGTGGCTCGAAATCGAAGAAACGCGTAGATGGATTGTATACGATTGAGTCTTGGCCATAGAAATGGTAGGGTGGTGTCACTACCACATTTCTAGTTTGAGGGTAAATTTGTCATTTTTGGGGTAAATAAAATTTATTAGTATTAATTAGAATTTATGGGAATTTTTAGAATTTATTTTGGATTTATTTGGACTAGTTTGATTTTTGGCCAGTTTTGACCCATGTAGACCAACCTAGGAACTAACCATGGTTAGTTGAGCTTGGTTAGGTCAAGTGACCCTAGTCTAACCTAGAGTGACTCAAGTTAGTGGTTAGTGATTCATAGAACTTGAATTAGGAAGGTAGAAATCAATTGATTTGATAAATGACTTGTGGTTTCACAAGTTATTTTGTGACTTGGCTAGATAGGTCTAACAAACCTAGCTCAACCCTAACCCAAAGCCAAGTGGTCAGCCAACCCTAGCTGAACCTAGGGATTCCCCCATTATAAATATCCTCCTAGTTTTTAGGGCTAGCCTCCCTCCTTAGAAAGAAATAGATCCAAGAAGAAAGAGGTGAGTTCTTGTCTTAGTAAATTCATTAAAATTCCATTTTAGGTCCTAAATTCCTAAAGTTTGTTGCAATAGTTTCTAATGATGATTTTCTTGCTGCTATGAATATTTGTTTCAGTTTGGTGTTAATTTAGAGGATTTGGGATACCAAGTGAGGAGCTCACAAAGAGGCTCTTTCTATTGAACTTCACATTGAGGTATCTCTCTCTTTTCTCCATGAAACTTCATGTGGTCTTCACCAATAGGAAGCCCTAAGGGTCCCCCTAGGGTTTGGATAAGATTCGTTCCTGGTGTCAGAGCTTTCGTGTCCGTTCTGGACACGTATCAGTGTCCATGCAATATGTTCGACGAAATGCCCCAAAGGGCATTTCGATCGATTTATTTAATTCTTTTTGATTAGGAATTTAAGATTTGTTGTTGCCTTTTGATTCTTGTGATTGAGTTTTAGTGTCGTGTCATTTTTGCGTCGCTTTTGTTGCCTGGACACGCACGTGCACACGTCGCACGCTGCTGTGGGAGTCCCCTGCTACTCGGGGCCCATAACTCCTTGGACACGACTCTGGGACACGAATTATTTGACACACACTGTGGGGCAGTGTCTGTCATGACACTCCCCAAGTGGCACGACTTCTCGTGTCGTGTCGAGGGTGCACGACACGCCACACTGGATTTTGCCTGTGATGGTTCAGCGTGCTATTGGACTCTGATACGCGTGTCTGATTTAGACACGTGGACTCGAGGACCCAATACAGTTGGACCTAGACCTAACCCTAGTCTAGGGGTATCCAGGTGCCCGAACACGTAGCCTACAACGTGCTGTGTCGTGTGCACGACACTCGTGCACACGTGCACGAGACTGTGCTCACTGGACTCTGTCCAAATTTGCTATTTTGGGTTTTATCCCAGTTTGGACACATTGTGTCCACTTGGGTGGACACCAGTAGGTTGTGTGACACGTACACATTGTATACAATAGTTACCAATCCCTATAATTAGGTTTTAAATCATTTGCATTAGTAAATTGCTATTTTTCCCCTTTTTCCTGAATGTTGTATCAGTCATTTTGTTCCAGATTTCACATTTGAATTTTGATAGACTATTTAACATGCAAATTACTGTTTAATACATGTTTCTAAAGTTCAAATGTGTTATCCTACATGTTATCTATTTGTGATTCAATTTTTGCAATGTTGGGTGTTGTGTGGACCTTGATTTGGGTATGGGATATTGATTTGATTAACTTGAGTGTTAACTGAGAGTGAAGCACATGAATAGATTTCCTTTTCTTTAATTTTTACTGTCACATGGTGTATTGTAATCTGAGTTGTTGGATATTCAACTGTGTAAAATAATCCTTAAATTCTGAAAATTTCTTCTTGGTCAAAATCTGAAACTATTGGGACGAAACCTGGGATTGATACATGAACTGTTTTTTCTGCAATTACATGAACACCTCACATGTTCCATCCTTCACTGATTTCATGTTTCCTACACACACTGTACACTGGTTGCTGCATATTTAATTTCCTGAACACCACCTTTCCTCACTGTTTCCTGCACACATTGACACTGTTTTCTGCACACCATTGCACAGTTACATATTCTTCTTTCCTGTTTTCCTGTACATGTTGGCATACACATTCTTTGACATTTAGTTATACTTGATAGCACACCACACAAACACACTTTCTCTCCACTGTTCTGTCCTTTGCATTCACTGATTTCATGTTTCCTGTTTCACACATTGTTACACAGGTATTACTTGTTGCTGCCATGTTTTCCTGCACTTAATACACTGTCCACACACATAGTTCTTCATACACACACAAGCCTATTTGTTTTCCTGCACACTAGACACTAGTGCACTGTTTTCCTGTATGCTTTACACATACACACCCTCTCATCCCTTTCCTGTCACATTTATTTCCTGCACTTGGACACTTTTACACACACAAGCACCTCTCTCCCTTTCTCTATGTTCTAAGTTTCACTTAGGCCTTGTTTGTTGTAGGCTAAGTTGTTTTTGGTATTCAATGTCTGTGTGTATGATTGTATGAGTGTATATATATCCATATATATACATTCCTTGTTAGCTAGTGATGTAGGTTTTTCATTAACCTAGATTGTGTGTATATATATAGTCTTGTATATGCATAGGGTATGAGTGCTTGAAATGTTGTGTGTAGTCTAGTATAGACTTGTTAGAGGCTAGCATGTCTTGTTAGACCTAGTTAGCCTAGTTTAGATCAAATTAGACTTAGTAGACCTAGTTTGACTTCTAGGGTTGACCAAAGTTGACTGAGAATTGACTTTGGCCTAAATTGACTTACAATCATGTAGAATGCATAGTAGGACTCCATTTCACTATTCTGGACTTGTTGTGACTTGTGCTGTTCTGTTTAGGAGCCAGACACCACTCCTTGGATAATACGTTTCATACTGGACACTCAGATACAGGCGAGTACATTCTCTGATCATTTTATATCCTGCTTAGAATTATTTCCTGCAGTAGATTACTTTACTTGTACTGTCACGATGGTCACACGGATTGGTACTATATGGATCCCTTCTTGAGATGTTATCCTTAGGGAGCATCAGGTACTACATGTTCTGTGCGTTTCACTTACATGGCGTATCACATGCTTCATTGGTTCTTTGATCACTTACGACATATACTCTTATGATCGTAGAGTCTTCCTAGAAACCTTATCCCATTCATGGGACTACTATGTATCACCTTCGGGGTCTATCACCTTCGGGGTCTGTTACATAGCATCGTATAACATAACCTGGCTGGATCCTTGTGTATTGATTGGGGGTACGGGGGAGTATAAATGGACATGTGAATAATACACCAGTAGTGTAGTATCAGAATCATTCCGTAGTATAGCATCAGAATTATCCCAGGCCATTTACATGTTCATGATTGTACTCTGACTCACTAGTCACTGCTAGTTTTCTATGTATAGTAGATATTTACATTACAGTTCTCTTCCTGTTTACATACCGTTTTTCTTTCAGTACTTCTATCTTACTTTACTGCATGTTTATATTTTCTAACCTGCTATGAATTATTGAGATGTACTGTGCTCGCTCCTGTCCTGACTGGACCTGTTGAAATATTACAGAGGACGAGGAGGAGGCTTGCCTGGACACCTATTACGGGGCAGCCCTTGATGACACCTGTGAGCTGGACCCTCAGGAGGATCCAGCAGTAGCTGAGGACCTTCCCCCGACTGCCTAGACTAAATTAGCTAGATTGTTTTTCATTTGTAGTCTTGAGACATGTTCTAGTTAGACTCTGTATCTGGAGATCAGTTTTGTATATATTCTTTATCTGAGACTTGTACTGCTGGGATTATCTAGACTATTGTTTTATCTATTTCATTTCCTTGAGTTCTATTCATATCGTGCTATATCTTCCTTAGTTGTGATTGAGTTTCTATTGCTATGTCACCCCCATTCGGGGAGTATAAACTGTTTAGATATTACATTGCTAGATGTTGTGACCTAGGACAGCGTTCTACCGCCGACACTGCGGTGTAGGCTGGACGTATTCACGTCTCGTGCCCTTACTCTAGGGTGCGGGTCGTGACACGTTTTTAGTGATGGCCCATGCAGGTCTAGACTAGAAGTGTAGTGGTACTCGAACTAGGGTATCACTGCAGCCTGCTATAGGATATAGGATATAAATTTTAAGGTTACTCAATCACTTTAGGAAAATTCCTTTTATTGCCATTTAAATCCTTTTGTCTACTGATCCTTTGAATTATGATTGTCCGCCTTTGTTATTTCGCTTCTTTCTCAAAAATTGATACTCTTGTTTGTCTATCTTCAGGATGGTAGAGACTCTTTCACAGCGTTTCGTCCATGAGGATGCTATAGAGGGGACTGCTACCTCTCAGCCAGTACGGCGAGGCAAGGGGACTGCAGCTCTTGCCACCTCAGCTCGTGTTGAGACTTCGGCAGCCGCAGTAGGGGGTATGCACCCACCGACTGGGAGGCAGGACCCGGTCTATCCAGAGGATCCTTTCCAGCCACCACCGCCTCTAGGACATGTGGACGCAGCTCAGATGTTCGTATATTTTCAGCAGTTCATGGACCGACAACAGATTCGGCAGGACCGAGACATGGAGTTGGCTGTCACGACAGCCGCAGCTCGACCGGTGGTGCAGCAGCAGAGGATACCGGAGATCGAGCAGTTTCAGAAGATGAGCCCCAGGGATTTTATGGGGACAGAGGGGATCCTGTATGCCGATGAGTGGATCGAGCATATGGAGGAGATCTTCCGCTTGGCCAGGATTCCGGCAGACCTTCAGATCGAGGCGGCAGCTAGCCGGATGCGAGATCTTGCTCGCACCTGGTATCAGTCGGACCCCAGGGTGGGGGTACCAGGGCAGACTTGGGAGCAGTTCCCGGGCTTCTTCAAGAAGAAGTTCTTCCCGGATTCAGCAGTCAGAGCCTTGGAGACCCAGTTTGAGAGCTTGGTCCAGGGGAGCCTCTCAGTTGAGGAGTATGCGGAAGAGTTTGGCCGTCTCGGCAGGTTTGTTGAGGGGTTGAGCGAGACGGCGAAGGCCCAGCGGTTCCGGAAGGGTCTGGTCAAGGAGGTCAAGTCCCTGACTAAGGGGAACCGAGATGCTACATTTGAGGAGATTCTGACAGGGGCCCTGTTAGCTGAGGATGATCTTGAGCTTAGGCTCAAGAGAGGGAGAGACCCAGTTGGGTGCAGTAGCAGCAGCGGAGGCCAGGCCAAGAGGCCCCACTTTCAGTTTCAGCAGCCGAGGCAGTTCCATCCTCAGCCGATCCAGCAGAGGCTAGCTCAGCACCAGCGGCAGCCGAAGCAGCACCAGCAGGGCCAGAGGCAGGTTATCACTTGTGGATACTGTAGGAGGAATGGTCATGCTGCCAGTGAGTGCAGGAAGAGGCTGGGCCAGTGCCTAGTGTGTGGCTCAGCAGATCACCAGATGAGGTAGTGTCGTATGGGACGAGCAGCTCCGGGAGGTGGAGCCAGGGCTCCAGTGGGCCAGCAGCGGGGACCAGCCCTGCCGACGTAGCAGCAGAGGTTTGTCCAGCACCAGCAGCAGGCCAGGGGAGGCCAGCAGGGGCGAGCTTTCGCCATGGCAGCTGGAGATGCAGAGGTGACTGGAGAGCTGATTGCAGGTTCGATTCTTCTTGACTCGAGTCTAGCATTTGTATTGTTTGATTCTGGTACATCGCATAGCTTCATTTCAATATCTTTTACGATTAGACGCTGTATCATAGCTGAATCGTTGCCTAGGACTTACAAGATCACGACCGGGGGTGGTATTATCCTCGTGCATAATGTTTGTAAGGGTCGGAGAGTAGTTTTGGGAGGCCGTGAGTTGGAGGTAAGCCTGCTCGTAATGCCAATGCCGAACTACGATATAGTACTAGGCATGGATTGGTTGAGCATGCACCACGCCAGCATCGATTGCAGAGGGGGTAGAGTTCTGTTCAGAGCGCCAGGGGAGCCAGAGTTCGAGTATTCCAGACGTCAGGCGGAGCAGAGCAGCGAAGTCTTTTGTGGAGTCTCGGTCGAGGAGTAGACGATTCCACACCCCTTGATAGCAGAGTATATGGATATTTTCCCGGAGGAGTTGCCGGGACTGCCACCAGACAGGGACATAGAGTTCTCGATAGACTTGGTTCCAGGAGCGGAACCTATCTCTCAGCATGTCTATCGGGTGAACAACAGCGAGCTGGTGGAGCTGAAGAAGCAGGTGGATGAGCTACAGGACAAGGGCTTCATCCGCTCGAGTTCGTCGCCATGGGGTGCACCAGTATTGTTCGTGCCGAAGAAGGATGGGTCAGTACGCATGTGTATTGACTATAGGGCACTCAACAACCTCACGATCAAGAACAGATACCCACTGCCGCGGATCGACGATCTGTTTGACCAGTTGAGCGGAGCTCGGGTATTTTCTAAGATTGATCTGAGGTCGGGATATCACCAGGTGAAGGTGAAGGGGGAGGATATTCCCAAGACCGCTTTCAGGACGCGGTATGGGCAGTTCGAGTTTTTGGTTATGCCATTTGGGCTAACCAATGCACCAGCTGTGTTCATGAACCTTATGAACAAGGTATTCCATCAGTATCTGGATCAGTTTGTGGTAGTGTTCATAGATGATATCTTGATATATTCCAAGACTGAGGAGGAGCACGAGGAGCATTTGAGGATAGTGCTGGAGATTCTCAGGAATGAGCAGCTTTATGGAAAACTCTCCAAGTATGAGTTTTTTTTGGACCGGGTGGATTTCTTGGGGCACGTGGTGACTGGAGATGGTATCTCAGTTGACCCCAAGAAGATTGTAGCAGTCGAGGCATGGACAGCGCCGACTTCAGTTGCAGAGATCAGGAGCTTCCTGGGGCTGGCAGGATATTACCGGAGATTTGTACAGGATTTCTCCCGGGTTGCAGAGCCATTGACACGGTTGACCCGGAAGGATGCTGAGTATGTATGGTCAGAGGAGTGTCAGGCAGCTTTTGATGAGTTGAAGAAGCGGCTGACGACAGCTCCGATTCTGACGTTGCTTCAGGATCAGGTGGATTCACTATTTATAGTGATGCTTCAGGGAAGGGGCTGGGTTGTGTGTTGCAGCAGCACGGGAAGGTAATTGCCTATGCTTCCAGGCAGTTACTTCCCCATGAGAAGAATTACCCTACCCACGACCTGGAGCTGGCAGCAGTAATTTTTGCTTTGAAGCTGTGGAAGCATTATCTGTATGGTGAGCGGGTGGAGATCTTCACAGATCACAAGAGCCTAAAGTATGTGTTCACTCAGAAGGAGTTGAACAAGAGACAGCGCAAATGGTTGGAGTTGATGAAGGACTTCGACATTGCACTGCAGTATCATCCAGGGAAGGCCAACGTGGTTGCCGATGCCTTGAGCAGGTATCCGACAGCCATGTGTTTGACCATGGATCGGCATTTGCTTGCCGACTTGGAGAGCCTTGGGATCGAGGTGATCGTGCCGGGAGTGCAGATGCAGCTATAGGGGATGCAGATTCAGTCAGAATTGATGGACATGATCAAGGCGGCTCAGTTTCAGGATGTAGCTTTTCAGAGTATCAGAGAGCAGATCAATATGGAAGTGGTGGATCCTGAGTTTTCACTTGCAGAGGATGGTGGCCTGAGGCACGGTGCCAGGTTATGTGTACCTAGTAGGGGGCTTTGAGAGCAGATTATGCAGGAGGCCCACAGATCTCAGTACTCCATTCACCCGGGTGCCAACAAGATGTACCGAGATCTGCAGGAGCATGTATGGTGGTCAGGAATGAAGCGGGAGGTGTCCCAGTTCGTAGCTAGGTTCTTGGTCTGTCAGCAGGTCAAGGCAGAGAGACAGAGGCCCGGTGGTTTGTTGCAACCGCTGCCCATTCCCGAATGGAAATGAGAGCATATCACGATGGACTTCGTTTCAGGATTGCCGCGTACTCCAGGAGGAAAAGACGCGATTTGGGTCATCGTGGACAGGTTGACCAAATCGGCCCACTTCTTGCCATTCAAGGTGGGTACGTCTACAGAGAGACTGGCAAAGATGTATATGTGGCAGATAGTCAGGATCCACGGAGTTCCGGTCAGCATCGTCTCAAATCGGGATAGCCGTTTTACTTCCCATTTCTGGAGGAGTCTGCAGACCACCTTGGGCACTTAGCTCAAGTTTAGTAATGCATACCACCCCCAGACGGACGGACAGTCAGAGCGGACTATTCAGACTCTCGAGGATATGCTGCGGACGTGTGTCCTGGACTTTGAAGGTTCCTGGGAGGATCATCTTTATTTGGTGGAGTTTGCCTATAATAATAGTTTCCAGGCCAGCATCGAGATGTCACCTTTCGAGGCTCTGTACGGGCGTAGGTGCCGTACACCCTTATCCTGGGATGATGTTGGTGAGCGAGCTTTGCTGGGGCCAGAGATGATTGTGGATGCGGCCGAGAAGGTGAAGCTCATCAGGGTCAGACTTCGCATGGCGCAGGACAGACATCGGCACTGGGCCGATAGCCACCGGAGGCCCTTGGAGTTTGAGGTACAGATTAGAGTAGGATTAGATTAGGTTGTTGTTTGTGATTTTTGATCATGTTTGTTATTTATTTTAATTGAGACCTTGCTTGTGATTAGGTCGGAGACCAGGTTTTCTTGAGGATATCTCCGACTCGTGGTACAATACGTTTTGGTGGAGGCGGGAAGCTTAGCCCGCGCTTCATCGACCCTTTTGTTATCAGCGGGAGAGTCGGTGACGTGGCTTACAGGCTAGACTTGTCGCCTGTACTTGTGGGGGTCCACAACATATTTTATGTATCACAGTTGATACGATACGTGGCTGACCCTAGCCATGTGCTCGATCATTCGGAGATTGAGGTGGGCCCTTCTCTCAGCTATCCAGAGCAGCCTGTGGAGATTCTGGATCGACGGAAGAAGATTCTGAGGAACCAGGTGATACCCTTGGTACGCGTCGCATGGAGGCATCATTCTCCATGAGAGTCTACCTGGGAGCGGGAGGATGAGATGCGCGAGCGGTACCCTTATCCTTTCAATTTCGAAGACAAAATTCTTTTAAGGAGGGTAGATTTGTCACTACCACATTTCTAGTTTAAGGGTAAATTTGTCATTTTTGGGGTAAATAAAATTTATTAGTATTAATTAGAATTTATGGGAATTTTTAGAATTTATTTTGGATTTATTTGGACTAGTTTGATTTTTGGCCAGTTTTGACCCATGTAGACCAACCTAGGAACTAACCATGGTTAGTTGAGCTTGGTTAGGTCAAGTGACCCTAGTCTAACCTAGAGTGACTCAAGTTAGTGGTTAGTGATTCATAGAACTTGAATTAGGAAGGTAGAAATCAATTGATTTGATAAATGACTTGTGGTTTCACAAGTCATTTTGTGACTTAGATAGATAGGTCTAACAAACCTAGCTCAACCCTAACCCAAAGCCAAGTGGTCTGCTATCCCTAGCTGAACCTAGGGATTCCCCCATTATAAATATCCTCCTAGTTTTTAGGGCTAGCCTCCCTCCTTAGAAAGAAATAGATCCAAGAAGAAAGAGGTGAGTTCTTGTCTTAGTAAATTCATTAAAATTCCATTTTAGGTCCTAAAATCCTAAAATTTGTTACAATAGTTTCTAATGATGATTTTCTTGCTGCTATGAATGTTTGTTTCAATTTGGAGTTAACTTGGAGGATTTGGGATACCAAGTGAGGAGCTCACAAAGAGGCTCTTTCTATTGAACTTCACATTGAGGTATCTCTCTCTTTTCTCCATGAAACTTCATGTGGTCTTCACCAATAGAAAGCCCTAAGGGTCCCCCTAGGGTTTGGATAAGATTCGTTCCTGGTGTCGGAGCTTTCGTGTCCGTTCTGGACACGTATCAGTGTCCATGTAATGTGTTCGACGAAATGCCCCAAAGGGCATTTCGATCGATTTATTTAATTCTTTTTGATTAGGAATGTTAGATTTGTTGTTGCCTTTTGATTCCTGTGATTGAGTTTTAGTGTCGTGTCATTTTTGTATCGCTTTTGTTGCCTGGACACGCGCGTGCACACGTCGCGCGCTGCTGTGGGAGTCCCTTGCTACTCGGGGCCAATAACTCCTTGGACACGACTCTGGGACACGAATTATTTGACACACACTGTAGGGCAGTATCTGTCATGACACTCCCCAAGTGGCACGACTTCTCGTATCGTGTCGAGGGTGCACGACACGCCACACTGGATTTTGCCTGTGATGGTTCACGTGCTATTGGACTCTGATACGCGTGTCTGATTTAGACACGTGGACTCGAGGAGCCAATACAGTTGGACCTAGACCTAACCCTATTCTAGGGGTACCCAGGTACACGAGCACGTGGCCTACCATGTGCTGTGTCGTGTGCACGACACTCGTGCACACGTGTACGAGACTGTGCTCACTGGACTGTGTCCAAATTTGCTGTTTTGGGTTTTATCCCAGTTTGGACACATTGTGTCCACTTGGGTGGACACCAGTAGGTTGTGTGACACATACACATTGTATACAACAGTTACCAATCCCTGTAATTAGGTTTTAAATCATTTGCATTAGTAAATTGGTATTTTTCCCCTTTTTCCTTAATGTTGTATCAGTCATTTTGTTCCAGATTTCACATTTGAATTTTGATAGACTATTTAACCTGCAAATTACTGTTTAATACATGTTTCTAAAGTTCAAATGTGTTATCCTACATGTTATTTATATGTGATTCAATTTTTGCAATGTTGGGTGTTGTGTGGACCTTGATTTGGGTATGGGATATTGATTTGATTAACTTGAGTGTTAACTGAGAGTGAAGCACATGAATAGATTTCCTTTTCTTTAATTTTTACTGTCACATGGTGTATTGTAATCTGAGTTGTTGGATATTCAACTGTGTAAAACAATCCTTAAATTCTAAAAATTTCTTCTTGGTTAAAATCTGAAACTATTGGGACTAAACCTGGGATTGATACATGAACTGTTTTTCCTGCAATTACATGAACACCTCACATGTTCCATCCTTCACTGATTTTATGTTTCCTACACACACTGTACACTGGTTGCTGCATATTTAATTTCCTGAACACCACCTTTCCTCACTATTTCCTGCACACATTGACACTGTTTCCTGCACACCATTGCACAGTTACACATTCTTCTTTCCTGTTTTCCTGTACATGTTGGCATATACATTCTTTGACATTTAGTTATACTTGATAGCACACCACACAAACACACTTTCTCTCCACTGTTCTGCCCTTTGCATTCAATGATTTCATGTTTTCTGTTTCACACATTGTTACACAGGTATTACTTGTTGCTGCCATGTTTTCCTGCACTTAATACACTGTCCACACACATAGTTCTTCATACACACACACAAGCCTATTTGTTTTCCTGCACACTAGACACTAGTGCACTGTTTTCCTGTATGCTATACACATACACACCCTCTCATCCCTTTCCTGTCACATTTATTTCCTGCACTTGGACACTTTTACACACATAAGCACCTCTCTCCCTTTCTCTATGTTCTAAGTTTCACTTAGGCCTTGGTTATTGTAGGCTAAGTTGTTTTTGGCATTCAATGTCTGTGTGTATGATTGTGTGAGTGTATATATCCATATATATACATTCCTTGTTAGCTAGTGATGTAGGTTTTTATTAACCTAGATTGTGTGTATATATATATAGTGTTGTATATGCATAGGGTATGAGTGCTTGAAATGTTGTGTGTAGTCTAGTATAGACTTGTTAGAGGCTAGCATGTCTTGTTAGACCTAGTTAGCCTAGTTTAGATCAAATTAGACTTAGTAGACCTAGTTTGACTTCTAGGGTTGACCAAAGTTGACTGAGAATTGACTTTGGCCTAAATTGACTTAGAATCATGTAGAATGCATAGTAGGACTCCATTTCACTATTCTGGACTTGTTGTGACTTGTGCTGTTCTGTTTAGGAGCCATACACCACTCCTTGGACAGTACGTTTCATACTGGACACTCAGATACAGGCGAGTACATTCTCTGATCATTTCATATCCTGCATAGAATTATTTCCTGCAGTAGATTACTTTACTTGTACTGTCACGATGGTCACACGGATTGGTACTATATGGATCCCTTCTTGAGATGTTATCCTTAGGGAGCATCAGGTACTACATGTTCTGTGCGTTTTACTTACATGGCGTATCACATGCTTCATTGGTTCTTTGATCACTTACGACATATACTCTTATGATCGTAGAGTCTTCCTAGAATCCTTATCCCATTCATGGGACTACTATGTATCACCTTCGGGGTCTATCACCTTCGGGGTCTGTTACATAGCATCATATAACATAACATGGCTGGATCCTTGTGTATTGATTGGGGGTACGGGGGAGTATAAATGGACATGTGAATAATACACCAGTAGTGTAGTATCAGAATTATTCCGTAGTGTAGCATCAGAATCATCCCAGGCCATTTACATGTTCATGACTGTACTCTGACTCACTAGTCACTGCTAGTTCTCTATGTATAGTAGATATTTACATTACAGTTCTCTTCCTGTTTACATACCATTTTTCTTTTAGTACTTCTATCTTACTTTACTGCATGTTTATATTTTCTAACCTGCTATGAATTTTTGAGATGTACTGTGCTCGCTCCTGTCCTGACTGGACCTGTTGAAATATTACAGAGGACGAGGAGGAGGCTTGCCTGGACACCTATTACGGGGCAGCCCTTGATGACACCTGTGAGCTGGACCCTCAGGAGGATCCAGCAGTAGCTGAGGACCTTCCCCCGACTGCCTAGACTAGATTAGCTAGATTGTTTTTCATTTGTAGTCTTGAGACATGTTCTAGTTAGACTTTGTATCTGGAGATCAGTTTTGTATATATTCTTTATCTGAGACTTGTACTGCTGGGATTATCTAGACTATTGTTTTATCTATTTTATTTCCTTGAGTTCTATTCATATCGTGCTATATCTTCCTTAGTTGTGATTGAGTTTCTATTGCTATGTCACCCCCATTCGGGGAGTATAAACTGTTTAGATATTATATTGCTAGATGTTGTGACCTAGGACAACGTTCTACCGCCGACACTGCGGCGTAGGCTGGACGTATTCACTTCTCGTGCCCTTACTCTAGGGTGCGGGTCGTGACAGGTGGTTTGTGTTGGCCCATTCCATGGTCACACCCGATTTCGATAATCAACTTATACTTTAGTCAATACACAAAATATAGAAAATGCTGCTAACTATTTCAGGATACATGAAATCTTATTCAACGGACGATGTACTGCATAAATCCAAGCGTCAAAGTCATCAAAATTTCTGAAGACTCTTTTCTACTTTTATTCTGTATTTTTACACTTTATTGAGTCTAGGAATTTCTTTGTAAAATCAATTATGGTATTACTGGCTTAGGGTTAAAATTATGCTCCTTTCTCATAACTTACTTTTACCCTTCATATTTTCGATTACAAATATTTCAAAAAGTTATTTCGAAAATATTTCTTTTCAAATGATTTTACAAATTACCAAAAACATGTTTGAAAACTGTTTTTATAAAAAGAATTTCATTATATCTCCTGACAGAACTCCAAGCCGAGTTCGGCCCGAGTTCGGCCCGAACTCTGACCGAGTTCGGTCAGTTTGTATTCAAACTTCAGTTGCCTCCAAATCTGCGAGCAACGTCTATTTGCGAGATATTTGCATCCGAACTCTGTCCGAGTTCTGCCCGAGTTCGGTTGGTGAAAACACCTATAAATAGAGAAGAACTTTTCATTTCAAAACATCAATTCATTCTTCATCTTCTTCTCTATTCATCTCAAGTGTTTTCTAAGTGTTCTAAAAATTTCAAATCTCACCTATACTTCTCTTAGCCAAAAGCCAGTACTATCAGATTGATTTAGAAGTCTTTTGGTTATTCAGAGTTGTAAAGAGGTCGTCAAGTTTCAACAACAATTCCTGTTGTGGAGCTGGTCGTGCGCTCGTCACCAAGCACGGTGTGTGTTGGAGTTGGTCGTGCACTCGTCAACAAGCACGGTGGTGTAAGAGTTGCAAGCACTCAGTTAAAGCTTGTGCCTTTAGTGGATTAACATCGAGCAAGAGTACTCGAGACTGGATTAGTCCTCTCAGAGGGATACCAGTATACATCGCTGTGTTACTGAGTTTGATTCTCCTATCTTTATTTACTGCTCTTACATCATTGCCATAGTTTAATTTTTAATTGGTGATTTTTTATTTTCCGCTGCACACACGCACTCTATTCACCCCCCTCTAGAAGTGCTCAACGATCCTACAATTAGTATCAGAGCGGGTTATATTCTTATATAACATATCCTAGAGAGTATATATATGGCAGCCGTGAAATCTATATTCAACGGTGAAGGGCAATCCACAAATAGACCTCCCCTATTTGATGGAACAAACTATACATACTGGAAAACACGTATGACTTTCTTTCTATAGTCTCTAGATTTTGATTTATGGTCAATAGTCATTGATGGGTATAAGAAACCACCACCTACAGTGGTTGAAGGTATTCTTATGGAAAAGACGCATGACAAGTACACCGATGCTGAAAAAGCAAAGGCTAGTCTTGATGCTCGAGCCATCAATGCACTATTCTGTGCAATTGACAAAACTGAGTTCAATAGAGTTTCTACCTG
This sequence comes from Iris pallida, assembly GCA_029216955.1. Taxonomy (NCBI): domain Eukaryota; kingdom Viridiplantae; phylum Streptophyta; class Magnoliopsida; order Asparagales; family Iridaceae; genus Iris; species Iris pallida. The sequence continues at coordinate 311,302 of JANAVB010013801.1, read as the reverse complement.
TAAGACGTCTCATGAAATTTGGAAACTCCTTGAGGTAACCCATGAAGGGACTTCCCAAGTCAAGGAATCCAAAATCAGTAGACTGACTCAGGAATATGAATCTTTTAAAATGAAACCTGGTGAGTCAATTACACAGATGTTTACTCGTTTCCTTGATATAACTAATCCCCTTCAATCTCTTGGTAAAGATTACAGCAACCATGAGAAAATCAGGAAAGTGCTGCGGGCTCTAACAAAGAACTGAAATCCAAAAGCCACAGCAATTATTGAAGGAAACGATCTCACCACGATGACTCTAGAAACATTGATGGGCAAATTGATGACTCATGAGCTCGACTTGCAAGACTTTGAAGAGGCCACACCAAAAGAAAAGACTATCGCCTTCAAAGCTCAAGCAAGAAAATCAACATGCAATGACTCAGATGAAGAATCATCAAGTGGTGATGAACGTGCCTTACTTGTGAAGAACTTCAAGAAATATCTAAAGTTCACAAGCAGAAAGAAGAAAGACATCCAAGAAAGCAATGAAGACGAGACTATATGCTTCGGATGCAAGAAATCAGGGCACATGAAGAAGGACTGTCCAGCTACCAAGAAGAGCAGTCCATATGATCGGTCAAGATCAAACAGAAGATCCACATCTGGCCGAAAGTATGCCAACACAAGCATCTGGCACGAGAGTGATGCCAGTGACTCAGAAGAAGAAGACAGACCCTGCAGCAATGCAAATGTTTGTCTTATGGCATTCGAAAAGGTATCATCTAATCCTCTGTTTGATGATTTTACTTTTGATGAACTAGAGACTGCCTTTAGCGACTTACTTGAAGACCACAAAACAGTGCTCGACAAGTATAAGCAATCTCGAAAAGAGATAAAGGCACACACAGCCGAGATAGCTAGATTGTCTAATCTTCTTCAAGATATTAAAGAGACGTCTACTACCGGTAACACGGAAGAGATAGCCAAACTCAAGGTAGACTATCATGAGGCTATCCTCACTATTCAAAAGAAAGAAAGAGATTATGGTAAGATGCAAAAACTGTATGACACAGAGAAGAAAATACACTTAGTAACAGAACACAGACTCTCAGTTATGACTGCTAAATATGAAGAGTCTATTGCGATTTCTAAAAAGTTAGAAATCAAGTTAGGCAAACAGGCAATGCCTGTGACAGAGCCTAATCTTAGTCCTAATGCTAAGCATACACCTAAGAGGACTAAGAACAAGAAAGCACATAAGAAACACGAATATCATCATGCTTTCACTTATAGGTTCTCCAAGAAACCAAACAAGCATGTGAACTCAGTTTCAACCTCATCTGGTTCTAAACTGACTTGCACTTATTGTGGTACACATGGACACATATCACAATATTGTCTTGCAAGAAAACTTGTTGATAACCATACTTTAGTCTGGAGACCTAAAGCTAATCAGCATGGACCCTTCAGAAAATGGGTACCAAAGGATTCATCTACTTGTTTTTTAGGTGGACCCTCAACCCTCTCATGCTAGAAGCAAATGGATCCTCGATAGCGGATGTTCGCGACACATGACTGGTGATGCATCTTTATTCGCTACGCTATCGATGAAGAAAGAAGGATACGTCTCCTTCGGAAATAACTTGAGAGGTGATATTATAGGTAATGGCACTGTAGGTATGTCTCCTTACCCAGTAATAAAAGATGTTTGTCTAGTAACCGAATTGAAACATAACCTATTAAGCATAAGTCATTTGGCAGATAATGGTTATGGTATCAATTTTGTGAAAGATAAATGTACTATATATGATATGTCATCGGGTGATCCCATATATAAAGGGATTAGAGAAGACAATATATATGTTTTCTTTTTGGAGAATACTAATAATGCAGGAAGGTGTCTAGTAGCCAATCAAAATGAAAGCTGGCTATGGCACATGAGACTAGGACATGCAAACATGGATACTATCTCACGCCTGAACACAAAGAAGTTGGTAAAAGGACTCCCAGAAATTCCATTCAAGAGAGACATGGTATGTGCTGACTGTGAAAAGAACAAAGCACATAGGTCTTCTTTTAAATCCATCAACGCTGTAAGTACTTCGAGACCTTTGCAGTTGATTCATATGGATTTATTTGGTCCTAGTAGAGTCGCTAGTCTTGGCGGTAAACTCTATGCTTTTGTCATTGTTGATGATTTCTCTCGTTTTACATGGGTTTACTTTTTATCAAACAAAAGTGATGCAATTTTTGAATTTCAGATATTTTGCAAAAAGGTTCAAAACGAAAAAGGCTTCATGATTACTCGTATCCGAAGTGATCATGGTGGCGAATTCGAAAATACTGATTTCAAAAAGTTTTGTGATGATAGTGGATACTACCACGAATTTTCTTGTCCTAGAACTCCCCAACAGAATGGTGTTGTGGAGCGGAAGAACCGTACTCTAAGCGAAATGGCTAGAGTCATGCTTAATCAGCATAATCTTCCTAAATATTTTTGGGCAGAAGCTGTTAGTACAGCCTGTCATATTTTAAATAGGGTGTTAATTCGACCTATATCGAAGAAAACACCATATGAGCTTTGGTTTGGTAGAATTCCAAACATTTCTTATTTTAAAGTTTTTGATTGTCGCTGTTTCATCCTGAACACCAAGGATAACTTGGGTAAGTTCGACTCAAAAGCAGATGACGGGATATTTCTCGGATATGCTGCTAAGAGTAAAGGATATAGAATTTTCAATAAAAGATCTTTGATTGTTGAAGAAAGTATTAATGTTACCTTTGATGAGTTGAATAGTCATAGATCAAGCGACAGTGATGATGAAGATGCACCTACAAAGACAAAGAAGAGTTCTGAGAAAGATCCTACCCAAGAGGCAAGAACTGATAAAAGTTCCGAAGATGCAGGAACTGAGAAAAGCCTTGTGAAAGGTATGGCCCAAAGATTCGAATCATTAAGATTCAAACCGGATCATCCAGAAACTCTCATAATAGGTGATGTATCCAAAGGTGTAAGTACTCATTCATCTCTTAGAGATTCTGAAGTAGCAGCTAATGTAGCATTTATTTCTCAAATAGAACCTAAGAATATTGATGAGGCTTTTTCTGATGAATTTTGGATTTCTGCCATGCAAGAGGAACTTAATCAATTTGAGAGAAACCAAGTTTGGGAACTCGTTCCTAAACCTATTGGTCAATCGATAATTGGTACCAAATGGGTGTTCCGAAATAAACTTAGTGAAGATGGTCAAGTTCTACGCAACAAAGCACGTCTAGTTGCACAAGGTTATAATCAAGAAGAAGGAATTGATTATGATGAGACCTATGCTCCTGTTGCTAGACTAGAAGCCATTCGCATGTTTTGCGCTTTTGCTTGTTTTAATGATTTCAAACTTTTTCAAATGGACGTGAAAAGCGCATTTTTAAATGGATTTTTGAAAGAAGAAGTTTTTGTGAAACAACCCCCTGGTTTTGAAGATTTTCAAAAACCTGATCACGTCTTCAAGCTTAAGAAAGCACTTTATGGACTCAAACAAGCACATCGTGCTTGGTATGAACGCCTAAGCGCCTTCTTACTTGATAATGGTTTTTCAAAAGGCAAGATTGATACTACTCTTTTTATTAAATCTATGAATAATGATATACTTCTAGTGCAAATTTATGTAGATGACATCATCTTTGGTTCTACTAATGAACAATTATGTCAAGAATTTGCCAAGTGTATGCAGAGTGAATTTGAAATGAGCATGATGGGAGAGCTGAACTTCTTCCTTGGATTGCAAATCAAACAACACTCAAACGGAACATTCATCAACCAAGCCAAGTACACGAAGGACATACTGAAGAAGTACGACTTCGAGAATGTGAAGCCAATTGGGACTCCTATGGCTACATCTACAAAGCTTGATGCTGATGAAAGTGGCAAACCTGTTGATCAGCGTAAGTATCGAGGTATGATTGGGAGTTTATTATATTTAACTGCTAGTCGCCCTGATATTATGTTTAGTGTTTGCATTTGTGCACGATATCAGGCAAATCCTAAGGAATCACATCTTAGTGCCATTAAGCGTATCTTCCGATACCTTAAGGGAACTTCTACAGTTGGCTTATGGTATCCCAAAACCAAATCCTTTGACCTTATAGGTTACTCGGATGCGGATTTTGCCGGATGCAAAGTGGACCGTAAAAGTACCAGTGGTACATGTCATTTCTTGGGAAAGGCCCTAGTCTCTTGGTTTAGCAAGAAACAAAATTCAGTAGCATTATCAACAACGGAGGCTGAGTATATCGCCGCAGGACGTTGTTGTGCTCAAATTTTGTGGATGAAGCAAACCTTAGAAGACTACAATCTGCACTATACAAATGTTCCTATATACTGTGATAACACTAGTGCAATTAATTTAACTAAGAACCCTATCTGTCATTCACGCACAAAGCACATAGAAGTTAGACATCATTTTCTACGTGATCATCAACAACACGGGGATATTTGCTTAAAATTTATTGATACTGAACATCAACTAGCAGATATTTTCACTAAACCATTGGCTGAAGACCGTTTTAACATCTTGAGGCGAGAGCTCGGCATTCTTGAATTCTCGGATTCTTAAAACATATGGTAATTAAATACTGTATTTATGACTTGCTAATTTATTATCTAATGAAAATTATTTTTGGGGACAAACTTACAAAGGGTATGTCTGTCACCACGGCTACGGTCGAAGCGAAGCGGTACTTAAGAGTTCCCCGGTGAACCACCGTTAGCTGGGACAACCCCTACAGTTAACCCGAAAATAACAGCAATTAGTCAATAAATCAGTCAAATGTCATAATTACACTCTTTATTTCACCTGACTGCTTTAACTGTCTCGGGAATACAAGTGGCCGAACTCGGCCCGAACTCTGACCGAGTTCGGACCGAATTCGGACCGAGTTCGGTCGGCGCTGTGATGGCTCCAGAACCGAACAGCCGGCCCTAGCACCTATAAAATCCATCCTTTCTTCCACTATTTCTCCACACCAAAACGAGAAATAGTTCCATCTCCTTCTAGAAGACTTTCCTCCTCCTTCTTTGCAAGGCTTTGACGATCTTCTTCTATCTCCTCATGGCTCCGAAGCGTCAGCGAGGAAATTCTTCTCAGGGTGCTTCTTCCTCATCCGACTACACACCGGCTAGTCTCTTCAGTCCAGCCAAACCTAGAGATCCCGAGGAATATGATGGCACTCTGTTTCCCGACAGAGACTTCTCCAATCTCTGGTTTGATTCCTTTTCTTTACCTCGTATTTGTACTGGAGCCTTTGTCAACTTTACAACCTTCTTTGAATATGCTCCTGTTTACGATCAACTTGGATTTCGCGATTTTTTTGAGGTCCAAGATAGTATTTACGACAATGCTGTCCGTATGTTCTACTGCAACTTGCAAGTACAACAAAACGGAAATTTCTATTCCTGTGTTGCTGGACATGAACTTGAATTTAGCGCCAACGATATCAGTGAATATTTTCACGTTCCTGATCTTGGTGATGCTCTTGTTGACATCCATCACATTCAGTTCCCTGCCGATGTCACTTTAGCTTCTTTTAGGGAATTGATTTGTCACCCTACTCCTCCTCCTCGGAGAATATTTTCTAGACATCTTAACCAAAATTTTTACGAACTTCATCGCATGATTTTCTCGGCCCTTCTTCCGAAGAAAGGCTCTACTGATGAGGTCATATTTTTGGAACTCTCTGCTATGTATCACATTCATTTTGGAATTCCTTTCTCCATTCCAAAAACCATGATGTCTTGGATGCTCAACTGCAAGAATGCAGGTAGGAACCTTGTTTTTCCTATGCACCTTGCGAGTATTTTTTGCCGTTTCGAGATTGATCTTGAAACATGTGATATTTCTTCTCCACCTGTTGAGTTGACCCGCTCTCGACGGTTTCCTCAACCTCCCGGTGCTGCTCCTGCTGACCCAGCTGCTGATGCTGAGGCCCCTCCAGCAGATGCTCCTCCTGCTCCGGCCCCTGCTCCAGGACTCGATCATGCATTCTACCAGCGATTTGATGAGTTCGTTGCGGTATCCACGCAACGTTATCAGGACTCAGAGTTTCGGCACATTTCTCAGGCCCAGGTGCTGAGAAACAGCATTGCCGATCTCCACTACAGCCTGATGCATGATCCAGCCCATCCACTCACTATCCTTCCACACCCTGCTTTCCCTGGTCCTCGTTTTACTGATGAGACTACTTTTCAGTACTTCGACCCGACCACTGCCTATTTTCCTCATGATCCTCCCGGTGCAGACGACGCAGAGATGTGATGTGGATTCAGCCATAGGATAGTGGATTTTGTTTAGTTTGATGCTGTTTATGTAGTATTTTTTTTACTTTCATGTCTAAACTCTTTCAGTTAGACATTTATCAGTTGTACTGGTTGACTTTCTAGTGGAACATTTATGATATTTCAGTTTATTGCATTTCATTTATCTATGCTGTGATTACTATTTTTTCTTTCACTTTGTCTTTTCTCTTGTTGGCTTCATGATTTACGGGAGAGCCGATTCATTTTACTACTTGACAAAGGGGGAGAAAATGAGTAATACCCAAAAATCAAAAATGCAAGGATAGAACAAATTTTCTTTTTCAGGTATTTTTGATATATTGTTTTATTTTTTATAAATATATTTTGGTATAGACTCAAGTTTGTCAATTATCAAAATGGAGGAGATTGTTGGCCCATTCCATGGTCACACCCGATTTCGATAATCAACTTATACTTTAGTCAATACACAAAATATAGAAAATGCTGCTAACTATTTCAGGATACATGAAATCTTATTCAACGGACGATGTACTGCATAAATCCAAGCGTCAAAGTCATCAAAATTTCTGAAGACTCTTTTCTACTTTTATTCTGTATTTTTACACTTTATTGAGTCTAGGAATTTCTTTGTAAAATCAATTATGGTATTACTGGCTTAGGGTTAAAATTATGCTTCTTTCTCATAACTTACTTTTACCCTTCATATTTTCGATTACAAATATTTCAAAAAGTTATTTCGAAAATATTTCTTTTCAAATGATTTTACAAATTACCAAAAACATGTTTGAAAACTATTTTTATAAAAAGAATTTCATTATATCTCCTGACAGAACTCCAAGCCGAGTTCGGCCCGAGTTCGGCCCGAACTCTGACCGAGTTCGGTCAGTTTGTATTCAAACTTCAGTTGCCTCCAAATCTGCGAGCAACGTCTATTTGCGAGATATTTGCATCCGAACTCTGTCCGAGTTCTGCCCGAGTTCGGTTGGTGAAAACACCTATAAATAGAGAAGAACTTTTCATTTCAAAACATCAATTCATTCTTCATCTTCTTCTCTATTCATCTCAAGTGTTTTCTAAGTGTTCTAAAAATTTCAAATCTCACCTATACTTCTCTTAGCCAAAAGCCAGTACTATCAGATTGATTTAGAAGTCTTTTGGTTATTCAGAGTTGTAAAGAGGTCGTCAAGTTTCAACAACAATTCCTGTTGTGGAGCTGGTCGTGCGCTCGTCACCAAGCACGGTGTGTGTTGGAGTTGGTCGTGCACTCGTCAACAAGCACGGTGGTGTAAGAGTTGCAAGCACTCAGTTAAAGCTTGTGCCTTTAGTGGATTAACATCGAGCAAGAGTACTCGAGACTGGATTAGTCCTCTCAGAGGGATACCAGTATACATCGCTGTGTTACTGAGTTTGATTCTCCTATCTTTATTTACTGCTCTTACATCATTGCCATAGTTTAATTTTTAATTGGTGATTTTTTATTTTTCGCTGCACACACGCACTCTATTCACCCCCCTCTAGAAGTGCTCAACGATCCTACAGTTTGCCTTCAGGAAAGTCTCGAGGACGAGACTTGTTCTGAGTGATATATGTTGTAGTGCCCCGTCCCACGAAGTCAATCGGAGGAATCGAAACGCCGACGGCGTTCGGACTTGGCCTTACAACGGCGACTCGAAGACATCATTCAGGTGGGGTAGTTTCGGTGAACTTGCCTCATCTCTGCCTTCACTTAATAATTTGTGTGGTTTCAACTTGCACAAGTAGGCTAATATAAAAGCTACGAACGCACATAGCTAAGAGAATAATCCCGACCCGTCGGAATGTCTTAGAACATGGAAAATGGTCCCACGGTCTCAATAGAAGTCGGCTCAGCGTGCTTTAAAATGACACTCGGTCCTTCGTCCCGTGGCATGGGAGAAGGAAAGTTGGTATTCGACACAAACGATAAGTTAGCCTAAGTCATAGGCATCGCCCGCGTAAATGCTCGATAAAGCATGTACGTTTCCACTGTGCAAGGCTTGGCATAGCCTTGGCTCGGCCCTCGGGTTAAGTTGTAGGCTTGAGTAAGTTAGGCAAAGTTATGCCGATCGACCTAAGTCATTCTAAGTGTCGTCCCGCTCGTTCTGCGGTTGTCAAGTCAAATGGTTCCGCGATCTCACGGGCCGTCACATAACGTATGACTTGGGCGATAGCGTCGCGTAGTACGGAAGCCAGTTAAAGGCACGAGCTACGGTTGGCACGATGTAAAGTTAGCCACGGTCCACGGCACTTAAGGAACATGTTTTGTTCAAGTTAAGTTGGATGGCTACGTAGTAGTCGTTCCCTCGAGTTCAAAAGAAGTATTCGAGGCGGTCCCTCGGTTGGGAGTCTCGCGTCCTATCCACATTAAGGTGTTTTGAGGCGGTCCCTCGGTTGGGAGTCTCGCGTTCCTATCCACGTTAAGTATTCGAGGCGGTCCCTCGGTTGGGAGTCTCGCGTTCCTATCCACGTTAAGTATTTGAGGCGGTCCCTCGGTTGGGAGTCTCGCGTTCCTATACACCTTAAGTATTCGAGGCGGTCCCTCGGTTGGGAGTCTCACATTCCTATCCACATTAAGATATTCGAGGCGTCCCTTGGTTGGGAGTCTCGTGGTCCCGAGGCACGTTATGCCAAGTGTGATTCAGAGCACGAGTTGCTAAGTATAGTTCCGATCATACCAACAAGTAGGCCATGCATTTACGTGAGTTTAGATGTCTCGTAGGTGCGTGGTCATTGGACACCTTGTCGATAAGGATTTCTGCCTAGACTGGTTATACGTCGGGGCACCGGGCCCAGTCGTCCTAGGAGGTAGACGTTATAGCAACGCATGCTTTTATTGTGTGGGTAGTCGGGGGCTTTCCATGGGGCTAGCTACCTTGCATCGAAGGACCCGCCGCCTATCCGAGCTATGTCCGCGATGGCTTGTCATGCCAGTGGCCTTTCATATAGATAATTGGCGTGCTTAGCGGTGAATCCGCATGCACGGTGTCGGTCGTAACAAAGGAAGCGTAAGCACGGTATGCGATGTGTTATGAAATGTGTGCTCGGTTGCACCAAAGTGTTATAAAGCCTACGATTCGGTTATACGTAAAGACACGTGCTTCGTAACGAGATACGTTGTTGTACTTGAGTTCCCAACACTGGTTCCACAAGTCGAGATATACGTTTCGAGTTAAGTCGGAAAGGGCCGTAGGGCAAGTATTTGACACGACCTAGTCGTTACGTCCAAGAGTATGGCACGAAAGGCAAGCACAAGACGATAAGTTTACGTTATTGGAACGAGAAAGGTCTAGAGGCAAAGTATGGGTACGTTATTAGTGCAAGGCACGAAGATGGTCTAAAGATACTAAATAGGCCGAGCGTCGGTCCTAAAATCGATCCTAAGGCAAGACTAGAAAGACAATCGTAAAGGGGGCTTTTATTGCACAAAGTAAATAAACGCGTCGGTTTTGTATGGGTGGGCGAGGAGCTCACTCCACCAGTACAGTGGTACTGACACCCACACAGTATTTATGTGCAGGCACAGGTAGAAGCTCGTGGTGCGGGGCTCGCTTGGATGCGTCGAGGCACGGAGTTCCTTTGCGATTCGAAGTGTGCGGCCGCGTAAAGATCAGACTTATATGGGACATAATGTATGGACATCACCTTTCGAAGCTTCCGCTGGATTCAAGTATTGTATCGAGAGATGAGAGAGAGCAGAGTGATTTGTAATGTGAGGCGAGTGTATTGAGTGATTGTAATCTCGGCTTTGCGCCCCCAATGTAACCGTTGTTTCGATATCAATAAAATACTTCTTTTGAATAACTTGTGTTTCGTTCTAAATTTTTCGCTGCGTGTTCAATGTCTCTGCTTGGGACTTCCGTGCGACGACCCCGTCGCCGCCGCTGTAATCGACCGTTATGGAACCCGCCTTGCACGAGCGCAATCTAGGCTCGTGCAGCATCACGCCTTAGCGAGAACGATCGCTCCTACGGGAGCAGGGCGTGACAACATGGAACTGCTGTTAGTGTTTGTACTTGCTCATTTTCCTGACAGGATACCGTTGACAATTTTACAGATGATTCAGAGGCTGATTGCCCGACCTATTATGGGGACGGGTTAGATGGAGTAGACTTGGACCGTGGCTTGATAGTCGAGCTACTAGACTTTGCTCACCCGGAGTAGTGTAGTTTAGTTAAGTTTGCCTGGCCTGCGTGCCAGCTAGTACTTTTCAGACTGTAGCACTATATTATATTCTATACTCTGTGATTTTGTGTTTAGCATTGGACTTGTGTGGATTTCAAACTTATTTTCTCTTTTCATCTATCCCATTTTCCTTCCATGCTATCTACCTTAGTTATGTTTATGTGATTGATACTGTATTACTATGTCACCTCCATTCGGAGTGTATATACTGCACAGGTACATTTATCTGTTTTATTCGTAGTATTTACAGACCCTATATACATCATTCTATCGCCGATTCTGCGACGTAGGTTGGACGTACCCACGTCTCATGTCCTTACTCTAGGGTGCAGGTCGTGACACCTGGTGTGCTTTACAAAAAGCATGGTAGAGCAGCACTAAAAGGAGTGTAACTCCATGCCATAGTGGGGTGACTCTACCATAAGGTTTTCGATTAGGGGTAATGCCTCGACTTTGCTAGCCAAGTCACAGCAGTGTAGCACCGCAAATAGGCAGGTGACCTAATGCTGTATGATGAAATTAAAGAAAGGTAGACAACACTACCAAGTGGAGGTTTTTCCCATATTACAGTGGTACGACACCATGATGAGGTACCCGAATAGGGATAAAGCCTCATCCTTGCAGCCATATCGTTGCGGCGTAACACAGCAATGGAGCCTAAGGCTTCATGCTGAGTAGTATGGCACTACAAAAAGGCTTGTGACCTCATGCTATAGTAGTATGACACTACAATGAGGTTCCTAGGTAGGGGTAAGGCCTCTGCTTTAGGCCATGTCATGGCGGCGTAGCACTGCAAGGGAAGCGCAAGGCTTCATGCCATGTCTTTTTAATAAAGAACATACCTATAGTGTATGGACAGAGATAGTAGGCCGTCTCTTGAGGGTAAACTTGTAGATGCCCAAAATTATACACTGAACATCTTTCATAACGCATGATGGACAGTTACTGTAGGGACAGTCAATTCCATATATCGAAATATGTAGGGGATTGTTGGAGCTTTTTCTTTAACATGTGAAGAGAGCTTGCTCTCAACACATGCCTAGTGATTTTTAGTCCCACATTAGAAAAGCACCATGAGTTTTTTTTTATATACTTGGTATGTTATTGAGATGAGCACATGGGGTGGTGACCCTAAGGAGGGAACCATGTGGATAATTTTACAAGGAGATAAGGATAAGTCTCCATGGTTAAGCTTAATGCTTTTTGCTCTTGGGAATTAATTTCCATTGGAGCTAAGCCCATAGGGGCTTAGCAACTTGGACTCGGACTCAGGCTCATAGGCTCATGAGGCATAATGTGGCATTTTGTTGGCGTAGTTCGCAATTAGCACGACAGCATCGTTACTAGGCGTATAGTACACTTAAGTTGCGCTCGTTGCGCAAGCCTCTTGCGTAGCCTTTCATGCACCAGATAGCATGACCAATTGGCACTGACCAAGTGGCACGTCCAGTGGCACGGCCCAGTGGTGCACAAGTTGGCACTGCCTGTTGGTGCGGCCAGTTGGCGCAGCCATATGGTGCATCAGATGGCGCTACAATTGGCACGATAGTTGGCTCAGGGTGCACGTTGTGCGCGTATAGCATATGTACTTACGGGAGCAGATGGCGTCATTGGCGCGGTGGTGCAATTGGCATACACTGTGTGCCAGTTGGCTCAAATCCTGTCTGTACACGTTTGAGCAGTTACAAAATGTTCTGGGGCAGTTTTTTTATGTCCCGAACATTTTGCTAACTAGGCAGTTACAGTGCAGTCTATATAAGCTTCCATGCTCTCTCTCTTTCAGAACACATGTGTTCAGAACACAATTCTTGACGAATTTCCAGAGAGTTAAAGAGAGAAGAGAAGTGCACCAGTGCCACTTAGCACAGGAGTCCGTGCCATCCGAGGAGTCAGAAGAGCAGAGTATTTCGAAAGTTCTCCGTCGAACTTGCTAGTTCCTGGAAGATGTTCGTATGGGGCAAATCAAGCTTTGAGCGCCAGCGATCGTTCACACCAGCAATCCATTCTCTTATTCCTTCCACTCACAACTCGTTCTGAACGAGAACAGTTCTGATCTAATCAGAAACCGTTAGTGGAATTTTGCTATTTCCATTACGAATCTGTCGTGCCTTCTACGAAGTGTAATAATTGATTCTCGTTTCTCAGAATCCTCCAGGATCTCTATCGTGCACCTTCATCAAAGTGTTGCGTAATTTTCAATTTTCCATAAAAAATTATGCCCCGGGACTAACAAAGGACAATGGTGTTCTTCCAATATTCTTCCATCTCCATAATGTCATCCGTTATCCCGATCACCTACCTCCCTAGGACGTTCTTTTACTTGCATAATGCATTTTAATGGTCTTTCTGTTAATTCTCGATCTAGGCCTGTCTGTCCACAAACAAGGAGCATCGTTCGAAGGTCGGAATGAGGTGGAGCTCTTCTTAGGAAAATTGTCGAGCACCATGGGCGCATGTTTGTCTGAAGGAGGAGAAAGTTTTATGAAGGACTGAGGAAGCTATACGAGAGGCTGAGACTGAGTCAGAGGGGTATGAGACCTGCACTGCGGACCCCCTTGTCCGAAGGAGGAGAAAGTGTCATAGGGGACTGGGGAGGCGGTGCGAGAGGCTGAGACTGAGTCAGAGGGGTGTGAGACCTGTGCCTGCGGACCCCCTCGACATCAGTCTATGAGAAGCAGCCCCTTCCTTGGAGGGGGCCTCCCTCTCCGTCAGGAACCGATCGTTGTCCATCGGTCATCAGAAATGGAGACTTTATCAGTAAGAGGGGGGAGGCGAAAGAAGAATGGAGGGTGGGGCGGCTGCAGGAAGGCGGCACGGGAGGATAGGGGGAGGGGCACGTTCGCCGAGAGGCGCAGGGACACACTTATATATATATATTATATATATATATATATATATATATATAAAATATATATATATATATATATATATATATATATATATATATATATATATATATATATATATATATTGGAAAAAAATAAGTATTATTGATGGAAAATTTGTATCAATTACTTTCTGAGTTTATGTCTCTTTGAACCCCATCTATTACATCCGGACTACTTGTCTCTCAGAACCCCATCATCTTCACATCTTGATCTATATTTTGGATGATGCCTACAGTCACTGTTAGGGTTTTTTCGAATGTTCTCCGATTGCGTTCCTTCCATATGTGCCAGACAGCGGATGCTAGTCTAGCAGTTGTCTCACTGAACCAATGTCCGCCTATTCCTTTGTTGTTACGGATTATTCGAATCATGTCCTCTATGATTTCCTCAGACCCCAATTGAAGTCCAGCTTTGCTTGTTTGTGCTTCCTAAACTACTCTAGTTGTACCACAGTTGAAGTATATGTGTTCGATAGTTTTATCATTTTGAAGGCATAGCAGATAAACGTTGTCAGTAAGCTGTACTCTTATTTGCCTCTTTGGTGAGCAGGCGCCTGAGTAGAAGCTTGTATAGGCTCTACTGCATTTTACTGGGTATCCATGTATCCCAAATTATGTCAGCCTAAGGATGGCATTCCCCCGGCTCTCTGACCAGCTTATAGGTGATGCCACTATTGACTCCAGTCTCCATGTTCTCCTTTCAAGCCCATATGTCATGACTTCGATCGCTGTCGACTGGGCACCTCACAGTGTCATTGGCAGCGTATCTCACCCATCTGTGTGTTCCCGACTGTAGGCGCCTCTCTTGGATGATTGTACTAACCCGCTCCCCCCTCAATGCTACTTGTCCCACATGGTTGCCGATGATGTGTAGTAGACTCTTCTGATTGATCCAAGGATCATGCCAGAGGTCGGTGGTGCATCCGTTAGCTATTATGCATACCACTTGGGAGGAAAGAACTCTTCGCTGCCGAGAATAGTCTTGAATGTAACTGATTCGTTATTTGTTGATCTGTACTCCCAAAAATTAGCGCCTCGTATATATTTGTTGGACATCCATTCCGTCCAGAGCGTGTCTCCTTGTATGAATCTCCACGCCATCTTCAACCATGCTATCGCTTGCATGTGCTTGAGCAACCTAGTCCGACCCCTCCTTCGTCTCTCGGTTGGCAAAGTGTGTCCCAGAAAATGGCGTGCACTCCACCCCGCCAAATGAAATCAGCACAGTGCCTTTTTATCCATCATATAGTATCAATAGGAATCATTATAGATTGTAGCCAGAAGTTTATGATAGAACAAATAACAGTTCTTACCAGTTCGATACGGCCCCCAAACGATAGGCATTGGGCTTGCCAACCTTTAAGGCGCTTCTGTGCGTATTCTACCAATGATCGGCAATCTTCTTCTCTAGTGTAGTTGACTATCAGGGGGGTCCCAGGTACTTAACTGGGAGGTCTGCTCGGCTGATTCCCAGTGCCAAAGCGTTCTCCTTCTTCTCTGGGCAAGTAGTATTGAAGTATATTCTACTATTATCCTTGTTGAGATGTAATCCTATCAATTTGCCAAACATTTCCATTATGTCAGATATTGCTCAAATACCCTTTATAGATGGAACGAGGAATACAAGTTGGTCGTCAGCATATGTCAAATGACTAATCTACGGCTTGATCGCTTTGTGTAGGGGTTGAATCTACTTCCACGCCACTGCTGCATCTATTTGACAGGTGAAGTATTCCATTACTGTAGTGCCCCGTCCCTACATCGTGCCCCGTTCTCCGTCTACGGGGTGCGCAAGAAAGGAACATTGTCGCTATCGTTTCAGTCAGGACCGATAGGTTGGGATCGATCGAACGGGAACAGATGAATTAAGATCTATTCCCCGTTATGGAGTGGCTTCTTCGGAACCAAGTCCTATATTCAGCGGGTAGCGCCTCAAGGATTGACTCTGTGGCTGAGTCAGGAGAAACCTCCCGTTGCTCTGTTTTTCACGCCGCTTGCATTGGTTTTGGCTTGGTTTTCTGAATGCGTTTTCGTGAATGTTTTCAATGGTTTTCATGGCTTGCATTTTGAACTCGTATTTCCTATCGAACTTCTTGAATAATACAGTATTCTAATCGGTTGCTTGTGCGATTTCAAATAATCGCGTAGGCGACATCTAGCACGACCAACAAGTTCTCTTGCCTGAAGTAAACTCAAGGTGAGTGGCTGAACTTTCTCTTCTCGACCCCTCCTTAGGTAAAGCAATAGTGTTGTTGCGAATGAAAGAATAAATGCAAAGGCACGGACATGATAAAATAAGCAAGCTTTCAAAGAGAATGTAGGCTATACCTTAATAACTAAAATTGTCTTTGCACGGTCATTGGATAACTCGTGCACGAGGAACGGCTTCCTCGAGCGATACCCCAAGACACATGATCGTTTTGGCCTAGGAGGAAGCAAAAGGTAGCTGAGCTCGACAAAAGCAAAAATATGATTAGGTGGGAGAACTTGCAGCGGGGCTCGCTACCCGCGCTGAAAGGTCACCGTCTATCCCAGCTATAGTCCAAAATGGCTTGTGGTGCCAGTGACCTTCATGTATACAAATTGCTTATGAAATGATAACAATTGACAAGGAAGAACATAATAAGTCTCATAAGGTGCAGCACGGCCCGCCGTGGGTATGTTTCAACGTATTTTATATAATGCTTGTCAGATGCTTGTTTGAGATTCATTAGGATGGTTAGAAACATTCATAAACTAAGTCATATAAACTCTTCAACCAAATGAGGGCTTGGAACATAAATAGCCATGCACCAGTACAAAGTGTAATGTACTGGTCCTCTTTCTTCATGAAGGTACTCCGAACCACGAAGGACATGCCACTTAAAGCTCAAGGCGGCACAAAACACTTTTGAAGCCTCGTCCGTGTGTTGAAGGCTTTATTTCTGAATCCTTTTGAAGACTCCGCAATCAGTACAAAAGAAAGAAATGACAACTCGGCTTCCCTCAATAGCAGGTGGAAAGTGTTATGTTTTGCTTGTAAAAAGGGATGTAATGTATGGAATGACTATCTCAAAAGCATTCATTTTGTAATCAAGTCATGTTGTAGCCCGCGCGACAATGAATGTAATGGAGTCAATGTAAAAGAAGTTTTATTATCAATGAAAAGTTTATTTCTATTTCAAATATGTTAATAAATTATCTCTGCGTACTCTAACTTGGTGTTGTGTTTTGGATAACCTTTTGACTATGCCTTGTGCGATTGTAACTTAGGTTTGAACGGCATCACGCCCGGGGGACGACTATCGATTCTACGGAATTGGAGAGTGACATAATGGTATCAGAGCACAGCTTTACATCCTTTTGCCTCGCGTCTAGAGTTTCAAACCTTTGACCTCGCATTGATTAGATAAGTTATTTCATACAATGAGTCCATAATAATTTAAGACTGATACGTTTGGCTTCATATTGCAGAAGTGCCGGAACCCACGGCCGAGCAAGAGCAGAGCGCTTCTAGCGGCTCTAGAAGTTCGCGGGCCGGACCTCCTAACAATACCTTCGAAAGGATGATGCACATGATGGAGGTGCAGCAGAATCAGTCTGAGACCCGACATTAACAGACAGAGGCATGACAGGCCCAGTTCGAAGCACGCTTCGACGTACAAGCTAAGCTGCAAAAAAGCAACTAAATACTCTGCAGCAAATCGTCCAGACGATTGTGGCCAACAGAAATTCTGCGACTGTGCCTACCGTCACCGTGCCTACTGTCACCGTGTCGACGGTCCAACCCATTGAAGTCGACTCGGAGGAGCCCGAGCGTCAACCGGCGGCACCGAAAAAGTACAACTTTGAAGTGTTAGAATTCAAGAAAGCGTGTCGCACTTCCTTCAGCGGTACCGAAGGCCCCTCTATGGCAATCGATTAGTTGGAAGAGCTGGAAGATCACTTCGAGCTCCTCGGCATTAAAGAATGAATTCATGCAGTTGAGGCAAGGGAACCGGACAGTAGAACAGTATGCTGTAGAATTCAACAAGTTGTCCAAATTTGCTGGAACGTTTCTGCCTACAGAGGAGTATCATGTGCGACGGTTCGAAGTGGGTCTGCGGTGCCCTATCGGTGCACATGTAGGTATCCCAGAATACAAGGCCACGGGCGATACTCTAAATCATGCTCTCCGCCTTGAGAGCCAGTACCCTCCTGTGGCTGCAGACTTTGTGCATCATTCCAATCACAAACGTCCTAGCCATACAAGAGGCAATAATCACACTACAAAGCATCCGAACAACGAGTCAACCAAGGACAGAGCACTAGGTCTCGTTGCACAAAATGTAATTTTATCGGACACGATGCCAGTGAGTGCCGTACCTCGAACGTAGATTGTAACTTTTACAGAAAAAAGGGACACTACGCCAAAGATTGTTATTCGCGACGGCGAAGACGGGATGCTCCGCCACAACCAAATCATCAAAATCGAGGCCCAACTCTTCTAGCTCCTCAACACGTACAACAGAATGCCCAGGATCATCGCCCCAATGCGCAGGGCCGCGTCTACGCCATGACTCGGGATGAAGTGCTTGCATCCGATACGTTAGTGACAGGTATACTAAATTTCAATAATGTGCCTGCTCGTGTACTATTTGATTCAGGCGCTTCGTATAGTTTTATATCGGCAGACTTTGCCGTCGAGCACAAATTTCCTATAATGTCATTAGATCTCGTCCTTAGCATAAGTACACCTTCGGGCACACCACTACTCACAAATTTAGCTTATGGCGATGGGATCATCTGTATTGGGGATCAAAAGATCAGTCTTGATGCGATAGTTCTAGATATGAAGGACTTCGACATCATACTGGGTATGGATTGGCTCGGTCCTTGCAATGCCATCATCGACTGCACAAGAAAGAAGGTCACCTACCGCATACCTGGAGTGCCTGAATTCTGCTACTCGTATGGTGAAGCATCATCGATGTGCATGGTAGTGTCGACAATTTTTGCTCGGAGGATGCTGCATTCAGGATGCGAAGGCTACTTGGCTTCTGTTCGAGATACGCGAATGGTGTAATGCCCCGCTCCGCACGAGGCATTTGGTTGGTTTATTGGATGGATCAGAATGCTGGACCATGACTTATGTTGGAGATTAGGAGAATTGAGACTGATGAAGTCTTTCTTAGCTGGCTAGACGGAAATGGGTATTAGAACGTGGCTCGCTGGTGGAGCTACACTTAGTAGGATTGGAGCAGGAAGACTATTATACAAGGCAAGTAGAACTATCCTCCTTCCTTCTTATTCCTGCATGCTTAATAAATAGAATAACACGATGCTATGAATTGTCCCTAAATGTCCCATGTTTTAGTTGCTGAATAATAGAGATGCTTATGCTGAGAATTATTTAAATGAATAAGACATGAATACTGAACTGCTAAATGAATAATACTCGAACTGCTAATGTAACTTGATGCCTGAGAATGAATTGAGAATGTCCCTTATGCTTAATGTTGATGAAATAAATGAATCACTTGATCAATGAGATGCTGCATGAATGTTGCATGAGAAATGAATTGAATATGCTATTTTCCCTATGAAATGAATGAAATGCTACAGGTCCCTTCGAAATGAATGAATGTTGTTGTTCCTCCTTAGAAGGAACGTAATGGAAAATATTGCAACGAAGTAATGAATGAGAAATGATGATACTTGGGATCGTTGAGATCACTAAGTGAAATGATGAGAATATTGAAAATGATGAGTCGTTGAAAACGATATGGATGAGTTGAATGATGCACTGTTGCCTTTAGTTATCTTAATATTTCACCATTTGCTTTATAATCACGATCGAGTCGGACACGCATTCGCATGGTCAGCAACAACTTGTATACAAGGAGGTGACTGCTTCCTCGGATGGTACCCCGGGACGTTAGGGGGACCGGTCCGACCAAGGGGGAAGTATAAACGTACTTTAAGGATACGTGGTATCGGGACATTCTATTCAGGCTCGTAACTTGGTGGAATAGCACGCCGATTACCTTTCGAAGTCCTATATGGCAACGTCTGAAAATGGTGCACTAACACCAATAATCATGTTGTAAGGATGCATGCTAATGAATGTTTTGTACAGGTAGAGTAAGTGTAACTGTTATCCTATATTTGATGCAGGCAAGAGGGAGTGGCTATTGGTAAGAAACCACTTAAATGTGATATACTCAATATATGTGTTGGTTTAACTTGCGTGCTTAACATGCCAACTAATTGATGCTATGTGTAGCCTTTCAATTATGAGAACCTGCTTAACATGTTAAATTCAGTATGCTAGAAAGATGCTTTGCTATAAACACTGCTCAAATATAACATACATGTTAATGTTGGCCCATTGGTCATATGGTCAAACCTGATTTTAATAATTGATCTAAACTCTGTCTGGATATACAAAGCTAGTTGGGACATCTCGGCTTCTTGGACATACACAAGATTGGATATTCACTTCGTTCAAGACTGAAGATCTGTTTGCCTACTTGAGTCTGTATTTCCTATGCAATGTAATTTTCTTTTTATTTGAGTCTAGGAATACATTGTACACAGAGTCGTACTGGCAAATAGGCTATTCCCAAAATAGTTCAAAATGTTTTTAAAATGACCTATCAAATTGTTTACAAAAAGGTTTTCAAAAAGGTTTTCAAAAATCACCAAAACCTATTTTTAAAACCCTAATCTAACCCTGACAGAACTCGGCCAGAGTTCGGCCAGAGTTCAGTTAGTAGCCTTTTTGATTTTGAATTCTCTGGAACTTGGTCCTCCTGCAGTTGCGGATTTGACCGAGATTTGCTCATAGAGTTCTGCCCGAATTCTGCTCGAATTCTGACAGAGTTCTCCCTTTGGAAATCCTATAAATAGAGAAGTATTTCGATCATTTCAAATCACTCATTCACTTTCAATCTTCTCTCTATCTAAAAAGCTTTCTGTCTTCCAAAGAGTTTTCTAGAGCTTTCATTTTCAGATCCCAAGGCAGTTACAATCCTCTAGTCGATTTGCCAGTGCGGTACGGTCTAGAAGTTTCTGAGAGATTGTAATCAGAAGGCTTGATTGAAGAATACCTCTTCACATTTGAAGTTGGACGAGTTCTTCGTATCAAAGCTCGCGTTGTAGAAGTTGCAAGGACTTCGTAAGAAAACTTGCGGTTTTTCCTATAGTGGATTCAAACTGGTAGCAAGAGTTCTACCGACTAGATTAGTCCTCAACAGAGGGATACCATTATACATCGCTGTCTTTGCGTTTGCTTTCTGAACTCTGCCTTTACTTTATTTCATCTGTGATTATATACTGTGATTGTGTTGCTAACTTTTTTAATTAGCATTATTCCGCTGCCAACTCTATTCACCCCCCTCTAGAGTATTACGCTTTACTATATCGTTCCTACAATTGGTATCAGAGCGGGTGTTACAGGTAAAGCAAGGTAAAAGTGCTATTATTTATTCATTATTTATTAGATCACAGTACATCACATGGCTACTATGAAATTCACAAGTGAAGGTCAGGCCACAAACAGACCTCCTCTGTTTGATGGTACTAACTACACTTATTGGAAAACACGGATGAGTTTTTTCTTAAAGTCTCTTGATTTTGACTTATGGGCTATTGTTCTTGATGGCTATCAGAAGCCACCTCGTATAAATGTCGAGGGTGTTTTAGTTGAAAAACCTCAAAACAGTTATACAGAGGAAGAAAAGAAAAAGGCCAGTTTTGACGCACGTGCCATTAATGCTCTTTTTTGTGCCTTAGACAGAACAGAATTTAACAGGGTATCTACATGCACAACGGCAAATGGTGTATGGAAGCTTCTCGAAGTTACACATGAAGGCACGACTCAAGTCAAGGAGTCAAAAGTCAGCAGACTTACTCAAGAGTACGAGGCGTTCAAAATGAAGCCAAATGAAACAGTCACATAAATGTTCGAGAGGTTCTTGGATATTGTAAACCCTTTGTCCTCCTTAGGCAAAGAATACAGTAACCACGAAAAGATTCGCAAACTCCTGCGAGCTCTCACCAAGAACTGGATTCCGAAGGCTACAGCTATCATTGAAGGAAACGACCTCACCACAATGTCACTTGAAGTACTCATGGGTAAGCTACTCACTCATGAACTGGATCTACAAGATTTTGAAGAGCCTGCACCAAAGGAGAAGACTATCGCCCTCAAGGCTCAGCACAGAAAAGTTGCTGAAGATGACTCAGACAGCAGTGGATCTGACGCTGAAGATCAAGCTCTCATAGCAAAGAAGTTCAAAAGATTCATGAGACATGAGAAGAGAGTCAAAGAGAACAACAGCAACAACTGGTACCAAGAAGATGCTGTCTGCTATGGCTGCAAGAAGAAGGGACATATGAAGAAAGACTGTCCCATCAACTCATCATCGAGCAAGAAGAACAACAGGTATGAAAAAGACAACCTGAAAAGATCAACGTCTCGGAAATACGCCAACACCAGCATATGGCATGAGAGTGAAGCTAGCGACTCAGAAGATGAACATTCAGAGGACGCTACAAACATCTGCTTCATGGCAATCGATCAGGTACCTACTGAATCTGTAGAAACATATGATGACTTTACCTTTGAGCAACTAGGAGATGCCTTCAGTGACCTGATGCTTGACTACAGAAAACTGCGTAGTAAATATCAGACCGCTAAGAAGGTACTCAAAGAGTACAAAGGAGAAATAGGAAGACTTACCGACCTACTAGCTGAGGTTAGAGCTAATGTTAGTGAGTCTGGTGAGCTTTCCTCTATAAAGCTCTTATTACACGAGACTAAACAGTCATCCGAAGAGAAAGACAAGATTATAGACCAATTGAGAGAAGATCTTTCTAAAGAAAAGAAAAGTCTTCAATCTGCACAAATCAGAATGGAATCACTTACTTCTGATTATACTAAGTTATATGACACTTCCAAAAAGTTGGAAATTAGGTTAGGAAAACAGCCTGAGCCTGCTACTTCCTATCCTAACACGTGTCACTTACCGAAAATTCGGAACATTCCCAAGCCAAATACTGTCAGACCAAACCATATAAAACCTTTACCCCAAAAGGTTAAGCCCAAACATGATCATAGGTATGCATTCTTCTATACTAAAAAAACCCAAACCTACCAACCATGCACACCACACAGCTTTCAACACTCGACATGCACAATGTCATTATTGTGGCCTCATTGGTCATATATCATCTGCATGTAGAATGAAAAAGCTTGTAGATTTAAATGTTTATACTTGGATACCTAAAGCTAACAATTCAGGACCCTACAAGAAATGGGTACCAAATGTTTCATCTGCAAACTGTTTTGTAGGTGGAACACCCTTCACATGCTAGAAGCAAATGGATTCTCGACAGCGGTTGCTCACGGCATATGACCGGTGACGCTACCCTATTTGCAACACTGTCGAAGAAGAAGAAGGAAGGTTATGTTTCCTTCGGTAATAATTTGAAAGGGTATATTGTTGGTATCGGTGATGTTGGTAAGTCTCCCTATCCCGTGATTAAAGATGTCTGTCTGGTTACCGAGATGAAACATAATCTGCTCAGCATAAGTCATCTAGCTGATCATGGTTTTGGTATCAATTTTGGCAAAGACAAATGTACTATAGTTGATAGTTCAACTGGTAGCACTATCTTTGAAGGTATCAGGGAAGACAATATATATATTTTCTATCTGTTGGAAGAAGCTAACATTTCAGGTAGATGCTTATTGGCCAAAAGTGATGAGAGTCATCTATGGCACATGAGACTCGGTCATACAAATATGGATACAATTTCAAGATTATCCACAAAGAAGATAGTACGCGGTTTACCAGACATAACATTCAAGAAGGATTCGGTATGCAGCCAATATGAAAAGAACAAGGCTACCAGATCCACATTCAAGTCTGTAAACGCAGTATGTACTACTAGACCTCTACAATTGCTACACATGGATTTATTCGGTCCTAGCAGAGTTGCTAGCCTCGGAGGTAAATTATATGCTTTTGTAATTTTAGATGATTTCTCTAGATACACGTGGGTATTTTTCTTGACACGCAAGAATGACGCATTATCCGAATTTGTCGCCTTTTGCAAGAAAGTACAAAATGAAAAAGGTTACATGATCACTCGTATTAGAAGCGATCATGGAGGCGAATTCGAGAATGCTGATTTCGAGCAATTTTGTGACACACACGGTTTCATACACGAGTTCTTCTGCCCTAGAACTCCACAACAAAATGGAGTTGTGGAACGTAAGAACAGAACTCTATCCGAAATGGCCAGAGTAATGTTAAATCAATTTAGCCTACCCAAATACTTCTGGGCTGAAGCTGTCAATACAGCTTGCTTTGTGCTCAATAGAGTTCTAATTCGACCCAAATCGAAGAAGACTCCATTTGAGTTATGGTTTGATAGAATTCCTTCAGTTTCATATTTTAAGATATTTGGCTGTAAGTGCTTTATTCTTAATACTAAAGACAATTTGGGAAAGTTTGACGAAAAGGCCGATGAAGGTATAT
Organism: Iris pallida; assembly: GCA_029216955.1. Lineage (NCBI taxonomy): Eukaryota > Viridiplantae > Streptophyta > Magnoliopsida > Asparagales > Iridaceae > Iris > Iris pallida. The sequence continues at coordinate 287,418 of JANAVB010013801.1, read as the reverse complement.
TTTTAGGTTATGCGGCCAAGAGCAAAGGATACAGAGTCTTCAACAAACGTACCATGATCATCAAAGAATTAATCAACGTCACTTTTGATGAAATGAACCAAATGACTCTCGATGACAATGATGAAGATCTGCCTACATCAAGCTCAACATCAGCTGAACCTGAATCAAGCTCTGCACTAGCTGAACCCCCTAGAGGAGATCCAGGAACCAGCTACCTACAGAGTCTACCGAAAAGATTAAAATTCACAGCTGATCATCCACAAGATTTGGTAATTGGTGATATTACCAAAGGAGTAAGCACTCGATCATCCAGTAGAGATATTATTTCTAGTGTTGCATTTATTTCACAGCTAGAACCTAAATCTATTGATGAAGCATGTAGTGATAGTTTCTGGATAGATGCCATGCAAGTGGAATTGAACCAATTCGAACGAAATCAAGTTTGGGAACTTGTTCCCAAGCCTATTAATCCTCCGGTCATTGGCACCCGTTGGGTATTCCGAAACAAACTGAATGAGGATGGTTTAGTAACTCGTAACAAGGCTCGACTCGTAGCTCAAGGATACAATCAAGAAGAGGGTATCGACTACGATGAGACTTATGCCCCAGTTGCGAGATTAGAATCCATTCGTATGTTATGTGCATTTGCATGTTTTCATGATTTCAAACTTTTTCAAATGGATGTAAAAAGTGCTTTTCTAAATGGATTTATAAAAGAAGAAGTTTTTGTAGCACAACCTCCGGGTTTCACGGATTTCAAAAATCCTGACCATGTTTTCAAGTTGAAGAAAGCCTTATACGGTTTGAAACAAGCCCCTCGTGCTTGGTATGATCGTCTAAGCTCTTTTCTACTTGACAACGGTTTTACAAAAGGAAAGGTTGACACTACACTTTTTATTAAATCTTTTAATGGCAAGCTGCTTTTAATTCAGATCTATGTTGATGATATTATATTTGGATCCACTGATGAATCTCTTTGTCAAGAATTCTCTAAGTGTATGCAGAATGAGTTTGAGATGAGCATGATGGGAGAGCTGAAATTCTTTCTCGGATTGCAAATCAAACAAACTGACAATGGGACGTTCATTAATCAAGCCAAGTACACAAAAGATTTGCTAAAGAAGTTTGATCTGGACAATGTCAAACCTATTGGCACTCCGATGGCAACTTCAACAAAGCTTGATTCTGACGAACAAGGCAAGCCAGTCGACACACGTAAGTATCGAGGTATGATTGGTAGTTTACTTTACTTAACTGCTAGTCGTCCAGATATAATGTTTAGTGTTTGCTTGTGTGCACGTTTTAAAGCTAACCCAAAGGAATCACATCTGTCCGCAGTTAAGCGTATCTTTCGATACCTTAAAGGCACTTCTTCTGTCGGCTTGTGGTATCCCAAATCCAAATCCTTTGACCTTATTGGTTATTCGGATGCAGATTTTGCTGGATGCAAGGTTGATAGAAAAAGTACTAGCGGTACATGTCATTTCTTAGGCAAGGCTCTAGTCTCTTGGTTTAGTAAAAAGCAAAATTCTGTAGCATTATCAATAACAGAGGCTGAGTACATCGCCGCAGGACGTTGTTGTGCTCAGATTTTGTGGATGAAACAAACCTTAGAAGACTTTGATTTATTTTACACACATATTCCCATTTTCTGTGATAACACTAGCACCATTAATTTGACTAAGAATCATGTATGTCACTCTCGTACTAAACATATCGAGATTCGACATCATTTTCTTAGAGATCATCATCAAAATGGAGATATAAACCTTGTATACATAGATACTGATAATCAATTAGCTGACATCTTCACTAAACCTCTAGCGGAAGATCGCTTCAATTATTTACGTCGAGAATTAGGAATTTTGGACGTCAATAATATTAATTGATTTTATTTTATGTTTTTATATCATTATGCAAAAACTGTGTAAGAGACAAGCCAATAAAGAGTCTGTCTGTCACCACAACTACGGTTGAAGCGAAGCGGTATTTAAGAGTTCCCCGGTGAACCTCCGCCAGCTGGGATAGTACTCCTACAGCTAATCTGAGACAGCTGCTGTATAACGATATTTAACTCATAAACTATTATTAATTATGTTATTTGAAAGCTAAAATAACTAATCTTTGAATTAAATATTTGAAACGAGTCAATGAAAAAGAAGTGGCAAAAATCAACTTAAAAGAACCCTAGGCGAATTCGGCCAGAACTCTGACCGAATTCGGCCCGAGTTCGGTTGGGGGTATCTGTGTATATATACACAACCCGAGAGCCTCTTCTCTTCCATTGCTTCCAAACTTCCAAACAGCAGCTACAGCCGCCCGAAAACCCTCCAAACCCTAGTTCTTCACCAACCTATTACTTCCAATCTACTTGGTGAAATCCTTCCAAACTTTGGAATCGTGCGGAGATCATCCTTCTCTATAACATATCCAATTTTCGTCCGGTATAACTCCCTCTTTCTCCACTTTCAAATTTGTGCTTATTTATTTCAATGGCACCTAGATTTAATCCGTCTTAGAGGAAGAAGACCACTCCTAGTGAGGAAGGGTCCTCTTCGAATCCTCACACGGATTCTTTGTTTTTGCCGATCCAAAAGAGCGACGGTGCTTTCGATGGGTTTTTCTTTCAAACCCTCGATCAAGCTTTATTATGGTACGGTGACTTTTCCACCCGATCCATATGCAGCGGTGCTCCGGTTAAATGGACGGTATTTTCTGACCATCGTCACTTATTTGAGGCATTAGGGTTACATTTGCTTGTTAAACTGTGCTTCACAATTGCTACTAATGCCATTAGATTGTTCTATTGCAATCTCGTAGTTAATACTTTTGATGTGAGTACACGTGTTGGAGGCATAGATATTGAGTTCAATGATGTCCTCCTAGCGGAGATTCTTGGGATTCCCAATGAAGGTGAACCGCTAGTTGATATCACGGAATTCGAGTTTCCCGAAGGCACCACACTCACAAGTTTTAAAACGGAACTTTGTGCACCTGACAGAGTACGTTCTGGAAAGTTTAAGGCTAACAACCTTAACTTGTTTAACTACGAATTGCATCGCATCATCTATTCTACTCTACTTCTAAAATCTACTTCCAAGGATGATGTGACTTCGCTTGAGCTGTCCGCTATGTATCATCTTATCAAGGGGATTCCATTTTCCGTTCCCAAGACTATTATTCAGATGATGGGACGTTGTCATGCAAGAGATCGAAATCTCTCTTACGCGATGATTCTCCCTCGTATCTTTCAGCGCTTCGACATCGATCTATCGACTTGTACTCAGGACTCTGAGCCCAAGTTACTCTAGCTTTCTCGTCGCAGCCGGACTGCTTCAGCTCCACCTCCTGCTCCTCCTACTGCACCATCTCCACCACATCAGCCGTATGCCATGACTTTTGAGGGCATACATCAGCACATATCTGCTTTGCACGTCTCGATGACGAACATGGCTCGCGAGCGTGAGTTCCGCGACGTCACCCGTTACCAGGCGATGGCAAACTCCTTGGCCGATCTGCGGTTTGCTCAGACTGGTCATTCAGCTGCTTCCATCCCTCGAGATCCAGCTTTCTCGGGTTACCGCTGTGAGGATGAGGCTGTCCATGCCTACTTCCAGCCCGGTAATGTCTATGATTGGTATCGTGCTCCTCGAGATTATGTTGGCGAGTTCTATGCTGGCGCCCCTACTCATCCTACTGGCGCTGGTACTTCTGGTGCTGGTACTTCCGGTCATGCTGGCCGTGCTGCTGATGATATTGATGAGGATAGTGATGATGAGATCTGATCTGATTAGTAGTGACATTCTATTGTATACTTGGAAATGCTCCGACATTCCAAGTTTTTATCATTATTTTTTTAGTACTTTGTAGTCTGCTTGCAGTATTTATCTCTTTTATCTTCATGGACATGTTTATGATGTTTTGACATTTCAGTTTATTTCAGCATTTTTTTAGCACTATCTTTTTATACTGCTTCTTCATTACAAACTGCTTGTGAAATATTATGCCTGAGTTTTTGAAACAATACATGCCTGTGATGATAATCTGTAGAAATTTTTTTTACATGCCTGTAATGCTATTTAATTAGTTAATATACTTTATTTCTTTTATATGTATTCTCGCTGTTTGTTACTTATGCATTGATTGCGGGGGAGCCTTCTGCATTTCATGCGGGGGAGCCTTCTCTTGTGAATTTATTTTGCTAAGTGACAAAGGGGGAGAAAATTAAAAGATCTAACATTAACATTTTTTTTTAGTTGTTTTGAGTTGAATACAGGTTATGTACAATTTTTCACCTTTTGATAGTTTTTCGAACAAGCTTTATGTTATATCATTCATAGTTTGTCAATTATCAAAATGGGGGAGATTGTTGGCCCATTGGTCATATGGTCAAACCTGATTTTAATAATTGATTTAAACTCTGTCTGGATATACAAAGCTAGTTGGGACATCTCGGCTTCTTGGACATACACAAGATTGGATATTCACTTCGTTCAAGACTGAAGATCTGTTTGCCTACTTGAGTCTGTATTTCCTATGCAATATAATTTTCTTTTTATTTGAGTCTAGGAATACATTGTACACCGAGTCGTACTGGCAAATAGGCTATTCCCAAAATAGTTCAAAATGTTTTTAAAATGACCTATCAAATTGTTTACAAAAAGATTTTCAAAAAGGTTTTCAAAAATCACCAAAACCTATTTTTAAAACCCTAACCTAACCCTGACAGAACTCGGCCAGAGTTCGGCCAGAGTTCGACCAGAGTTCGGTTAGTAGCCGTTTTGATTTTGAATTCTCTGGAACTTGGTCCTCCTGCAGTTGCGGATTTGACCGAGATTTGCTCATAGAGTTCTGCCCGAATTCTGACAGAGTTCTCCCTTTGGAAATCCTATAAATAGAGAAGTATTTCGATCATTTCAAATTACTCATTCACTTTCAATCTTCTCTCTATCTAAAAAGCTTTCTGTCTTCCAAAGAGTTTTCTAGAGCTTTCATTTTCAGATCCCAAGCCAGTTACAATCCTCTAGTCAATTTGCCAGTGCGGTACGGTCTAGAAGTTTCTGAGAGATTGTAATCAGAAGGCTTGATTGAAGAATACCTCTTCACATTTGAAGTTGGACGAGTTCTTCGTATCAAAGCTCGCGTTGTAGAAGTTGCAAGGACTTCGTAAGAAAACTTACGGTTTTTCCTATAGTGGATTCAAACTGGTAGCAAGAGTTCTACCGACTGGATTAGTCCTCAACAGAAGGATACCAGTATACATCGCTATCTTTGCGTTTGCATTCTGAACTCTGCCTTTACTTTATTTCATCTGTGATTATATACTGTGATTATGTTGCTAATTTTTTAATTAGCATTATTCCGCTGCCAACTCTATTCACCCCCCTCTAGAGTATTACGCTTTACTATATCGTTCCTACAGTTAAGAGATGCTTGAAGTGAGAATTGTCATACATGTTTAAGATGTTAATGTTAACGATGCCTCAATGATGCCTTTGCATGATAATACCAAGAATGCTATAATGATATGTCCATATGAATATTGCTAAGAATATGTTTACATGCTTTACTATGATTATTGCCCATGAACTATAAATTGATGCTAGGTCCCAAATAGAAAGATCATTGTAATAAATGCTTGCTCAAATGATTACTTTAATGTTGGCTTAGGCGAGTGGGTTGGATTTTTCTCGCCAGTACATAGATGATGTGCTGACCCAGGTTTTGTGGGCAGGTGCTTGTGCTTGGGATATTCTACACACGAAGATTGGCTTGATTGGTCCCGCGGCATCGAAGATTTGTTGGGCATATAGAAGCTCTCCTTGTTCAAGATGGTGTCTTCTGTTTATAAAGGGCATAATGTATGGAACATTGTAATCAGTTGTACCAGTGAGTTGTAAGCCAAGTTGGTATATCGAGTTGTAATCCAATGTATCCAAGTATCAAATATAAGCTTTAGAGCATTGTTCAGTTGGCTTCAATGTAAGTCTTGTACTCTTCTTCAATTATCAATAAAGAGAATAAAGTTCTGTATATCTCTGTGAGACTTCAAGTTATCCTTTTATCTTCGCTGCTTTAAAGAGACTGATGTGCTTCTATTCAATAAGAAAGATTGTCCTTATTAACTTCAATTTGTCTGCTTCTGCCATTGTGATGTGTTCATATTTGAAGATAATCGATTATGGACCATCTTTGCCTTGTACAAGTGCAATACCAAGACTTGTACGACATCACGCCCAAGCGAGGACGATCGAGTCCAAGAGATAAAATATGTGAATAAATGACTCTACGAATCGGGGTGTGACAATTGGTATCAGAGCCAGGTTTTACGTCCTTGGTCTCTTCTTTGATTTATTTCAAATCAAAGTTGCATCGACGATTAACCAAAGTTTCTTCCCCAATCACTCAACGTTGCTTCCGAGATTAAATCAAAGATGGCTTCCGCAATTATGTTGTCGTTATTCTGTAATCATCCATATTATTTGTGTCTAAAAGTTCATTAATCCTCTTGGCTGCTCACTGGATGTTCCATACAATAAGTTTATATACATTATGATGCCCTGAGTGAATGATTGTTGTTGGTTTGGACACAAATAACCCAACAATGACTCGATGTCATAGTATGCTATATTGTGAATGCTGTTTGGAATGTAGGAATAAAAAAAAGTGGTTGGGTATGTTGTAACAAGTTGAGAATTGCATGTGATGTTGAGAAAGAATTGGGAATAAAATAATTGATGGATGAGTTCAGCAGAACTAGTGAGTTGACTCATATGTGCTCGCTAGTGCTTTTGAGACCCTAAGAATGTTGGCTTGTGATATTGAGACCCCGAGATGTTGGTTAAGTATTGTGATCATTGTAGATCACGAATGTTCGAAATAGAATTGGGTTGGTATTATTTGAGGATGGCTTCATTTCTGAGTGCTATATTGCCTCTACCACCTCAGAACGAGATGTATGTTGACCCTTTCCATAGGACAGCTGGAGACTATCTGTGGGTACTGGGTAGTGCCGAGACTTAGCTGGGAGTCATGTATTGTGGCTAGATGACTCGAATGTCCCTTGACGGTGATGTTATATTGAGTAGCGAGATTGTCGAAAATTATAACTGGTGGCTTGGTTAGAAATTGTTTAGTCGAGTGATGACTCAGACTAGTAAGACCGTTAGTATGCTATGGGTGAATGGATTTGGCTAGAGAATGTTGTGGCTTGGAACATCTGAATGTTGACTTTGATTGGTTGGATGTAAATCAAATGTGGCTAATACAAAGTTGGTTGCATAGCTGAAAGTTTAGAAATATTGTCGATGAATCAAAGAAATATTAGAGATTTGTGCCTTGACCCTAAAATATAATAGATGTTAACCCATCTAGGTCACGAAAGGATAGTCGTTGCCTATTTGCATGTATACTGAGGAATCTAATGGGATTAGAAAAGTAACAAGTAGCAACCCTGAATTTGTGTTGCATAGAGAATGGCTAGTTGATACATGAATTGTCAGATTGAATGGAATGAACTACTCGACCCTTGCTGCATGAGCTTTAAGAATGCCCATAAGATAGTTTGATGATTGAGAAATGAATGGGGTTGAGAAATTACAAACGTGTTGGATAATGTCGGTATATGTGATTGTCGGTTGGGATATAGATTGCTAGCTTACGACTTAGTGGTGTAACTTCGTCATACAGACCGAATAGTATGATTCCATAGTTATGTTAAGACTATCAAAATCGATGGCCTTTGAATAGTTATCCTTGGCTTATGGGTTCGTGTGAGTACAAAGGATTAGAAATATAAATTAAATCATTGGGAATTTACTTGATGGATTATTAGAACGATGAGAATCATATGTCGGGTTGGAAATTGATCGTAATGTTTATAGATCGATCTTAGTCGATCGTTGGGTAAGTCTAGAATGAGCCTCTGTGGAAATTATTTCCTTGACGAAGACCCTGGATAGATAGACTTGACCCTAGCGACCAGTTGAGGACTTACCAATTGTTGGCATAGCCGACAATGGCGATTAGTTAGAGCTCCTTAGAACTTTCGGTTGCTTGTTGGCCCTAAGAAAAAGAAACTAGTATAACCCTAGTAGTCGTCCACTCTAGGGAAGACACCTGAATGATTAAGTTTAGCTGTCGGTATAGCTAACCATTGAGACTGGACCACATAATAGATGGCCGTTGGTGACCCATAGAATGACCTTGTGGCATTGAACGAGAGATGGTGATGAGTACGACCTAAGAATGATATGTTGTATTTATATGCTTCAATATTAACCTTAGAGATGTTTGACCCTTGAGGATTATATGTCGGCTGATAGCGGAAAGTAGAATTGTGGGATGAGACTTGAGTTGTATGTATCGAGTAGTAAATTATTCTATGAGATGGAATTGACTGCTCGTGACGGAAATGTTGGATCGTGTCTATAGTCGGGTAGCTGGGTTAATCTTGACCGTTGCATAGAATTATACCCTGACCCGGGTAATCGAGAGTAGGCGATGTCGGATTGTACCTTTTAGAAAAGATGAATTGCCTCGGTGAGAAATATTGTCGAATTTGGGGAAGGAATATGATTGCATGTTGTGAACTCTTGATATAAATTGCTCTAAGTTAGACCCTTGACCGATGTTAGAAATATTATGCTTGTATAGAGCGCTATCCCTGATGTTAAGTGTTGTGGCCTGGAAGATAGTGATTGTGGCAAAGTGAATAAAGTAATAAGTCAATTGATGGGATGCTAAGTCAGATTTGGAAAAGAAAGTTATATCGTGGCTTATCGAATCCCACTAACATGGAAGCTGGCTGAAGTACAAATGTTTTGGGGATGAACTTATGGGAAGAATTTATCGCACTAGCACGAACTTTAGCTAAAATGCATATGTTTTGGGGACGCCTGAAATATGTCTATGGGTCCAAACGAAGTGATATGTTGCGACCAAGATAGAATGCAAGAAAAATATTGGTGAATCAATGAGAAGTTGTAAGTAATTAGAAAAAAAGAGAAAGATAAATCAAATTTTGAAGGATTAAAATGGTACAGTTGGATAGCTATTTTGAGATGATCGAGTGTGCTGAAATAAATATTGAATTGAAGCTGAATGAGTAACTCATTATGATTAAGTGAATCTAGTAGATGAGTTGTTTTCTTAAGTTTCGAGGATGAAACTTTTTCTGAGTGGTATATTATGTAAAGTTCCGCTCCGCACGAGGCATTTGGTTGGTTTGTTGGATGGGACCAGAATGCTGGACCGTAACTTATGTTGGAGATAAGGAGAATTGAGACTGACGCAGTCTTTCTTAGCTGGCTAGACGGAATATGTATTGGAACGTGGCTCGCTGGTGAAGCTACGCTTAGTAGGATTAGACCAGGAAGACCGTTATACAAGGCAAGTAGAACTGTCCTCCTTCCTCCTTATTCATGCATGCTTAATAAATAGAATAACGTGATGCTATAAATTATCCCTAAATGTCCCATGTTTTAGTTGCTGAATAATAGAGATGCTTATGCTGAGCATTATTGAAATGAATAAGACATGAATATTGAACAACTGAACAAATAACACTCAAACTGCTAATGTAACTTGATGCCTGAGAATGAATTGAGAATGTCCCTTATGCTTAATGTTGAAGAAATGAATAAATCACTTGATCAATGAGATGCTGCGTGAATGTTGTATGAGAAATGAATTGAATATGCTATTGTCCCTATGAAATGAATGAAATGCTATAGGTCTCTTCGAAATGAATGAATGTTGTTGTTCCTCCTTAGAATGAACGTAATGGTTAATGTTGCAATGAAGCAATGAATGAGAAATGATGAGACTTGGGATCGTTGAGATCACTAGGTAAAATGATAAGAATATTGAAAATGATGAGTCGTTGAAAACGACATAGATGAGTTGAATGATGCACTATTGCCTTTAGTTATTTTAATATTTCACCATTTGCTTTATGATCACGATCAAGTCGGATACGTATTTGCATGGTCAGCGACAACTTGTATACGAGGGGGTGACTGCTTCCTCGAACGGTACCCCGAAACGTTAGGGGGACCGGTCTGACCATGGGGGAAGTGTAAACGTACTTTAAGGGTATGTTGTATCGGAATATTTCATTCGGGCTCGCAACCTGGTGGAATGGCACGCCGATTACCTTTCGAAGTCCTACATGGCAACGTCTGAAAATGGTACACTAACACCAATGATCATGTTGTAAGGATACATGCTAATGAATGTTTGTGCAGGCAGAGTAAGTGTAACTGTTAACCTGTATTTGATGCAGGCAAGAGAGAGTGGCTATTGGTAAGAAATCACTTAAATATGATATACTCAATATATGTGTTGGTATAACTTGCGTGCTTAACGTGCCAAGTAAATGATGCTATGTGTAGCCTTTCAATTATGAGAACCTGCTTAACATGTTAAATTCAGTATGCTAGAAAGATACTTTGCTATAAACACTGCTAAAATATAACATACATGTTAAGAGATGCTTGAAATGAGAATTGTCATAATATGTTTAAGATGTTAATGTTAACGATGCCTCAATAATGCCTTTGCATGATAACACCAAGAATGCTATAATGATATGTCCACATGAATATTGCTAAGAATATATTTACATGCTTCACTATGATTATTGCCCATGAACTGTAAATTTATGCTAGGTTCCAAATAGAAAGATCATTCTAATAAATGCTTGCTCAAATGATCACTTAAATGTTGGCTTAGGCGAGTGGGTTGGATTGTGCTCGCCAGTACATAGATGATGTGCTGACCCACATTTTGTGGGCAGGTGCTTGTGCTTGGGATATTCTACACACGAAGATTTGCTTGATTGGTCCCGCGGCATCGATGATATGTTGGGCATACAGAAGCTCTACTTGTTCAAGATGGTGTCTTCTGTTTATAAAGGACATAATGTATGTAATATTATAATCAGATGTACCAGTGAGATGTATGCCAAGTCGGTATATCGAGTTGTAATCCAATGTATCCAATTATCAAATGTAAGCTTTATAGCATACCAGTGAGTTGTACCAGTGAGTTTTTTAGAGATGCTTAAAATATGAATTGTCATAACATGTTTAAGATGTTAATGTTAACGATGCCTCAATGATGCCTTTGTATGATAACACCAAGAATGCTATAATGATATGTCCACATGAATATTGCTAAGAATATGTTTACATGCTTCACTATGATTATTGCCCATGAACTGTAAACTTATGCTAGGTTCCTAATAGAAAGATCAATCTATTAAATGCTTGCTCAAATGATCACTTAAATGTTGGCTTAGACGAGTGGGTTGGATTCTGCTCGCCAGTACATAGATGATGTGCTGACCCACGTTTTGTGGGCAGGTGCTTGTGCTTGGGATATTCTACACACTAAGATTGGCTTGATTGGTCCCGCAGCATCGAAGATTTGTTGGGCATACAGAAGCTCTCCTTGTTCAAGATGGCGTCTTCTGTTTATAAAGGGCATAATGTATTTAACATTATAATCAGATGTACCAGTGAGTTGTAAGCCAAGTCGGTATATCGAGTTGTAATCCAATGTATCCAATTATCAAATGTAAGCTTTAGAGCATACTAGTGAGTTGTACCAGTGAGTTTTTAAGAGATGCTTGAAATGAGAATTGTCATAACATGTTTAAGATGTTAATGTTAACGATGCCTCAATGATGCCTTTGTATGATAACACCAAGAATGCTATAATGATATATCCACATGAATATTGCTAAGAATATGTTTACAAGCTTCACTATGATTATTGCCCATGAACTGTAAACTTATGCTAGGTTCCAAATAGAAAGATCATTCTAATAAATGCTTGCTCAAATGATCACTTAAATGTTGGCTTAGGCGAGTGGGTTGGATTCTGCTCGCCAGTACATAGATGATGTGCTGACCCACATTTTGTGGACAGGTGCTTGTGCTTGGGATATTCTACACACGAAGATTGGCTTGATTGTCCCGCGACATCGAAGATTTTTTGGGTATACAGAAGCTCTCCTTCTTGAAGATGGTGTCTTCTGTTTATAAAGGGCATAATGTATAGAACATTGTAATCAGTTGTACCAGTGAGTTGTAAGCCAAGTCGGTATATCGAGTTGTAATCCAATGTATCCAATTATCAAATGTAAGCTTTAGAGCATTGTTCAGTTGGTATCAATGTAAGTCTTGTACTCTTCTTCAATTATCAATAAAGAGAATAAAGTTCTGTATATCTCTGTGAGACTTCAAGTTATCCTTTTATCTTCGCTGCTTTAAAGAGACTGATGTGTTTCTATTCAATAAAAAAGATTGTCCTTATTAACTTTAATTTTTCTGCTTCTGCCATTATGATGTGTTCCTACTTGAAGATAATCGATTATGGACCATCTTTGCCTTATACAAGTACAATACCAAGATTTGTACGGCATCACGCCCAAGTGAGGACGATCGATTCCAAGAGATAAAATATGTGAATAAATGACTCTACGAATCGGTGTGTGACAAAGGGAAAGTGCGAACGTAGGTCAAACTGATGTTGTGGCAGAATTCTCCGACGTGTTTTCAGACGAGCTACCCGAAATGCCCTCCGATCGAGATATCAAATTCGCCATCGATACATTCCCTGACACCCGATTGATCTCAAAAGCTCCGTACATAATGGCCCCGACTGAACTAAAAGAGCTCAAGATTCAGCTGCAAGAGTTACTCGACAAGGGATTCATCCGTCCAAATGTCTCACCGTGGGGTACGCCTGTGCTATTTGTCAAAAAGAAGATGGATCGATACGGCTCTGCATCGACTATCGGAAATTGAATAAGGCCACCGTCTAGAACAAATACCCCCTGTCCCGCATCGACGACTTGTTTGACCAGCTCCAATGTGTAACGGTATTTTCGAAGATTGATCTGCGATCAGGTTACCACCAACTTAAAGTCAAGCCAGACGATATACCGAAGTCGGCCTTTCGCACTCGCTACGACAACTACGAGTTCTTGGAGATGTTGTTCGGTCTGACAAACGCCCCCGCCGTCTTCATAGATTTAATAAATCAGGTGTTCCATACGTTTGTTGACAAATTCGTAGTAGTCTTCATCGACGACATCCTCGTCTACTCGAAGGATCGAGCACAACATGCAGAACACCTGCGGACGGTACTCCAAACCCTTCGAGATAATCAGTTGTATGCGAAGAAGAGCAAGTGCAAATTCTGGCTGAACAGCGTCTCATTTTTCGGGCACATCATCTCCGCCGCGGGCATCGCAGTCGATCGAAAAAAGTTGAGGCAGTTACTGATTAGAAACGGCCCGTATCAGTTAGCAAAATTCGAAGCTTTCTAGGCTTGGCGGGATACTATCGATGCTTCGTGAAGGACTTCACAAAGATTGCATCGTCGTTGACTCGCCTCACCCAGAAAGGGGTCGCATTCGAGTGGTCAAACGACTATGAAGCTTCCTTCCAGGAACTAAAACAATGGTACGCTTCGGCCCCGATAATTGCTCTTCCGGAAGGGTCTGAGGGATTTTAAATCTTCAGCAATGCTTCTGGCCAGGGCTTGGGGTATGTTCTCATGCAGCGGGATAAGGTGATATCTTTTACTTTCCGGCAGTTGAAGCCGCACGAGAAGAACTACCACACACGCGACCTAGAACTAGCGACAATTGTCTTCGCGTTGAAGCTGTGGCATCACTATCTCTATGGCATGGCATGTAGGATTTACACGAACCACAAAAGCCTCAAGTATCTCATCACCCAGACAGAGCTAAATTTATGACAGAGGCGATGGCTCGAACTGATCAAAGAATACGACTTATCAATCGACTACACGCCGGGCAAAGAAAATGTTGTAGCGGATGCGCTGAGCCGAAAGTACTTAGCTTCGTTATGCATCAATGATCGACTGCTGCGTGACTTGGAAGGAATGGGCATTGACCTCCGAGTTCGTTTCAGAGACATGAAACTGGCACAACTACGGCTGGAACCGAGCCTATTGGAGAGAATCAAGTCTTCTCAGAAGGACGACCCATACCTGGAGAAGATGCGGAAGCTGATATCGACAGGAAAAGCGTCTGACTTTGCATAGGACGAGTCGGAAGTGTTGCGAGTAAATGGACGGCTATGCGTTCCGAATGACGCAGAACTTAGAAATGAGATAATATCGAAGGCGCATTATGCAAAATATTCCTTGCATCCTGGTAGCACCAAGATGTATAAGGACCTCCGCATTGTCTTTTGGTGGCACGGTATAAAGAGGGACGTAGCACTTTTTGTGTCGATGTGTATGGCCTGTCAGCAAGTTAAAGCCGAACACCAGCGATCGGGTGGGGAGATGCAGAACCTTGCCATTCCATAATGGAAATGGGATCATGTCACTATGGACTTTGTTATTTTCTTGCCGAGGACACCGCGGGAAAACGACGCCATCTGGGTCATCGTCGATCGACTAACCAAGTTAGCGTACTTCATAGCCATTAAAGTTACTTGGAGCGTCGACCGCCTTGTGGTGTGCTGTCGCAGGCACCCAAAAATAAAACCTTACTCTTAAAATTATATGTAGTAGAGAGAGTAAGGATCGATCCCACGGAGAGTAATTAGTATAAATTTTATGCTATGTGAACAAGGATTGGGGGAGAGAGTTTTGAAAAGAAAAATTAAGAAGAACTAAAGCAATTAAAGTATTGAAATCAATCAAGGAACAAATATTGGTCTCAGTGAACATTCACCATTGGAAATCATAAAATTGATCATTGATGCAAGCGTAAATTAAATCATACTTTGAACATTTCCCGTTGGAAGTATCTTCCTATCTCTCTTAGGCTTAGTTAATCAGATACAAGCGACCTAATTAACTTTACTTACTAAATAATCTAAGACAAGCGCTATAGATTTAATCTAGCAAGTTCTTAAAGAACAAAGAGATCGATAAAGCAAAACAATACAAGCACAAGCGGTTGCATTTAATTTTGTCAAACGTTTTTCTCCTAAGATCTAATAAAACAAAGCAGTTTATTAAAGCTTGGTTGCTTCACAAATTAGAAACATCAAACTATTACGGATTTGATATCTAATTTAGCGGTAGATCGAAATGAGTAATAAACTAGTAAGCCTCCTAGTAATTAAACAAAACAATCATAAAAGTTGGCATAGAAAAACATTCAATATTCAAAGTATAACTCAAATATATAAAGCAATTTAGATCTCACAAGTTTACTAATTCCAAGGCTTCCATACACTTCGACCAACAAGGCTTCTAGCCGCACATGTTCTTCAAAACTTCAAAAGAAAAGTTAGAGAAAGAGAAGAAGAGTTGTGTTGTGTGTTTTTTCTTCTCATGATTTCTACCCCTTTTATACACCATAAATTAGTTTTTTCAAGCCCACAATATCTCCCACATATCCTCTAAAGGTTACAACTTCTCAAACCAAAAAAGACTAAGTCATAAAGCAAGTACAAAAATGGTTATTTTGGCTCCTAATTCTGTTCACAGCATCTTTGACCTGACTTCATGCCTGATTTCGTCCATGATGCAACCAGAATCTCGAAAATCACAAAATGTGAAACTTGTAGCCCTATGTCTTAGCTTTCCGAATCATTTTGAAAGACCTCAATTGCTATTCGGATGAGGAAGTTATGCTCATTTTGGTGAAAGGTGTCAAAATTGTCCAGAATTGCATTTTAGCTCTATTTTGCACATAGTGTCTCCAAATGCATCCTAGAGCAAAATATAAATAGAATGAGTACCTTTAGTCATAAAATGATCATAAAATGGTGAACATTATGGGATAAAAATATAATATTTTATGTTCTCATCAAATATCCCCACACTTAACTTTTGTTCGTCCTCGGACAAAACTCTTATTTATTTATTTTCAAAACAAAAATCAAGGTTGTAATGTCATGAATAAAGAATAACCATGCTCTTCAAAACTCATAACATATCATGAAAACATATTCTTAAACAATTTCTAATTACTTAGTGAGTAATTTTATTTGAAGGTAGATTAAACTAAATTGGCAGCCCCTCACAGGAATAAACACTCAACTCTCATATATTTGAAGGGTATGTGTTTCGCTCAAATTCATTCCAAAAGAAATGATCTACCATAAGCTTGCATATCTTCTCATTCTCCACCACTTGGATCACATGCATAACATAAATCAAAAGGACTTTTCATGGGTTGTAATGGGGCTTAGGATTAAGGTAGGATATATTTGGGAGTGTAGCTAAAAAACCATTAAAACTAGTGGAGCAAAAATGATTTAACTCAAGCTCACATATATAAAATATATAAAACTAATCACCCCTTTTAGCTTCTTCAAATTGACCTTAAAGCATTCAACATACCCCTTTATTGGAATTGGAGGAAGAATTATGAAAATGAATATCAAAAGTAAATTCCTCCATCATTTTTTTTTCATTACTTCTTTTTTTTTTCTTTCTTTCTTTTTCTCATCATCTTTTTCTCACTTTTTTTTTAATTTTCATCCTTTTTTTGGTTTTTTTTTCATTTTGTTTCATGATAAAACTCAAGAATTTGAGAATAAAAATATGTAGCCCAACTAGAAATTCAGGTACCCCCACACTTATTTTTATACACCCATACATATCATAATGCTCCACTAGTTTTCTGGCCTGGGTAAGGATTTTTTTTTCAGGTTAAAGCTTGTAATATGGGTTCACAAAAATAAAAGCAATAAGGCTCAAAGGGATTCAACCAAAGGAAAAATAATTTCAGGGTAGGATATTTGGCTTAAGTAGCGTAAAAAAATAGCCTTAATCATGTTCATGTATGCATGTGTCGATGTGACCTTGAAGAGAATCTAAGCAAGTTCTAGAGAAACAAATCTATGGAAGAATATCTCTCATCAAAGAAAATAGTGAGACTGAAGTGTCAGTCTAAAGGCTCAAAATCTCACCGGCTTTTGTCTACCAAATTTAGTCACTACCATCCGTAAGAAAAATAACTATACTAATTAATTCTAAGTTGAAAAGAGTATTTATTCAATCATGTTATGAATTTTTTCAAACTTAGTTGAATCTTGTTTATGGCATACACAACAAGAATTATTGAAAACCACAAAAACAAATATCTTTTTTTTCAAGAAAATAAACCAAGAACAAAAAAAATATTTTCTCTAAATTTTATTTTTAAATTTATTTATTTAAAAAAAACTATGCATCTAAAAAATAAATAAACATAAATATCCTTACCTACAATTAAAACTGGCATTGTCACTTATGAAAGTCTAAGTGAAAAAACCGACAAAAATAAAAAAATAAAAAAAATGCAAGAATATAAAAAACTCCCCTTGGGTTGCCTCCCAAGCAGCGCCTTTGTTTAATACGTCGTTGGCTCGACTTTTTGCACACTTGAGACAACTACGCAAAGATTTTACATTTTGAATAGAGGCCTGCAAAATAGAGGGTAAAAATATCTTGTTAAAAATTGATAATGAAATATAAGGAATGTTACCTGATTGTTGTCTTTTTATAAAAGCATTCAATCCTGCGACAATTTTGTGCATATTATTACTCAAGACTAACTCCTCATTCTCTTTCGTGAGATGCTCTCTAATGGCAATATCTAATCCATCTTTGTCATTGAATTCAAAAACTTCTTCTTCTTTTGGTACTACGTCGTCATTAGGAATATTCGTGTCTGCAGCGCTATTTTTCTCTTCTTCCTGTTTTGACGACGTTGGTGCTTTTTCTGCTAGAATGTCCACCTCCTTATCATTTCTCAAAATGATTGTACGTGTATTGTCTTTTGGATTTATTATTTGAGATGATAATTTTTTCGAACTTTGTGCCTCCAGCTTTTTAATTGTTGTAGCCATTTGGCTCATTTGATTGTTCAGACTTTGGATGCTGGCCCTTGTCTCCTGTTGAAATTGTACGGTATTAGTGGCAATAGACTTAACAATATCTTCTAGAGACATACCAGAATTAGAAGTTTAGTTCGATTGTTGTTCATAGAGATATGGTTGCTTGTACTGCTGATAACTTGAAAAATTTTGAGTTACATTGGGCTCGTCTTCAAGTATTGGACAGATATCAGTTGGATGCCCTACTATTGAACAAATCTCACAAGCCATTGTTGTTTGCATGTTACCACCTACAACCATTTGATGAACAAGAGAAGTTAAACTAGCAATTTGTTGTTGAAGAGAAGAAACATTTACCTCATTAGCGTGCCTAGATGGAAGATCCAGCCAAGTGCCAAATTGTTGAGAATTGGTCAACATGTCCTGTTAAATCTTTTTTTTTGTTTTTTCTAATAAACAGAAAATTATTTCATGAGAATAAAAAGCACAAACTTCAACTAGAATTACTCCCCGGCAACGGCGCCAAAATTTGGTGTGCTGTCGCAGGCACCCAAAAATAAAACCTTACTCTTAAAATTATATGTAGTAGAGAGAGTAAGGATCGATCCCACGGAGAGTAATTAGTATAAATTTTATGCTATGTGAACAAGGATTGGGGGAGAGAATTTTGAAAAGAAAAATTAAGAAGAACTAAAGCAATTAAAGTATTGAAATCAATCAAGGAACAAATATTGGTCTCAGTGAACATTCACCATTGGAAATCATAAAATTGATCATTGATGCAAGCGTAAATTAAATCATACTTTGAACATTTACCGTTGGAAGTATCTTCCTATCTCTCTTAGGCTTAGTTAATCAGAAACAAGCGACCTAATTAATTTTACTTACTAAATAATCTAAGACAAGCGCTATAGATTTAATCTAGCAAGTTCTTAAAGAACAAAGAGATCGATAAAGCAAAACAATACAAGCACAAGCGGTTGCATTTAATTTTGTCAAACGTTTTTCTCCTAAGATCTAATAAAACAAAGCAGTTTATTAAAGTTTGGTTGCTTCAAAAATTAGAAACATCAAACTATTACGGATTTGATATCTAATTTAGCGGTAGATCAAAATGAGTAATAAACTAGTAAGCCTCCTAGTAATTAAACAAAACAATCATAAAAGTTGGCATAGAAAAACATTTAATATTCAAAGTATAACTCAAATATATAAAGCAATTTAGATCTCACAAGTTTACTAATTCCAAGGCTTCCATACACTTCGACCAATAAGGCTTCTAGCCGCACATGTTCTTCAAAACTTCAAAAGAAAAGTTGGAGAAAGAGAAGAAGAGTTGTGTTGTGTGTTTTTTCTTCTCATGATTTCTACCCCTTTTATACACCATAAATTAGTTTTTTCAAGCCCACAATATCTCCCACATATCCTCTAAAGGTTACAACTTCTCAAACCAAAAAAGACTAAGTCATAAAGCAAGTACAAAATTGGTTATTTTGGCTCCAAATTCTGTTCACAGCATCTTTGACCTGACTTCATGCATGATTTCGTCCATGATGCAGCCAGAATCTCGAAAATCACAAAATGTGAAACTTGTAGCCCTATGTCTTAGCTTTCCGAATCATTTTGAAAGACCTCAATTGCTATTCGGATGAGGAAGTTATGCTCATTTTGGTGAAAGGTGTCAAAACTGTCCAGAATTGCATTTTAGCTCTATTTTGCACATAGTGTCTCCAAATGCATCCTAGAGCAAAATATAAATAGAATGAGTACCTTTAGTCATAAAATGATCATAAAATGGTGAACATTAAGGGATAAAAATATAATATTTTATGTTCTCATCAAATACCCCCACACTTAACTTTTGTTCGTCCTCGGACAAAACTCTTATTTATTTATTTTCAAAACAAAAATCAAGGTTGTAATGTCATGAATAAAGAATAACCATGCTCTTCAAAACTCATAACATATCATGAAAACATATTCTTAAACAATTTCTAATTACTTAGTGAGTAATTTTATTTGAAGGTAGAGTAAACTAAATTGGTAGACCCTCACAGGAATAAACACTCAACTCTCATATATTTGAAGGGTATGTGTTTCGCTCAAATTCATTCCAAAAGAAATGATCTACCATAAGCTTGCATATCTTCTCATTCTCCACCACTTGGATCACATGCATAACATAAATCATAAGGACTTTTTATGGGTTGTAATGGGGCTTAGGATTAAGGTAGGATATATTTGGGAGTGTAGCTAAAAAACCATTAAAAATAGTAGAGCAAAAATGATTTAACTCAAGCTCACATATATAAAATATATAAAACTAATCACCCCTTTTAGCTTCTTCAAATTGACCTTAAAGCATTCAACATACCCCTTTATTGGAATTGGAGGAAGAATTATGAAAATGAATATCAAAAGTAAATTCCTCCATCATTTTTTTTTCATTACTTCTTTTTTTTTTCTTTCTTTTTCTCATCATCTTTTTCTCACTTTTTTTTTATTTTCATCCTTTTTTTGCTTTTTTTTTTCATTTTGTTTCATGATAAAACTCAAGAATTTGAGAATAAAAATATGTAGCCCAACTAGAAATTCAGGTACCCCCACACTTATTTTTATATACCCATACATATCATAATGCTCCACTAGTTTTCTGGCCTGGGTAAGGATTTTTTTTTCAGGTTAAAGCTTGTAATATGGGTTCACAAAAATAAAAGCAATAAGGCTCAAAGGGGTTCAACCAAAGGAAAAATAATTTCAGGGTAGGCTATTTGGCTTAAGTAGCGTAAAAAAATAGCCTTAATCATGTTCATGTATGCATGTGTCGATGTGACCTTGAAGAGAATCTAAGCAGGTTCTAGAGAAACAAATCTATGGAAGAATATCTCTCATCAAAGAAAATAGTGAGACTGAAGTGTCAGTCTAAAGGCTCAAAATCTCACCGGCTTTTGTCTACCAAATTTAGTCACTACCATCCTCAAGAAAAATAACTATACTAATTAATTCTAAGTTGAAAAGAGTATTTATTCAATCATGTTATGAATTTTTTCAAACTTAGTTGAATCTTGTTTATGGCATACACAACAAGAATTATTGAAAACCACAAAAACAAATATCTTCTTTTTCAAGAAAATAAACCGAGAACAAAAAAAATATTTTCTCTAAATTTTATTTTTAAATTTATTTATTTAAAAAAAACTATGCATCTAAAAAATAAATAAACATAAATATCCTTACCTACAATTAAAACTGACATTGTCACTTATGAAAGTCTAAGTGAAAATAACCGACAAAAATAAAAAAAATAAAAAAAATGCAAGAATACAAAAAACTCCCCTTGGGTTGCCTCCCAAGCAGCGCCTTTGTTTAATACGTCGTTGGCTCGACTTTTTGCACACTTGAGACAACTACGCAAAGATTTTACATTTTGAATAGAGGCCTGCAAAAAAGAGGATAAAAATATCTTGTTAAAAATTGATAATGAAATATAAGGAATGTTACCTGATTGTTGTCTTTTTATAAAAGCATTCAATCCTGCAACAATTTTGTGCATATTATTACTCAAGACTAACTCCTCATTCTCTTTCGTGAGATGCTCTCTAATGGCAATATCTAATCCATCTTTGTCATTAAGTTCAAAAGCTTCTTCTTCATTTGGTACTACGTCGTCATTAGGAATATTCGTGTCTGCAGCGCTATTTTTCTCTTCTTCCTGTTTTGACGACGTTGGTGCTTTTTCTGCTAGAATGTCCACCTCCTTATCATTTCTCAAAATGATTGTACTTGTATTGTCTTTTGGATTTATTATTTGAGATGATAATTTTTTCGAACTTTGTGCCTCCAGCTTTTTAATTGTTGTAGCCATTTGGCTCATTTGATTGTTCAGACTTTGGATGCTGGCCCTTGTCTCCTGTTGAAATTGTACGGTATTAGTGGCAATAGACTTAACAATATCTTCTAGAGACATACCAGAATTAGAAGTTTTGTTCGATTGTTGTTCATAGAGATATGGTTGCTTGTACTGCTGATAACTTGGAAAATTTTGAGTTACATTGGGCTCGTCTTCAAGTATTGGACAGATATCAGTTGGATGCCCTACTATTGAACAAATCTCACAAGCCATTGTTGTTTGCATGTTACCACCTACAACCATTTGATGAACAAGAGAAGTTAAACTAGCAATTTGTTGTTGAAGAGAAGAAACATTTACCTCATTAGCGTGCCTAGATGGAAGATCCAGCCAAGTGCCAAATTGTTGAGAATTGGTCAACATGTCCTGTTAAATCTTTTTTTTGTTTTTTTCTAATAAACAGAAAATTATTTCATGAGAATAAAAAGCACAAACTTCAACTAGAATTACTCCCCGGCAACGGCGCCAAAATTTGGTGTGCTATCGCAGGCACCCAAAAATAAAACCTTACTCTTAAAATTATATGTAGTAGAGAGAGTAAGGATCGATCCCACGGAGAGTAATTAGTATAAATTTTATGCTATGTGAACAAGGATTGGGGGAGAGAGTTTTGAAAAGAAAAATTAAGAAGAACTAAAGCAATTAAAGTATTGAAATCAATCAAGGAACAAATATTGGTCTCAGTGAACATTCACCATTGGAAATCATAAAATTGATCATTGATGCAAGCGTAAATTAAATCATACTTTGAACATTTACCGTTGGAAGTATCTTCCTATCTCTCTTAGGCTTAGTTAATCAGATACAAGCGACCTAATTAACTTTACTTACTAAATAATCTAAGACAAGCGCTATAGATTTAATCTAGCAAGTTCTTAAAGAACAAAGAGATCGATAAAGCAAAACAATACAAGCTCAAGCGGTTGCATTTAATTTTGTCAAACATTTTTCTCCTAAGAACTAATAAAACAAAGCAGTTTATTAAAGCTTGGTTGCTTCGCAAATTAGAAACATCAAACTATTACAGATTTGATATCTAATTTAGCGGTAGATCGAAATGAGTAATAAACTAGTAAGCCTCCTAGTAATTAAACAAAACAATCATAAAAGTTGGCATAGAAAAACATTCAATATTCAAAGTATAACTCAAATATATAAAGCAATTTAGATCTCACAAGTTTACTAATTCCAAGGCTTCCATACACTTCGACCAACAAGGCTTCTAGCCGCACATGTTCTTCAAAACTTCAAAAGAAAAGTTGGAGAAAGAGAAGAAGAGTTGTGTTGTGTGTTTTTTCTTCTCATGATTTCTACCCCTTTTATACACCATAAATTAGTTTTTTCAAGTCCACAATATCTCCCACATATCCTCTAAAGGTTACAACTTCTCAAACCAAAAAAGACTAAGTCATAAAGCAAGTACAAAAATGGTTATTTTGGCTCCTAATTCTGTTCACAGCATCTTTGACCTGACTTCATACCTGATTTCGTCCATGATGCAGCCAGAATCTCGAAAATCACAAAATGTGAAACTTGTAGCCCTATGTCTTAGCTTTCCGAATCATTTTGAAAGACCTCAATTGCTATTCGGATGAGGAAGTTATGCTCATTTTGGTGAAATGTGTCAAAACTGTCCAGAATTGCATTTTAGCCCTATTTTGCACATAGTGTCTCCAAATGCATCCTAGAGCAAAATATAAATAGAATGAGTACCTTTAGTCATAAAATGATCATAAAATGGTGAACATTAAGGGATAAAAATATAATATTTTATGTTCTCATCACCTTGCTCAGATATACCTTGATGAGATAGTTCGGCTGTACGGGGTCCCAGTATCTATCGTCTCAGATCGGGATGGACGGTTCATAGCGCGCTTCTGGAGTAGTCTTCATTCAGCGTTGGGGACCAAGTTGAAGTTTAGCTCAGCTTATCATCCTCAGACTAACGGCCAAACAGAGCGGGTGAACCAGATTCTCCAGGACATGTTATGACTCTGTACGATCGACTTGAAGTAAAGCTGGGATATTCATCTACCATTGGCCGAGTTTGCATACAACAAAAGCTATCAGTCCAGCATCCAAATGGTGTCGTATGAAGCTTTGTACGGCCGAAAGTGCAGATCGCCCATTTGTTGGGATAAAGTTGAGGAACGGCTGATACTTGGTCCGCAGCTGTTGGAGCAGACTGTGCAGAAGGTCAAGTTGATACAAGAAAGATTGAAGATAGCACAAAGCCGATAGAAGAGCTCTGCCGACACGCACCTATGCCCCCTCGAGTTCTTGGAAAGCGACCATGTATTCCTGAAAGTGATGTCCATGCGTGGAGTTTCCAGGTTCGGTACGAAAGAAAAGTTGAGCCCACGATTTGTTTGTCTGTTCGAAATATTGAAACGAGTCACCCTAGTAGCTTACCAAATTGCCTTGTCGCCTGCGTTGTCAGAGGTACACGACGTCTTTTATGTCTCATAATTGCAAAAGTACGTGCACAATCCAGGCCATGTGGTATATTTGGGTCAGCTGGATCTGAAGGCGGACTTGTCGTATGTCGAAGAGCCGGTGCACGGCAAATCTTGGAGCACAAGGATAAACTTCTCCGCAACCGTGCTATTACTCTCGTCCGCATCCTCTGGAAAAACCATTCGGTCGAGGAGTCGACGTGGAAGCTTGAGTCAGAAATGAAGAAAAAATTTCCTTCATTGTTCTCGTAGAGCTAGGTTCTATTCTTAAGTTTCGAGGATAAAACATTTTATTAGTTGGTTATGGTGTAGTGCCCCGTCCCCACATCGTGTCCCGTTCTTCGTCCACGGGGTATGCGAGAAAGGAACACTATCGCTATCGATTCGGTCGGGACCGATAGGTCGGGATCGATCGAACGGGAACGGTTGAATTAAGATCCATTCCCCATTATGGAGTGGCTTCTTCGGAACCAAGCCCCATATTCAGCGGGTAGCGCCTCAAGGATTGACTCTGCGGCTGAGTCGGGAGAGGCATCCCGTTGCTCTATTTTTTACGCCGCTTGCATTATTTTTGGCTTGGTTTTCTGAATGCGTTTTCGTGAATGTTTTTGATGGTTTTCATCGCTTGTATTTCGAACTCACATTTCTTATCGAACTTCTTGAATAATACAATGTTCTAATCGGTTGCTTGTGCGATTTCAGGTAATCGCGTAGGCGACATCTAGCGCGACCAACAAGTTCTCTCGTCTGAAGTAAACTCAAGGTGAATGGCTGACCTTTCTCTTCTCGACCCCTTCTTAGGTAAAGCGATAAAATGAGCAAGCTTTCAAAGAGAATGTAGGCTATACCTTAGTAACTAAAATGGTCTTTGCACGATCATTGGACAACTCGTGCACGAGGAACGGCTTCCTCGAGCGATACCCTGAGACACGGGATCGTTTCGACCTAGGAGGAAGCAAAAGATAGCTGAGCTCGACGAAAGCAAAAATATGGTTAGCCGGGAGAACTTGCAGCGGGGCTCACTACCCGTGCTGAAAGGGGTTGCCGTCTAACCCAGCTATAGTCTAAAATGGCTTGTGGTGCCAGTGACCTTCTCGTATACAAATGGTATATGAAAATGATAACAATTGACAGGGAAGAACATGGTATGTCTCATAAGGCGCGGCACGGTCCGCTATAGATAAGTTCCAATATATTTTAAATTATGCTTGTCAGATGCTTGTTTGAGATTCATTAGGATGGTTATAAATATTCATAAACTAAGTCATATAAACACTTCAACCAAAAGAAAGCTTGGAACTTAAATAGTCATGCACCAATACAAAGTATAATGTACTAATCCTCGTTCTCCACGCATGTAGCACCCAGTTTCCCAAATGAGGGTAATTTTGAAATTTCGGGTTTATAATTATTTTAATAATGATATTTAATTCATGATATAAATTTTGGTAATTTTAAATTATTTTAAAATTATTTAAATCAATGACTTGTGGTTTTGACGTTTTACTAGTGAAACCCTAGAGACTGTTTGACCTAGAGCCTAACCATGTGATTATGATATTTTAATATCATTTTTGGCCTAAGAATATTTTTGCATTTGACCTCTTTAAATTATTTTGATATTATTTTATTATTTATGATATTGTTTTGGAGTTATTTGAGTCGGGTTCGAATTTCAACTCATTTCGACTTGTATCGGGGATCCGGGGTAGTTTTGACTCTAGCGGGCCCACACACTAGTTAGGCATGGCCCACATAATTTTAATTTTAATCCACATGATATTAAGTTTAGTTAGTGACTAGACTAATTATTTTGGTTAGTATTAATATGGATTAGTGTTTTAGGATTGACCAAACTACCCCCGACTTAACCCCTTACCAATGTATTAGTAAATAGGCTAGAAAAGGGGCTTTTGGACTTTTCCTAATAGGACAAAACCACCTTTATGGCCAGCCACAATAAGGATAGGATTGAGCCTCCCATTTGTCATTATCCATCTATATTTCTCTCTCTTGTTCTTCCCCAAATTCCTAGAGAGCAATCCCTAGCAATTTCTCCACCAAATCCTTCCATTTTTCCACTAAATCCTTCCATTTCTCCACCAAATCTTCTTCTTTTCTTCTCCATTCTAGCCAAGGAGGAAGCTACCCAAGTTTGGGAGGATTCGAAGCTCGTTCGTGTCCTTTTGGAATCTCTACGTGTCGGTGTCGCTACGGGAAAGCTTTTCTTCGATTCGATCTACCGGGAGGTATAAATCCCTTCTTCTTTTCATTTCCTCATGCATATAGGTCTATTTTGAACCCATAGGAATGACCCCCATGGTTGTATCTCCATTTGTGTCTATTTTGTGTCTATTTGGAGGTAATAGTAGTGTCCGTGTGTTGTGGATGTGTTCATGTTACATATATAGATTTATATATATATTGTAATGAGAGTGTATCTATATTTATATACGTAACAAATGGTTCATGATGATTATATAATCAAGTTTGTGAGTGTGGTTCCTTATATTATTATTGTTGTGGATAATTAGGATATATATTGTGTATTCTTTTGGCTCAAACTATTTAAATCCGTCATGATTTTTATCCACGTTTTTAATGTCAGTCCTAACTTAGAAATGCCATAACTTCTAGCTCAAAACTCGGTTTAAACTTCCGTTTTTTTAAAATAAGCGTATTGAAGTTAGCTTTCCAAAAACATATATTAATAGGCCTAATTCTTTATGTAAATTTCTGAAGAATTATTTGAGTGTCAGCTGTACGAAAGACAAACGCGTTCTCGGTGTTTTCGCGATTCCCGGAGTTTCCGGAAACGAAAACGCGATCCGTTTGAAGTTTCGGAAAGCTAACACATAGATATATAACATTCTTTAATCCTAGATTTCAATTCATACTGAGTTGGTACAGTATTGATTATTAGTAGGAGTTACTATTCGACATATGTATTTTGTGCACCCTTGTGTGTAATATAATGTTCTATTTGATTTTAACCTATGTTAATGTATATACATTATGTAACTAAATAGAGAATGCAAGCATGAGTAAATGGTTAAATAAATGATGTATGAGGTATAAGTATCCTATATAATGTAAGGATGTATGAGTATGGCTTGTAATAAATATGTAGGTTCCATAGTATGTAATGTATGGTGCATATAGTAGTGCAAGAGAATAAATGAATGATGAATAAATGCAAGCATAAATGTAATGTAATAATAGATGTAATGTATACAATATATAAGTTAATGAGATGTAATGTTCTATGATAACACAAATCCGATATTACCTCATGTACCCCTTACACTATGTTGACACTATCACACTTGACACTTTGTTCACTTACACTTTGACACTCTTTGATATGTATACACTATGTATGCCCATTTAACCCTCACTTGCCCCTTTGCCATGTTCACATACACACACATAGCCTCTTAAATAAGTATTTATGAATATAGTTAACTTAGCTATGTATGTATATTATATATATGGTAGCATATTGTATTGTAATATATAAGTTTATATAGCCATTGAAATGCCATGATTATAGACCTAATGTTGAATACCAATATATGCATGTGTATATATGTGTAGACATGTATAGCTTAAAGTAATAGATTACCTAGTGTATATCTAATATGAATTCTTGCCTATTTGAGTATTGAATAATTGTATGTTATATAGAGTTGGGTGTATGTTGGCTTGTATAGCCTTGTATTGATGTGTGCTTGCTAGGATAGTCTTGGTTAGGCCTAGTAAGACTTGCTGGGTTAGGACATGACCTAGTTTGACTAGCGCAGTTGACCAGAGTTGACCAAGGGTTGACTTTGGCCTAGTTGACCTAGATTCATGTAGAATGCATTGTAGTGCTTTATATTACCCTTCTGGACATGTTGGGACTTATGCTGTTCTAATTAGGAGCCAGACAGCTCTCCTCGGACAGTATCTTTACCTTGGACATTCAGATATCAGGCGAGTACATTCACTGATAGTTTTTATTGTCTTGATATCTGCTATATCCGATTTAGTTGTAGTGTTATACTCGATTTCCAGTCACGACAGTTCACGGACTAGTATATGTTGGATCATGACATGGGATGTTATTCCTAGAGTTACATGGTATATTGGTACATATTCTATCTTATTTCAGTGTATTGGTATAGACACCGATTTTAAAAGGGGACTTGCTACCCTCTTATGGAATCTCGTGTCATAACGTGTCATGTCCAGATCCATTGTACTATTCGGGGATGGGGGAGTTATTAGTGGTTGTGTGATCAAATTCCCATATGGTTCTATGGTACATATGGTTCATAGCTATACCCTCACCTCACGACGGGTAAAGCCTTACCCTATACGGTTCATAGCTTTCCATGGTGACCGGCCTTATCGTTTCTATTGTATTCATGGTTCATAGCCGGTCAGATGGAAAGCTTGATCATTTTTCCAAGCCGATCATACGATGCACTCATAATTCAAGGCACCTTTTATATTTATTATCTTAGGGTGACTAAGTTCTGTTCGGGAGAAGGGTTACAACCCCGGTCCTTGTTTGGTTTAAGGGTTGTAACTCGGCTTCCGAATAGTTTCCAAGTCATCCTATATATACATATACATTATCGTCCTTTACAGTACTCACATCATGATTATATATTTTTAGTTGATTTTGTCTTGTATTTCATTATACTGTCTCTTATAGCTTTTATCAATTCACAAGGAACTGCTGTTGGTGTTTGTACTTGCTCATTTTCCTAATAGGATACGTTGACAAATTTTACAGATAGCTTGGAGAATTCGTACTAGCCTAGAGGAGACTCATTAGAGGTTGTTTAGTTAGCTGTTCTCAGTTGTCTGGAGTTGTATTTATTTTATGGATTACTGTATTTGAGTTTTGAGATGTATTTTTGGGTTTTGTACCTTAGACACTTAGACTTCTATCTGTTGTATCTCTTTTCGATTTCATGTTTTATCTATCTTCCTTTATGCTCTACCTTAGATGTGATTGAGTTTACATTCTGCTATGTCACCCCCTTCGGGGAGTATAAGCTGTCTAGTCTTATACTGTTAGATGCATTGAGACCTAGGACAGCGTTCTACCGCCGACACTGCGGCGTAGGCTGGGCGTTGTTACGTTCTCGTGCCCTAACTCTAGGGTGCGGGTCGTGACATATTTTTAGTGGTGGCCCATACAGGTCGAGACTAAAAGTATAGTGGCATTCGAACTACAGTACCACTACAGCCTGCAGTAGGATTAGGATATGTTTTGAAGGTACTCAATCACAGTTAGGACCCTTGAGAGATTCCCGGGACGACCCTTGAGAATCTTATTTAACTTCGATTTGAAAACTCTTTTTCCTTGATTGATTTATCTTTACTTTCTGCTATTGAATTTGATTTTGATGGATTATTATTGAATTTGAGTTTGTATTTATTGATTTTGTAGGATGATTATTGAATTTTAAATTTTGATGATAGTTGTTGCATCCGAGTTTGTATTTTCATGGATTTTTGTTCATTTTTGGATTTTTGATGTTCGTTGATAAATTTGAATTGATTTTTGAGTATTCATTGTTGATTTAAATTAATTTTGTCAAGATGAAATTATATGGGCTAGGTCATCTAAGTTATGGAGTCTAGTCTTCTACAGTCATATTAGCCAGCATGGTGAGGACATATAGTTTGACTTGGATATATCTCTCGGGTGTGGGAATTTAAGGTTTTCGCAGCGAAGCTAGCGGCATTGCAAAAATGTTAAATACCATGATTTTAGAGGTAGGTGCCTAAGTCGAGGACTCTGTGATTATCGTAGCCTTGCTTACTAGTATGATAAGGATTTAGTGTACCATGATTTTGGACAGACGCATATGATTATCAGATTGTACCTTAAATGTTTTTGAAACATGTTTTCTCTACTTTTGTTTATGTCCTTCAAAAAAAATATAATTATTATTAATTGTTTTGTTTTGTTTGTTTCTCATTATTTAACTTAAGAGTAGGTTTGCCTGTTTTTATAAACCTTTGCGTAACTTCTTGCTATGAGTTTCTTCTTAATGCAATGAATCGATAATTTTGCTAGACTTTATCTTGGATTTGATAATTTAGCTCTGGATTTCAAAATGGTTCTTCTTTAAATAGATAAGCAAAACAGATTTTATTGTTATTTCTTTCTTGCTATTATTCTTGTATTAAATAATAATAATAATAAAACTGTCTTGATTACATCAATCACCTACTTTGCAATCTTGGTAGAATTCTAAATGTTGCTCTTGATATAGAGTTTGGTTTTTATATTGGATCATGTGAATATAGATATAGTGACACAAACACTTTGCCTGACACGTATGCATGCTACACTTGATTTCCACCTATCTAAATACATATTAATATGTTGTTGATGTTTAAATTGTCAAAACCCCAATATTTCTGGTTCTTTGCTTTTCCATGTTTAAATTCATAATTTAAATATAAATTTCATATTATTAGTTATATTTACATCACTACACATGTATGTTATACGTGGGGTTTCAATTCAAAATTTTGGTTGAGTTTTGTGTTTAAATTTGTAAAATCTGAGACTGTGTGCATGTTAACCCTTGATGCGGGATTCCAAATGTTAGTTCAAATTGGTGTTTTATTTCTTAAATGTAATATTTGAGCTATATACCTTGTGGGAAGTAGGGATATAAATTTAGGTTTCATATTCTTACATGTTAGTTGTGATAAACATTGAGTTGGTTTTTAATGTTCAAATTTCTCCAAAATCCTGAAAACTAGTTACATGTTAACATTTTTACATTGATTTTCATGTATAGTTAAATTTCAGATTTAACATGTAATATTGAACTGTGTGCATAGATAAATGTATGGATAGTATGTTATGTCACGCCCCGATTCGTAGAGTCATTTATTCACATATTTTGTCTCTTGGAATCGATCGTCCTCGCTTGGGCGTGATGCCGTACAAGTCTGGTATTGCACTTGTACAAGGCAAAGATGACACATAATCGATTATTCTTAAAATAGGAACACATCGCAGCAGCAGAAGCAGATGAATTGAATTTACTGAGGACAATCTTTCTCATTGAATAGAAGTACATCATTTCTTTATAGCAGCGGAGAAAAAGAGTAACTTGAAGCCACATAGAGATATATAGAACTATATCTTCTTTATTGAAAATTGAAGAAGAGTACAAGACTTGTATTGAAGTACAATGATTACATCACATCTCACTTTACATTGGGAACCAACTGAACAATGCTATACAGCTTACATTTGATATTTGGATACAATGGATTACAACTCGATATACCGACTTGGCTTACAATCTCACTGGTACCACTGATTACAATGTTCCATACATTATGTCCTTTATAAACAGAAGACATCATCTTGTACAAGGAGAGCTTCTGTATGCCCAACAAATCTTCGATGCCGCGGGACCAATCCAGCTAATCTTCGTGTGTAGAACATTCCAATGCCCAAGCACCTGCCCACAAAACGTGGGTCAGTACATCATCTATGTACTGGCGAGCAGAATCCAACCCACTCGCATAAACCAACATTTTAAGTGATCATTTAAGCAAGCATTTATTAGTATGATCTTTCTACTTGGGGCCTAGCATCAGTTTACAGTTCATGGGCAATAATCAGAGTGAAGCATGTAAACATATTCTTAGAAGCATTCATGTGGACATATCTTTTAGCATTCTTGGTGTTATCATGCAAAGGCATCATTGAGGCATACTAGGTGTTAATATGAAAAGGCATCATTGAGGCATACTAGGTGTTATCATGAAAAGGCATCATTGAGGCATCGTTAACATTAACATCTTAAACATTATGATAGTTCTCACTTCAAGCATCACTTAGCATGTATGTTGTGTTTGAGCACTGATTATAGCATGGCATCTTTCTAGCATACTGAATTTAACATGTTAAGCAGGATCTTATACTGAAAGGCTACATACAGCACCATTTACTTATTTGGAACGTAAGCATGCAAGTTAAACCAACACGTATATTTAATTATCACATTAAGTGATTTCTTACCGATAGCCGACTCCCTCGTACCTGCATAAAAATACAGGATAATAAGATATTATTACTCTGTCTGCACAAAACATTCATTAGCATGCATCCTGACTACATGACCACTGGTGATTGTGCACCATGTCGACGTGCCATATAGGACTTCATAGGGTATGGGATGTACCCTTCACCAGGTTGCGAGCCCGAATGAGGATCCCAATACCGTGCTACCAAAGCACCAATTCCTTCTAGGCCGACTCGATCCCACCGCCGCGGGTACCGTTCGAGGAAATCCTTGTATACAAGTACGTCTATGGTCATGCGAATGCGTGTCCGACCCGATCGTGTTCGAAGTCGCATGATATAATAAGATAAGAAAAGGCAACAGTTCATCATCTCATCTTTCCAATATTTCCACCTGTTCACTTGGTGATCTCAATGATCCCAAGCCTCATCATTTCTCATTGCATCAATCATTGCAACATTTCTCATATCATTCCTTTCTAAGAGGAAACAATAACATTTCTTTCATACCGATAGGACCTGCATCATTTCATTTGTATCATAGGGACAGTATTCTTCCTTTCATTGCTTATAAGGAAGTAAGCAACAGCAACAGTTATACAAAATGTACATGATTCTAGTGTTTCATTCAATTCTTTGTGTTAATAGCATAGTCAGTTCATTACTCATGTATCATTCTCGTAGCATCTCATTACTCAAGTATTCATTCATTTCATCAGATTAAGCATAAGGGACATTATCGATTCATTCTCAGGCATCATATTATATTAGCAGTTCGATGTTCATGTGTTATTCATTCAATGATTTCCAGCATATGCATCTCTATCGATTTAGCAACTAAGCATCACATCACAATTGTTCAACATTCAAGGTAAAGAGACTTTAGGGACATATACATAGCATCACGTTATTCCATTTGTTAAGCATACAGGAATAAGGAGGAAGGAGGACAGTTCCACTTGCCTGCATAAAAGGGTCTTCCTGCTCCAATCCCGCTAAGCGTAGCTCCACCAGCGAGCCACGTTCCAATACCCATTCCGTCTAGCCCGCTAAGAGACTACATTAGTCTCAATTCTCCTGATCTCTAACATAAGTCACGGTCCAACATTCTTATCCCATCCAACAAGCCAACCAAATGCCTCGTGCGAAGCGGGGCATTACATAATATACCACTCAGAAAAAGTTTCGTCCTCGAAACTTAAGGAAGCAACTCATCTGCTAAATTCACTTAATCACAATGAGTTACTCATTCAGCTTCAATTTAATATTCATCTTAGCCCAATTGATCAATTTAAAATAGTTATCCAACTGTATCATTTTAATCCATCAACGACTCAATCCTTCTATCTCTCTTTTTCAATTACTTGTAACTTCTCATTGATTCACCAACGTTTTCCTTGCCTTCTATCTTGGTCGCAACACATCACTTCATTTGGATCCATACACATATCTTAGGCGTCCCCAAAATATGTGCATTTCAGCCAAAGTCCGCGCTAGTGCGATAAATTCTTCCCATAATGTTATCTCAGTCGCAACCAATCACTTCGGCTGGATCCATACACATATCTTAGGCGTCCCCAAAACATATGTACTTCAGCCAACTTCCATGTTAGTACGATTCGACCAGCCACAATATAACTCTCTCTTCTAAATCTGACTTAGCATCCTTTTAATTGACTTATCACTTTATTCACTTTGCCACAATCAGTATCTTCCCGGCCACAATATTTAATATCAGGGACAACTTGGTTAAATTTATACCCAAGCATAATATTTCTAACATTCGATCAACGGTCTTACTTAGAGCCAATCATATCAAGAGTTCGCAACATGCAATCACATTCCTTTCTGAATCCAACAATATTTTCCACCGAGGCAATTCATCTTTTCTAAAAGATACAATCCGACGTTACCCACTATCGATTACCCGAGTCAGGGTATAACTCTATGCAACAATCAAGTTTAACTTAGCTACCCGACTATAGGTACCTATCCAACATTTCCGTCATGAGCAATCAATTCTATCTCATAGGATAATTTACTATTCGATACATACAAATCAAGTCTCATCCCACGATTCTAGTCCCGCTATAGGTCGACAGATAATCCTTAAGGGTCAAACATCTCTAAGGTTCATATTGGAGCATACATACAATATATCATTCTTAAGTCGTACTCATCACCATCTCTCGTTCAATGCCACAAGGTTATTCTATGGGTCGCCAACGGCCATCTATTATTTGGTCCAGTCTCAATGGTTAGCTATACCGACAGCTATACCTAATCATTCAGGTGACTCCCCTAGTGTGGACGGCTACTAGGGATCATGCTAGTTTCTTTCTTAGGGCCAACAAGCAACCGACAGCTCTAAGGAACTCTACCCAAACCTATGGGTATCAACTCAGTCTGAATACTAATCTCTATTGTCGGCTATGCCAACAATTGGCAAGTCCTCAATTGGTCACTAGGGCCAAGTCTATCTATCCAGGGTCTTCCTCAAGGAAATAATTCCCACAGAGGCTCATTCTAGACTTACCCGACGATCGACTAAGATCGATCTATCAACATTACGGTCAATCCCAATCCGACATACGATCTTCATCGTTCTAATATTCCATCAAGTAAATTCCCAATGATTTAATTTCTATTTTAATCCTTTGTACTCATACGAACCCATAAGCCAAGGCTAACTATTCAAGGGTCATCGATTCTGACAGTCTTAACATAACTATAAAATTATACTATTTGATCCGTATGACAGAGTCACACCACCAAGTCATAAGCCAACAATCTATCTCCCAACCAACAATCACTTATACCGATATTATCCAACACATTTGCAATTTCTTGTTTCCATTCGTTTCTCAATCATCAAACTATCTTATGGGCATTCTTAATTCTCATGCAGCAAGGGTCGAGTAGTTCATTCCTTTCAATCCGACAATTTATGTATCATTTAACCATCATCTATGCAACACAAATATTCAAGGTGGCTACTTGTTACTTTTCTAATCCCATTAAATTCCTCAGCATACATGTACATAGGCAACGACTATCCTTTGGTGATCAAGATGGATTAACATCTATTACACCTTAGGGTCAAAGCATAGATCTCTAATATTCCTTTGATTTACCGACAATATTTGCTAAATCTTTCAGCTACGCAACCAACTTTGTATTAGCCACATATAATTTACGTCCAACCAATCGAAGTCAACATTCAGATGTTCTAAGCCACAACATTCTCTAGTCAAATCCATTTACCCGTAGCATACTAACTGTCTTACTAGTCTGAGTCATCACTCGACTAAACAATTTCTAACCAAGCCATCGATTACAATTTTCGACAATCTCGCTACCCCACATTATCACCGTCAAGGGACACTCAAGTCATCTAGCAACAATACATGACTACCAGCTAAGTCTCGGCACTACCCAGTACCCACAGATAGTCTCCTTGCTATCCTATGGAAAGGGTCAACAAACATCTCGTTCTGAGGTGGTAGAGGCAATATACCACTCAGAGACGAAGCCATCCTTAAGCAATACCAACTCAAATCTATTTCGGACATTCGTGATATATAATGATCACAACACTTAGCCAACATCTCAGGTCTCAAACCACAAGCCAACATTCTTAGGGTCTCAAAAGCAGTAGCCAGCACACATGAGTCAATTCATCAATTTTGTTGAACTCATCCCTCAATTATTCCATTCACAATTCTTTTCCAACATCACATAAAATTCTCAACTTGTTACAGCATACATAGCCGCTTTCTTCTATTCCCACAATTCCAAACAACATTCACAATATAGCATACTATGGTATCGAGTCATTGTTGGGTTATTTGTGTCCAAACCAACAACAATTATTCATTTAGGGGCATCACAATGTATATAGACTTATTGTATGGAACATCCAGTGAGCAGCCAAGAGGGTTAATGAACTTTCAAATACGAACAACATAAGGATGATTACAGAACGACAACAGCATAATCGCGGAAGCAATCTTTAATTTAATCGCGGAAGCAACGTTGAGTGGTCGCGGAAGCAACTTTGGTTAATCATCGATGCAACTTTGATTTAAAATGAATCAAAGAAGAAACCAAGGACGTAAAGCCGTGCTCTGATACCAATTTGTCACGCCCCGATTCGTAGAGTCATTTATTCATATATTTTATCTCTTGGAATCGATCGTCCTCGCTTGGGCGTGATGCCGTACAAGTCTGGTATTGCACTTGTACAAGGCAAAGATGACACATAATCGATTATTCTTCAAATAGGAACACATCGCAGCAGCAGAAGCAGATGAATTGAATTTACTGAGGACAATCTTTCTCATTGAATAGAAGTACATCATTTCTTTATAGCAGCGGAGAAAAAGAGTAACTTGAAGCCACATAGAGATATATAGAACTATATCTTCTTTATTGAAAATTGAAGAAGAGTACAAGACTTGTATTGAAGTACAATGATTACATCATATCTCACTTTACATTGGGAACCAACTGAACAATGCTATACAGCTTACATTTGATATTTGGATACAATGGATTACAACTCGATATACCGACTTGGCTTACAATCTCACTGGTACCACTGATTACAATGTTCCATACATTATGCCCTTTATAAACAGAAGACATCATCGTGTATAAGGAGAGCTTCTGTATGCCCAACAAATCTTCGATGCCGCGGGACCAATCCAGCTAATCTTCGTGTGTAGAATATTCCAATGCCCAAGCACCTACCCACAAAACGTGGGTCGGTACATCATCTATGTACTGGCGAGCAGAATCCAACCCACTCGCATAAACCAACATTTTAAGTGATCATTTAAGCAAGCATTTATTAGTATGATCTTTCTACTTGGGGCCTAGCATCAGTTTACAGTTCATGGGCAATAATCAGAGTGAAGCATGTAAACATATTCTTAGAAGCATTCATGTGGACATATCTTTTAGCATTCTTGGTGTTATCATGCAAAGGCATCATTGAGGCATACTAGGTGTTATTATGAAAAGGCATCATTGAGGCATACTAGGTGTTATCATGAAAAGGCATCATTGAGGCATCGTTAACATTAACATCTTAAACATTATGACAGTTCTCACTTCAAGCATCACTTAGCATGTATGTTATGTTTGAGCACTGATTATAGCATGGCATCTTTCTAGCATACTGAATTTAACATGTTAAGCAGGATCTTATACTGAAAGGCTACATACAGCACCATTTACTTATTTGGAACGTAAGCATGCAAGTTAAACCAACACGTATATTTAATTATCACATTAAGTGATTTCTTACCGATAGCCGACTCCCTCGTACCTGCATAAAAATACAGGATAATAAGATATTCTTACTCTGTCTGCACAAAACATTCATTAGCATGCATCCTGACTACATGACCACTGGTGATTGTGTACCATGTCGACGTGCCATATAGGACTTCATAGGGTATGGGATGTACCCTTCACCAGGTTGCGAGCCCGAATGAGGATCCCAATACCGTGCTACCAAAGCACCAATTCCTCCTAGGTCGACTCGATCCCACCGCCGCGGGTACCGTTCGAGGAAATCCTTGTATACAAGTACGTCTATGGTCATGCGAATGCGTGTCCGACCCGATCGTGTTCGAAGTCGCATGATATAATAAGATAAGAAAAGGCAACAGTTCATCATCTCATCTTTCCAATATTTCCACCTGTTCACTTGGTGATCTCAATGATCCCAAGCCTCATCATTTCTCATTGCATCAATCATTGCAACATTTCTCATATCATTCCTTTCTAAGAGGAAACAATAACATTTCTTTCATACCGATAGGACCTGCATCATTTCATTTGTATCATAGGGACAGTATTCTTCCTTTCATTGCTTATAAGGAAGTAAGCAACAGCAACAGTTATACAAAATGTACATGATTCTAGTGTTTCATTCAATTCTTTGTGTTAATAGCATAGTCAGTTCATTACTCATGTATCATTCTTGTAGCATCTCAT
Organism: Iris pallida; assembly: GCA_029216955.1. Classification (NCBI taxonomy): domain Eukaryota; kingdom Viridiplantae; phylum Streptophyta; class Magnoliopsida; order Asparagales; family Iridaceae; genus Iris; species Iris pallida. Next base: position 249,165 of record JANAVB010013801.1, on the reverse strand, counting down.
TACTCAAGTATTCATTCATTTCATCAGATTAAGCATAAGGGATATTATCGATTCATTCTCAGGCATCATATTATATTAGCAGTTCGATGTTCATGTGTTATTCATTCAATGATTTCCAGCATATGCATCTCTATCGATTTAGCAACTAAGCATCACATCACAATTGTTCAACATTCAAGGTAAGAGACTTTAGGGACATATACATAGCATCACGTTATTCCATTTATTAAGCATGCAGGAATAAGGAGGAAGGAGGACAGTTCCACTTGCCTGTATAAAAGGGTCTTCCTGCTCCAATCCCGCTAAGCGTAGCTCCACCAGCGAGCCACGTTCCAATACCCATTCCGTCTAGCCCGCTAAGAGACTACATTAGTCTCAATTCTCCTGATCTCTAACATAAGTCACGGTCCAACATTCTGATCCCATCCAACAAGCCAACCAAATGCCTCGTGCGGAGCGGGGCATTACATGATAGGATTTCATTTCTATCATGTTAGGATGTATTAGGACCATTGAGATGGGTTGCGATATTTCAAAACCCTAAAATCTGAGACTGCATTATGTTAATATTTCATTGTTTTAAATGTTAGCTTATTTTCAGACTTTGCATGTAAATACGGAACTAAAACTGGGTTTAACCTTTCAATACTAGGCTACAACCCTGTACAAGGACACACACACACCCTATATATATATATATATATATATATATATATATATGTATGTATGTATAAGGTTAGCCATGCATGTTATGAGTAAATAAGTTGCGTATTGTAGATTGTTTAACCAATATGCCATGATTAGTGTAACTTGATAGTCGTTGTTTTGAAACCCAATTTCTCATATACAATTTCATGTATATTTCGTCTACACACATGGCTACTATCTTACCATATTAACCTGTTCAGATACACCCATATACACACAAACCATATAACATTACATAATGCCAGCTTTTCCCTCTCTAACGCTATATATATATATATATATATATATATATATATTGTGATTGGATTTCAATGCAAGTGACTTTCAATTCTTTAACTTTGAAATTGATTTTTCTGTACCCTTTTAGATTATTGGATGTTACCTTTCTTATTTTTATATATTTTTTATGAGTACCAGCTTTCACATAGGATGGTAGACTGTCTTACAGTTTTGATGATTTGTTACTTCTGTATCTTTTTCAGTTTAGCACTCTAGATTCTTGTGTGTTTGATACCCTATGACCGTCTTGATTTAGCATGACTAGTATACCTAGATGAGACTTTCACTACCACCGTATGCAATGACCCTGTATGTCGTCCTTTTGATCACATGATTTGTTTTAATCTGAGACTTTGATTTGTGGGGGTTTGACCTAGAGGGAGTGTGGACATTTTAATTTCGAGGACGAAATTTTTCTAAGGTGGGTAGAGTTGTAGCACCCAGTTTCCCAAATGAGGGTAATTTTAAAATTTCGGGTTTATAATTATTTTAATAATGATATTTAATTCATGATATAATTTTTGGTAATTTTAAATCATTTTAAAATTATTTAAATCAATGACTTGTGGTTTTGACGTTTTACTAGTGAAACCCTAGAGACTGTTTGACCTAGAGCCTAACCATGTGATTGTGATATTTTAATGTCATTTTTGGCCTAAGAATTTTTTTGCATTTGACCTCTTTAAATTATTTTGATATTATTTTATTATTTATGATAATTTTTTGGGGTTATTTGAGTCGGGTTCGAATTTCAACTCATTTCGACTTGTATCGGGGACCCGGGGTAGTTTTGACTCTAGCGGGCCCACACACTAGTTAGGCATGGCCCACATAATATTAATTTTAATCCACATGATATTAATTTTAGTTAGTGACTAGACTAATTATTTTGGTTAGTATTAATATTGATTAGTGTTTTAGGATTGACCAAACTACCCCCGACTTAACCCCTTACCAATGTATTAGTAAATAGACTAGAAAAGGGGCTTTTGAACTTTTTCTAATAAGACAAAACCACCTTTATGGCCAGCCACAATAAGGATAGGATTGAGCCTCCCATTTGTCATTATCCATCTATATTTCTCTCTCTTATTCTTCCCAAAATTCCTAGAGAGCAATCCCTAGCAATTTCTCCACCAAATCCTTCCATTTTTCCACTAAATCCTTCCATTTCTCCACCAAATCTTCTTCTTTCCTTCTCCATTCTAGCCAAGGAGGAAGCTACCCAAGTTTGGGAGGATTTAGAGCTCGTTCGTGTCCATTTGGAATCTCTACGTGTCGGTGTCGCTACGGGAAGGCTTTTCTTCGATTCGATCTACCAGGAGGTATAAATCTCTTTTTCTTTTCATTTTCTCATGCATATAGGTCTATTTTGAACCCATAGGAATGACTCCCATGGTTGTATCTCCATTTGTGTCCATTTTGTGTCCATTTGGAGGTAATAGTAGTGTCCGTGTGTTGTGGATGTGTTCATGTTACATATATAGATTTATATATATATATTGTAATGAGAGTGTATCTATATTTATATACGTAATAAATGGTTCATGATGATTATATAATCAAGTTTGTGAGTGTGGTTCCTCATATTATTATTGTTGTAGATAATTAGGATATATATTGTGTATTCTTTTGGCTCAAACTATTTAAATCCGTCATGATTTTTATCCACGTTTTTTATTTTAGCCTAACTTAGAAATGCCATAACTTCTAGCGCAAAACTCGGTTTAATCTCCCGTTTTTTTAAAAGAAGCGTATTGAAGTTAGCTTTCCAAAAACATATATTAATAGGTCTAATTCTTTCTGTAAATTTCTGGAGAAATATTTGAGTGTCAGCTGTACGAAAGACAAACGCGTTCTCGGTGTTTTCGCGATTCCCGTAGTTTCCGGAAATGAAAACGCGATCCGTTTGAAGTTTCGGAAAGCTAACACATAGATATATAACATACTTTAATCCTAGATTTCAATTCATGCTGAATTGGTACAGTATTGATTATTAGTAGGAGTTACTATTCGACATATGCATTTTGTGCACCCTTGTGTGTAATATAATATTCTATTTGATTTTAACCCATGTTAATGTATATACATTATGTAACTAAATAGAGAATGCAAGCATGAGTAAATGGTTAAGTAAATGATGTATGAGGTATAAGTATCCTATCTAATGTAAGGATGTATAAGTATGGCTTGTAATAAATATGTAGGTTCCATAGTATGTAATGTATGGTGCATATAGTAGTGCAAGAGAATAAATGAATGATGAATGAATGCAAGCATAAATGTAATATAATAATAGATGTAATGTATACAATATATAAGTTAATGAGATGTAATGTTCTATGATAACACAAATCTTATATTACCTCATGTACCCCTTACACTATGTTGACACTATCACACTTGACACTTTGTTCACTTACACTTTGACACTCTTTGATATGTATACACTATGTATGTCCATTTAACCCTCACTTGTCCCTTTGCCATGTTCACATACACACACATAGCCTCTTAAATAAGTATTTATGAATATAGTTAACTTAGCTATGTATGTATATTATATATATGGTAGCATATTGTATTGTAATATATAAGTTTATATAGCCATTGAAATGCCATGATTATAGACCTAATGTTGAATACCAATATATGCATGTGTATATATGTGTAGACATGTATAGCTTAAAGTAATAGATTACCTAGTGTATATCTAATGTGAATTCTTGCCTATTTGAGTATTGAATAATTGTATGCTATATAGAGTTGGGTGTATGTTGGCTTGTATAGCCTTGTATTGATGTGTGCTTGCTAGGATAGTCTTGGTTAGGCCTAGTAAGACTTGCTGGGTTAGGACATGACCTAGTTTGACCTAGTTTGACTAGCGCAGTTGACCAGAGTTGACCAAGGGTTGACTTTGGCCTAGTTGACCTAGATTCATGTAGAATGCATTATAGTACTTTATATTACCCTTCTAGACATGTTGTGACTTGTGCTATTCTAATTAGGAGCCAGACAGCTCTCCTCGGACAGTATCTTTACCTTGGACATTCAGATATCAGGCGAGTACATTCACTGATAGTTTTTATTGTCTTGATATCTGCTATATCCGGTTCAGTTGTAGTGCTTTACTCGTTTTCCAGTCACGACAGTTCACGGACTAGTATATGTTGGATCATAACATGGAATGTTATTCCTAGAGTTACATGGTATATTGGTACATATTCTATCTTATTTCAGTGTATTGGTATAGACACCAATTTTAAAAGGGGACTTGCTACCCTCTTATGGAATCTCGTGTCATAACGTGTCATGTCCAGATCCATTGTACTATTCAGGGATGGGGGAGTTATTAGTGGTTGTGTGATCAAATTCCCACATGGTTCTATGATACATATGGTTCATAGCTATTCCCTTACCTCACGACGGGTAAAGCCTTACCCTATACAGTTCATAGCTTTCCATGGTGACCGGCCTTATCGTTTCTATTGTATTCATGGTTCATAGCTGGTCAGATGGAAAGCCTGATCATTTTTCTAAGCCGATCATACGACGCACTAATAATTCAAGGCACCTTTTATATTTATTATCTTAGGATGACTAAGTTCTGTTCGGGAGAAGGGTTACAACCCTGGTCCTTGTTTGGTTTAAGGGTTGTAACTCGGCTTCCGAATAGTTCCCAAGTCATCCTATATATACATATACATTATCGTCCTTTACAGTACTCACATCATGATTATATATTTTCAGTTGATTTTGTCTTGTATTTCATTATACTGTCTCTTATAGCTTTTATCAATTCACATGGAACTGCTGTTGGTGTTTGTACTTGCTCATTTTCCTGACAGGATACGTTGACAAATTTTACAGATAGCTTGGAGATTTCCTGCTAGCCTAGAGGAGACCCATTAGAGGTTGTTTAGTTAGCTGTTCTCAGTTGTCTGGAGTTGTATTTATTTTATGGATTACTGTATTTGAGTTTTGAGATGTATTTTTGGGTTTTGTACCTTAGACACTTAGACTTCTATCTGTTGTATCTCTTTTCGATTTCATGTTTTATCTATCTTCCTTTATGCTCTACCTTAGATGTGATTGAGTTTACATTCTGCTATGTTACCCCCATTCGGGGAGTATAAACTGTTTAGTCTTATACTGTTAGATGCATTGAGACCTAGGACAGCGTTCTACCGCCGACACTGCGGCGTAGGCTGGGCGTTGTTACGTTCTCGTGCCCTAACTCTAGGGTGCGGGTCGTGACAACGCAGGTACCCCGAATCACGAAGGGCGTGCCACATAAAGCTCAAGGCGGCACAAAACACTTTTGAAGTCTCGTCCTTGTGTTGAAGGCTTTATCTGAATCCTTTTGAAGACTCCACAATCAGTACAAAAGAAAGAAATGATGACTCGGCTTCCCTCAATAGCAGGTGGAAAGTGTTATGTTTTGCTTGTAAAAAGGGATGTAATGTAAGGAACGACTATCTCATCAGCGTTCGTTTTATAATCGAGTCATGTTGTAGCCTGTGCGGCAATGATTGTAATGGAGTCAATGTAAATGAAGTTTTATTATCAATGAAAAGTTTACTTCTATTTCAAATATGTCAATCAATTATCTCTGCATATTCTAATTTGATATTGTGTTTCGGATAACCTTATGACTATGCCTTGTGCGATTGCAACTTAGGTTCGCACGGCATCACGCTCGGGGGATGACTATTGATTCTACAGAATCGGGACTCGACAATTACTAGTGTAGATAGATAGGGGTCAATGGATCCTCCGTCTCGAACCCCTGCTATTGGTGAAGAATCCAATTGGCTGACCTTCTACAAGAACTGAGAATGAAGCGGAAGTGATGCACTCTCAAATTCTCTCCACCCAGACCTCCGCAAACCCTATCACCTTCATAACTGCACATACAAATTCTCTGTTAACTGTTTCATATGCCTTGCGTAAATCGAGTTTTACATAAGCTTTCTGTCCCCCCGGCTTATTGAAGTCTCTGACAAACTCGTGGGCAAACAGAGAGTTTTCCGTGATCGAGCAGCCCTTTACAAATACAGCTTGGTTTCGGGAGATTAAGTCTAGCATTAAATCTTCTATTCTCCTGTACATGACTCCTATGATAATTTTGTAGATGTAATTGTAACAGGCTATTGGTCTGAAGTTCGATATATCCGATGCTCCCTCCTTCTTTGAGACCAAAGTAAGAAATATGTGTGGTTGATCTCTTTTAGGAGTCGTCCTTCTTCAAGAAAATTGCTAACCACTCCGAGGATGAGATCCTTCAGTTCTTCCTAGTATAATTTGTAAAATTTGTTTCTGAATCCGTCTGGCCCAGGCGCCTTATCTGGGTTCGCATTTTTTACTATGGTTTCTATCTATTCCATTTTAACTGGTGCTAGTAGATGCTCGTTGCTCGCTTGTGTAACCAATTTCTTGCAAATAATATTGGAAAAGTTAGAAGTATAGGAAGTTTCGTTATAAAGGTTGGTGAAGTACCTTGCAGCAGTAGAGCGGATTTGTTCGGAGGTGAAGATAACATTTTCTTGGTTATCTAGCGGATATTGAATGCGGTTCCGATGCTGTCTAGTTTGGATGATATTATAAAAAAACGAGTGTTTATGTCTCCGCTCTTCAACCAGTTGCACTTAGCCCACTGTGCTGCTTCCACCTCTTCTGCAAGCTGTATTTTGCTAATCCCATCTACGAGTATTTTCTCGCGCGTTGCAAGCAGTTCGTTGCTTTGGCCCACTTGTAACTGTTGTTGTGTGGCCTTTAGCTCCTCCTTCTTGCTTTGAAGTTCATTCTTCGGCTAGTTTCTGGCCCAATGTTTTAAATTAGTCCTAACACTCTTAAGTTTGCTCACCAACTGAAATTACAAAGTGCCCTCAGTTTGGGTCTGAATTCCCCATGTCACTGCCTCCCCATAGCTCTGTTGTAGGTGCCATCCATTATTGTATCGAAATGGCCTCGTCTTGAACTCCGCTTTGTCTACTAGTTTGATTCAAATGGGGAGTAGTCACTAGTGCCTGTTTCAAGTCCCATGTGTAAACCCCCATAATTTATATTTGATTTTTATAATTTAATTAATTTTTGTTGTGCATTTCATAAGTTATGGATTTATTTGCTACTAGTTTATTAGTATAATTAATGTATGTGTGTATATATATATAATATTATATGTGTGCATGTTCATATTTTTATTTAATAAGGAATATAATAGAATCTAGGATTTTTAGGAATTTATTTATAAATTTGAGAATTTATTGCTAGCTTAAAATATATATATATATATATATATATATATATATATATTTTATATATATATATATATATATATATATATATATATATATATATATATATATATATATAGGGAGAATTTATGGAATGCCCAAAAACTAAAAAAGTTTTATGTAAAACCCACCGCTAAAAAAACTTTCATCGCGTGCCCAGAATTAGAGAAACTTATCCAAAGCGGGTTCCAAATGACCCTTTTGCCCTTCCTTTTAATTTATTGAAAACACCCACGAAACTGCTCTTAAAAAATGTTTCGATACTTCATCTTCTTCCATACGCTGCTCACTTTCAAATCTAGGTTTTCTACTAAAAAAATCTTCAAAAACTCGTCGAAAAATTTCGGAAAGACCGAGACAAATGGCAAAAGTGCTAAAACGGAGGTCCAAACATCATTTTTTGTGATTCTAAAATTTCTAAAGGCCGTCTAACGGAAAAATGGTTACTTTCAGTCTCCTCGATGATACACTCATTTTGAGACAAACGGGACCTCGTTTCGACCTCCCAGTCAAAAGTTATGGCCCTCCAAAGTTTCAGCTAACCATAAAATGCAGGTGAATGGCCATTCTCCGTGTTAGAACACAAAAAATGTTAACTTCGAATGAGGGTGGTCATTCTCCGTGTTAGTAACACGGAGAATGGCATTCTCCGTCTTAATTTACACGGAGAATGACCATTCCCCGTGTTAGTAACACGGAGAATGACATTCTCCGTCTTAATTTACACAGAGAATGGTCATTCTCCATGCTAAATTACACGGAGAATGACCATTCTCCGTCATAATTTAGACGGAGAATGGCCATTCTCTGTCTTAATTTATACGAAGAATGCCATTCTCCGTGTAATTTAGCACGAAGAATGGTCAAGAATGACCATTCTCCATGTTAGAAACACGGAGAATGCCATTCTCTGTGTTAAATAAAATGGAGAATGACATTCTTCGTGTTAAATAAAATGGAGAATGACCATTCTCCGTATAATTTAGCACGGAGAATGGTCATTCCAGTGTTAAAACGCAGGAGAATGGACATTCTTCGTCATTTTTTACAACGGAGAATGGTCATTCTCCGTCTTTTTCGACACGGAGAATGGTCATTCTCCTTGATATTAACACGAAGAATGACCAACCTCGTGTTAACATGGAGGAGAATGGTCATTCTCCGTATTAAAAAAGATGGAGAATGACCATTCTCCGTGTTAAAACCACGGAGAATAGCTATTCTCCGTACTAAAATGACGGAGAATGGCCATTCTCCGTCACTTTACCACGGAAAATGGCTCCGTGTTAAAACCCATAGAAAATTGTCATTCTCCATGGTTTTTAACACGGAGAATGCCATTCTTTGTGGTTTTGAAAACGGAGAATAGTCATTCTCCGTCATTTTAGCACGGAGAATGGTCATTCTCCGTGGTTTTAACACGGAGAATATTTTTTAGAAAATTTTTGGCAGAAATAAAGAGTTTCGTTATTCTTTTAAAACGATGATAATCTTTATGAAAAAGAAGAAGAAAGATCTTCTCTCCACAACTGACTAGTCGTCGAAAAACTTCAAATGTCTCCACGATGAAGATGATGATGGTGATGATGATGATGAGCGATGATCTGAGTTCGACTGAAGAAAAGCACACCGGACTACGAACGATCTTTGCGATCTCTGCTGAAGATGAGAGCAATGGAATTCAGATTTTCTGTGAAGAAGAAGAAGACGAAAATCGCAATCCAAATCTGAGTTTTTTGAATTCAAATACATATAGATAACCAATTCGCACGGAGGGGTAGTTTCGGTATTATAAAAATAGCAGTTTCCAGCGGGTGTCATCTAAAAGGGAATCTTGGAATATTTAACGTGAAAATACTTAATTCTGGGTATTTCATAAAACTCATCCAGCGGGTGGGCATTTCATAAAAGCCCACCCCGAAATTGGGTTTCTCAGCAATTTCCATATATATATATATATATATATATATATATATATAGTTATAATTGTATATGTTAAAAAAAATATTAAAAGAAAGGTAGGCCCGGCCACACCCAGAAAGGGGCGGCCAGGCTGAGTATTGGCTGACTTAGTTGGTGCATTAGGAAAAAAAAGAAAAAAATAAGGTGGGCCACACCCTGAAAGGGGCGGCCAGGCTGAGTATTGGCTGACTTAGTTGGTGCAATAGGAAAAAAAGAAATATAATCGAGCTACTGTAGCCTGTGGGCTACAGTGCCCACCCGAACTTCTTGTACACAGGGACCCCCTCCTTCCCGAATGCAGCAGCAGCTGCTACTCGGATGGCTAGGAATTTTTGTAGAGATTTGGCCTACACCTAATCTCAACCGAAAAATTCCAAATAAAATCCCTAGATAACCCCCACGAGATTCTCTTCCAGAAACACTCGGATTCAAAACCCTATCCTAATCAAAACTACAAATTAAAATAGGAGATTTAAAAGCCCTATATAGGTTTCAGGAAAAATAGAATTTTTGGAAAAACAATCGAGCAACTGCATCCTCAACCCGAAGCTTCGACTCCAGGACTTCCCCCACGCCAACGCGCTCGACATCGGACACCAGTTCGCCGTCGTCGACGACCGCCCGCGGCCGACCTTGAAACAGTGAATACCCTGTTTATTTTAGAACTCAGGTACCCACTTTCGAATCCGAATTTCTTTGTTTGCGTTCGACGAAAAGTCGATCTATCGACTTCTGTGCGTAGAAAACATAACCATCTCTAAACCCTAGCAGTTAGAAAAATTTCTAATGCTTAGAAAATTCCAGAAAATTTTCGGAAAGTAGAGGAAAATTCCTCGAAAATGAACCCGAGAAAATACTCCAACCCCTGACTTTGGAAGGGCGATTTCGACCCAGATATTAAGAATCTGCAGGAAAAAAATTAGACAGTCCTAGTTAACATATACGAGATGGAAACACATTAGGTAGATTAATTTTTTATTTAACGTACAGGAAGTTACGGATCGACGAACTTCAGAGAAAAACTGTTTAAGAAACACTAAATTTTTTTAATTTTGTCCGATACGACGTGCGCCCCGACAAACCGGGTGACGTGGTCGCGCGCTATATGAATCGAAAGGCACGTATGGACGTTGCCGACGTGTGCGAACTGATGGAACTCAGTTTCATCGTGTGTGTGTATCGAAATCTGTCCGTATCCTTCAAGATACCCCCGTATCGCCAAATTTGCAAACTTTGCCCTAACATCGTGTAAAGTCATCGCTTTGAAACAAAACTTGCGCCAACAGGTCCGGATCGAAATTATGGTCCTGTGTGCTAAGTTTGGTTGAATTCTAAGAAGGTCGAATCGGAACCCCTTTTTGGTGGGCTTGTGACCCACTCAAACAGACGATTTTGTACACGTCTCATCGGAATCCAAAACTGGACATACCGTTGAGTTTCTCTCCTCAAACTGAATCCGTAGAGATGTAGTTTGATGACTTTAGAGACCATAGAATTTGGCACGTATTTCGGTGCAAAGCGGGTCCAACGGCTGACATTATTTTGACCCGAAATTATGATTTTGTCCCAGTTCCAGAATTAGACTTTTGGAGAGGCATTTCCTAGGTATATCTTTTACACCGAGTGAATTTTTAACGTTTGTTTCAGTGTCCGGAGTTGTTTGGAGACTGTGACGTTTCTTGGCTGATATTGTGATTTCTTGGGTTTGCCACTTTGCACCATCAGGCAAGATACCTTGCCATTTTACTCTGTCATTATTATATTCTTAATTTTACTTATTGTTTTTAGTATTTTTTATTTGTTAATATTATAAAACTGTGCGTCCAAGTGTTTGCCGTAAAATATAAAAGGACAGAATAATTATCGGAGGACTGGACTTTTACTTCACAATAGAAACTCGCTTGTACAAAGAAAGCCTAGGGACGAAAACCTAGGTACAACAATCTAAGTACAATTGTTTATTTTAGATTCTGGGGGGTGACGATAGAGACTCGAGAAAGCGATGGCCGATCTGCCTTACTCCTTGGACGATCGGGTGCAGCTTTTTGGCTCTGTGGAAGAACTGCTTGGCGTTGATGAAGAAATGCTCTCTCTTCAGGCTCTCTGGCTCTCTATGTCTGTATGTGCGTCTGTCTCTGTCTGCATATGTCTCTCTATATGTCCTCGCAGGGAAACGACACCCTGCTATTTATAAGAGTGGGGGGGCCTCATTAGGGTTTACAATGATTGCCCATTCTTGAAAGTCGGCGGCTAAGGATCATTGGATCTGGGCCGTTCATCGAGATTTGAGCAATAAATATGATTGCATCACATCTTTTATGGGTAATTAATGTTGATTGACATAAATCCTCCTGATTTGTCATGCCATCCTCGGATTCCTCGACACGTGTCTTTAATTGGCTTATTTGTAAATGATCTGATTTGATCCCAATATTTTATTAGGATTTGCTGAGAGATTTCGATCAATCTGATGCCATGTGCCCTACGATCATGCCATGTGTCAAAACAGTAGAAATCTGAGCCACATGAATGTTGGGCCGCATAAGGCTGGCCACGTGTCAAGGCTGCCTAAGAGTGCCCCTATGAACATTTGGACTGCATGGTAATAATTTGAGCCGCATGAGTGTGGATGACCGTATGAGTGAACCCCATAGAGATAGTCTTCGTGAGCCGTATGGGGATGGTCTTTGTGAGCCGCATGGAGCTAGTCTTCGTGAACCGCATGGGGCTAGTCTTCGTGAGTCGCATGGGGCTAGTCTTCGTGAGCCGCATGGGGGAGTCTCCGCTTGGGCCACATACAACTGTCCACGTGTCAAGGCCGCATGACAGTTTCTGAATCTCGGGAGATTGTGTCAGAGATTTTCTTCGCTTTCCAAGGAGTCTGTCATTATGAGGGAGTCATAATGATATCTTCGTATCAGAACTGTTACTTCGCCAAAGCTGTCAGCCGTCAAGGCATTTAATGCAAAACGAGAGAGCTGTTTGTCGGCCACGTGGCTCCTCTTTGAGCCGCATAGGACTTGTTTGAGCCGCATAGACTCTCTGAGCCGTATGGAGCTCTCTGGCCGCATGAATCTTTCTGAGCCGCATGGGGCTTTCTTTATTCTTTTCTATGCTTCTACAAGACCCCTTCAAAGTTTTCAATTTGCAAAATTGAAATACTTTGAATGAGAAGCATGGCCATGTATAAATTATGGCCGCATATGATGTCTCGGCCGCATGGATGTTTCAGCCGCATAGACGTCTCAGCCGGATTGATGTCTCAGCCGTATTGAGTCAATCAGCCGCAGGGACTTTCGGCCATGTAATCTTGCCACGAATGGAGATCTTTTGTATTAAATGCTGTTGATTTGCTGTCAGTTTTGAGGTCACTTTTCGGGGTGGGATCCCAGGAGTCTGGCCTTTATTTTAGGCGGCTCGCCTCGATAACCGAAGGGTTGGTTTTCGTTCTGTACGAGAATGGAAGCACCTTGGTTTTGCTTATAAATATGGATGAGTTCATTCGGAGGGATTTTTTTACTTTCTCCTTCGTCCCCAACTGTTGCTGTCTTTTCTTTCTTTCCCTATTTCTATTCTCCGACAGTCGAAAATGGCCCCCAAATCTTCCAAGGTCGTCTCCGCTGCTGCAAAAGACAAGAAGGTGGCTTTCTCGTCGGCCGTCTTGCCCGAAGTGCACCCGGATGTCCACCCTGCTTTCAAGGGTAAGGATCTCTTTTGAACACTTTGAACCCTAAGAACCTATGGCTCTATTGCATGATTTATGCACAAGCCTTCATCCTTCGTATGAATCGCTCAAGTTCGATCATGATGGAGCCGCATGTGTTGTATGGGCCGCATGACCCTCTCGCATCCGAGCCGCATAGGACATTCCCTATGTTTGAGCCGTATAAGAAGGATTTTAAGTCGCATGATTACTTCTGGATATGAACCGCATAAAGTCTCCTTTGACCGGAGCCGCATATGTTCCTGACAAAGTGGCCCGAATAGAATTTTGCTGAGTCCCGCCGCATAAACTCCTCTGCAAGATAGAACCGTATAAGTTTTAATCCGAGTCGCATAAGCTATCGACTAAGTGTCACATAGAACTCTCGACTGAATTGGGCCGCATGAAGCTGTGTTGACCCGAACCGCATAGGCTCTATTGAAGCCGTGCTACGTGAAACCCAGCTGAATTGGGCCGCATAAGGCTTCGTCGATCCGAGCCGCATAGGCTCATAGAAACTTCTTTTTTGAGAAACTTTAAGTGGTTTTATTTTAACCTATTTTTTTAATCATGTTTCTTTTGTCCTTTTTCAGTGAACCTCCCAACTAACCCGGCCGGAGAGCTTCTAGTGGGTTCAACTCAGTTTGCCATGGGTGTGCGGTTTGACGATCTAATTCGACATATGACAAATCAACTTCCCTCTAATGAGCTTTTGGAGAGGGTGGCTGCCATCAACAACCAGCATTTCTATTTTCTTTGTACTATGATGAATTAGGGGACACTGGACGGAGAATATCTGAAACCAGCTTTTCTCTTCTGGAATGCTTTATCCGTAAAGAACTCCCGAATGCTGGACATTTCTGAGAACTGGGACTTCACTGTGGACGGGGTGGATATCCATGTTCCGGAGATGGAGCGGCATTTTTCTCTCTCGTGGTTTAATATGTGGCGTTGGGCAGGAAAATGGCAGGCTATCTGACTCCAACCCAACATGGGATGTTCGTGGGCAACATCCACTATAATATGAGTATTAGGTCAGCATGTGCAAGTAGGGAGTCAGTCAGCCGAACTGTGATGGAGCTGATTCCTGGTACTTTTATAAATGTGTCTGGTCCTAACTTCACTTTTATCCAAGCTGATACCTTCCTTAATTAGCTCGCTCGTAAGGGTTCCTATCCTGTGGGCAGGTTGTCGCTGCTGAATTGGATAAACCCCATTCCCACATAGGTCAATCTTTCTTCATGAATCTTGAGGAACTACGAGGAACTCCTTCGGGAGATTGACCTTTACTACGCCATCCGGGGCACCTGTTACGGATTGCCCATTAACAAGCCGCTGTTCATGGCCCTTTTGGAGATGTATAGCCGGCGTACGGGGACTTTCTTCGCGCCCGGGGGAGAGTTGGGGCTTGCCCTACATCAAATGCATGATATTTCTAAGCTGCCGTGGGGAGGCGAGGCCTTTGAAGTATATACACCGACGAATGAGGAATTTGATGATCTGGATCGACGATTCCCAGGTTTCGTCGCTGTGTACCGGGAACTGTTGTGCCACCATATATGGCATCTGCCACCAGATTGCTATCAAGAAAGAAAATAGCTCAGAAGGGAACGCCTACCATACCATGGCCTGGGTCGCGTATCTTTTCAAATTACGTCCTTCCGGTCGAGTTTCGTCTCGAGGTCCTCAAACCCCGGAGGAGGTAAAGGACATGATACTGAAGGCCAAAAGGTCGAGGTCCACCCGTGACAGGTTTGGGAGCCGCACTGACTCCTTCAGTTATTTCCACTGCAGTACCCGGTAGATGTCCGAGAAAGCAACCTTGGTCGGGTTCTTGATGGTATGGCTACGAAATTACGTAGTCTCGGGAGGGGCAGGTTCTACTGAAAGGAACAGCCGCCACTTCATTCTCCCGACTGTGAAGCTGGTCTTCAAAGTAAGACTGGCCCTTCTTCCGGCTATGGTGTGTAGCATACACCACGGCCTCCGTGCCTTTTCATCTAAAGTCATTGCTCGCGAGATGGCGCTGGACTTTGAGCGGATAGAGCTACCATACCACCACGGCCTCCGTGCCTTTTCATCTAAAGTGTACTCAGTTAGTTTCGAGGACAAAACTTTTTTTGAGTGGTGTATGATGTAGTTCCCCGTCCCGTTCAGTCAATCGGAGGAATAGGAACGCCGACGGCGTTCGGACTTAGCCTTACAACGGCTGCTCGAAGACATCGCTCGGTCGAGGCAACCGCTCGCTCAGGTAGGGTAGTTTCGGTGAACTCGCCTCATCTTTGCCTTCACATAATAAATTGCACGTTTTCAACTTACACAAGTAGGCTTAATAATAAAAGAGATGAATCCACATAGCTAAAGGGAGTAATCCCGAAGGGTCGAATGGAGTTACAATATGGAAAGGTCCAACTGTTGGCATAAAATCGGTGTATGGTGTGCATTGAAAATGACACTCGACCCTTCATCCCATGGCTTGGGAGAAGGAAAGTTGGTTTAAGTTGTAGAAGTTATGAACGTAGCCTAAGTCATAGGCATCCCCCGCATAAATGCTTCATAAAGCATGCACGGTCCTGTCGTCCAAGGCTTGGCATAGCCTTGGCTTGCCCCATGAGTTAAGTTACGTTGCACAGCTTGTGCCATAAGTCTAGGCACCAAAATGACTTGGTCGTTCAAAGTTGAACGTATGCCCGGCACGTTCCATCGAGGCAAGGCTTGACGCGGCCTTTGCTCGTTAAGTTGTAGGCTTGAGTAAGTTAGGCAAAGTTATGTCGGTCGACCTACGTCATTCCAAGTGCTTTTTCGCTCATTCTGTAGTTGTCAGGTTAAATAGTTCCATTATCCCAAGGCCCGTCATATAAAGTATGACTTGGGCGATAGCGTCGCGTAGATCGGAAGTCGGCTTAAGGTACGGTGCACGGACTTAGTGTCTAGGGCATAAACCATGGTTGATTAAATGAGTTTTGAAGAAAGGATTATTGAATAGGCATTGAGTTGAATGAAAAGATATGATAACATGGAAAGAATGCTCGCGACCGTGGGTCGTCGAGGGGTCTCAAATGATAGAAAGAATGCTCGCGACCGTGGGTCATCGAGGGGTCTCAAATGATAGAAGGTTTGATATTGGTTTTGAAAGAGATGATAACACTGAAAGTACAAAAACTGTGTGAGACGTCAGTTTGAGTGAAGGGTCTTGCATGGTCATTGGAGAACGTGTCGACAAGGTAGAGTTTCCCCGCACGACATCCTGTGGCGCCACGGGACCGATGCGGCCTAAGGAAACACGGTGGTAGCTGTGCTGGCTCGACAGCACCGGGTCAGTCGGGGACTTCCAGGGGGCTAGCTACCTTGCGCTGGAAGGGTCCCGGCCGACCGCAAGCTACGTGTCTAGGTTTAGATTGTTCTGCTAGTGACCCCATATAGATGAGGCGGCATGGGCTGCGATCCGCGTATATGCCTTTGGACTGAGTCGAGTATTAAAAGTAGTGAATCAAGAGTCGAGTCGAATACGTGCTCGGTCAGAAGACAATGTTTGGGACTAAAATTTGGCTGCAACGAAGACACCGTGCTTCGGCACGAGATATGGCGTCGAGTCCTATGTTGTCGGCATATAAGTTGCATGGTTATGGTTGTGTTGTTTGAGTTTAAGTCAGGAAACCACCGCAAGGCAAAGTTGGTCGAGTAACCCTTAGTTCACAAGTGGATGGGTCAGTTGGTGATCAAAATAGCAAGGGCCGCGAGACCGCAATATGATCGAGTCTCATTGAGTTACGAGGCACGGCCTCAGCAAGGGTTTGTAGCACGATCACATAGAAGTGGAGCCTCATCGCGTAGTTGCGTCTCTGATTTCAAGCCGTAAGGCAAACACGACTCGATAGGTTAACGTTGTTGGCACAAGAAGGGTCTTGAGGCAACGTATGAGTTAACGTTGTCGTTGTAAGCATGAGATGGTCTAGAGACACAGAATAGGCTAAGGCGTCGGTCCTAAAACTAATCCTAAGGCAACACTAGAAAGACAATTGATAAGAAGGGACTATGCTGTAAATAAACATGTTGGTTTTGTATGGGTGGGCGAGGAGCTCATTCCACCAGTACAGTTGAGTACTGACACCAACATAGTTTACAGTTGCAGGCACAGGTAGAAGCTCGTGGTGCGGAGCTCGCTTGGATGCGTCGAGGCACGGAGTTCCTTGGCGATTTGAAGCGTGCGGCCGCATGGATTAAAGACTTATACAGGACATAATGTATAGACATCGCCTTCCGAAGCTTCCGCTGGCTCAAGATTTGTAATTGAGAGATGAGAGAGAGCTGTGTGAACTTGTAAAATGTGAGAAGAGTGAGCTTGAGTGATTGTAATCTTGGCCTTGCACCACCAATGTAACCATTGTTTCAATATCAATAAAGAGCTTCTTTTAATAACTTGTGTTTGTTCTTAATTTCTGCTGCTATTATTCAATTTCTCTGCTTGGGACTTCTGTGCGACCACCCCGTCGCAGCCGCTGAAATCGGCCGTTATGGAACCCGTCTTGCACGAGCGCAATCTAGGCGCGCTCGTGCGACATCACGCCTTAGCGAGGACGATCGCTCCTACGGGAGCGGGGCGTGACATAATGGTATCAAAGCACGGCTTTACGTCCTTGGACTATCGATTGAATTCTTTAAATCTGTTGCTTCCGCAAGTTGATATCGTTTGTGCGCACTCTCCCAATTGTCTCATGGGATGTCCATACAATAAGTCTAACTATTTTTGCAAAACATAGGAAAATAGTTTTTGACAAAAAATAAAAGATGGTTTGCGTAAGCACGGTTGGCTAAGTCGGGCTGGGCATATACACCAAAGTTGCGTCGACCTTAGAGAAATCGAGTACGGGAATTGAATAGTGTCGAGCAAGAATTAGTTGAACTCGATTGAATAAATTGAGATGACTATCGATAGGGGTTCTATCGAGGGACGATAACATCGGTGCGATATAGATGAGCGTGCTTGGAATTCGAGGAATGGTTCGAATAAAAAATTTGAAGAAGTGGATTTTGATTCGAATGATAAGTTGAGGATTTGTTGAATGACTTTATCCCTGAGTAGTGTATGCGATAGCCTCAGAGATGTCGATCAATTGATAAAGGAATGATATGAATTGAGGAAATACGTTGGTCGATGACTTAAGATGGATGAATGAACGATACATGAATTCGGGTTTGAGGAAATCGATGTTGTGAATGATTCGAGGGATAATGGTCGAACTTGAAATAAATGTCGAGGAGATTATCCATTCGGACGATAGCATCATTCGCACAACTCAAAATTGGTTGCAAAGGAAGATCGTCAGGTTACGCATATCATCGATGGTATTGAGGCGTATCAAAGATCGATATGCGATAACTCGGGGGTACTCTGACTCGACGAAGGACAATCGTGCAAGTGTTATTATTCGGTTGGATGCTATACTTAGGATTTTGATTGAGATAAATGTTGGATAAAAGTGATCGTGTCTTGATGGTTACGCGGATAACCACAACGTCGACATTCTTGTCTTGCACGAGCACAAATCCAGCCTCGCACATGCGTCGCGTCGGATTTGAGGTGATCGTTTTACGTGAGTGCTGATAAGGTGATTCATGTCGCAGAAATGATCGAACTCGTAAAAAAAATCAGGACGCGGCAACTTTGATTGTCTCGACTTGTTGGCTTGATGCGAAGGAAAATTCGAGGATGCGAGTACTTGCGATGGATGAATGAATGAAACTTGAGGATTGAGTAGGTCCAATCCGCGCATCGAGAATGAACTAGTCTAGATGCAAAAGAAGAGTTACGTCCCGATGAGGATGATTATCCCGCGGGAGCGTGTGTAATGCCCCGCTCCGCATGAGGCATTTGGTTGGCTTGTTGGATGGGATCAGAATGTTGGACCGTGACTTATGTTGGAGATCAGAAGAATTGAGACTGATACAGTCTTTCTTAGCTGGCTAGATGGAATGGGTATTAGAACGTGGCTCGCTGGTGGAGCTA
The DNA here is from genome assembly GCA_029216955.1 of Iris pallida. NCBI lineage: Eukaryota > Viridiplantae > Streptophyta > Magnoliopsida > Asparagales > Iridaceae > Iris > Iris pallida. The sequence goes on along the minus strand of JANAVB010013801.1, from coordinate 230,210 downwards.
CGCTTAGTTGGATTGGAGCAGGAAGACCCTTTTATGCAGGCAAGTGGAACTGTCCTCCTTCCTCCTTATTCCTGCATGCTTAATAAATGGAATAACGTGATGCTATGAATATGAATATGTCCCTAATGTTTCTTACCTTGAATATGGAATAACTGTGATGCGATGCTTTAGCTGCTAAATCGATAGAGATGCGTATGCTGGAAATCATTGAATGAATAACACATGAACTTTGGATTGCTGAATGAATCACACTCGAACTGCTAATACGACTTGATGCTTGAAATGAATTGATAACGTCCCTTCGGTTAATAATGTATAAGCAATGAATACTTGGGTAATAAGATGCTACGAGAATGATACATGAGTAATGAACTGGCTATGCAATTAACACAAAGAATTGAATAAAACACTAGAATAATGTATATTCTGCATAACTGTGCTGTTGCCTGTTTCCTTATATGCAATGAAAGAAAGAATACTGTCCCTATGATATGAATGAAATGAAACAGATCTTATCGATATGAAATGAAATGTTATTTGTTCCTCTTAGAAAGGAATGATATGAGAAATATTGCAATGATTGATGCAATGAGGAATGATGAGGCTTGGGATCATTGAGATCACCAAGTGAACAGGTGGAAATATTGGAAAGATGAGATGATGAACTGTTGCCTTTTCTTATCTTATTATTGTATCATGCGACTTCGAATACGATCGGGTCGGACACGCATTCGCATGACCATAGACGTACTTGTATACAAGGATTTCCTCGAACGGTACTCGCGGCGGTGGGATCGAGTCGGCCTAGGAGGAATTGGTGCTTTGGTAGCACGGTATTGGGATCCTCATTCGGGCTCGCAACCTGGTGAAGGGCACATCCCATACCCTATGAAGTCCTATATGGCACGTCGACATGGTGCACAACCACCAGTAGTCATGTAGTCAGGATGCATGCTAATGAATATTTTGTGCAGACAGAGTAAGAATATCATATTATCCTGTATTTTATGCAGGTACGAGGGAGTCGGCTATCAGTAAGAAATCACTTAAATGTGATAATTCAATATATGTGTTGGTTTAACTTGCATGCTTACGTTCCATAAGTAAATGTTGTTGTATGTAGCCTTTCAGTATGAGATCCTGCTTAACATGTTAAATTCAGTATGCTAGAAAGATGCCATGATATAATCATTGCTCAAACACAACATACATGCTAAGTGATGCTTGAAGTGAGAACTGTTATAACATGTTTAGAGATGTTAATGTTAACGATGCCTCAATGATGCCTTTTCATGATAATACTTAGTATGCCTCAATGATGCCTTTTCATGACGATACTTAGTATGCCTCAATGATGCCTCTTCATGATAATACTTAGTATGCCTCAATGATGCCTTTGCATGATAACACCAAGAATGCTAAAATGAGATGTCCACACGAATGCTATTAAGAATATGTTTACATGCTTCACTCTGATTGTTATCCATGAACTGTAAACTGATGCTAGGCCCCAAGTAGAAAGATCACTCTAATAAATGCTTGCTTAAATGATCACTTTAAATGTTGGTTTATGCGAGTGAGTTGGATTCTGCTTGCCAGTACATAGATGATGTGCTGACCCACGTTTTGTGGGCAGGTGCTCGTGTTTGGATTGTTCTATACACGAAGATTATCTGGATTGGTCCCGCGGCATCGAAGATTTATTGGGCATACAGAAGCTCTCCTGGTACAAGATGATGTCTTCTGTTTATAATGGGCATAATGTATGGAATATTGTAATCAGTTGTATCAGTGAGAATGTAAGCCAAGTCGGTATACCGAGTTGTAATCTATTGTATCCAAATATCGAATGTAAGCTGTATAGTATTGTTCAGTTGGTTTCCAATGTAAAGTGAGATGTGCTGTAGTCATTGTACTTCAATACAAGTCTTGTACTCTTCTTCAATTATCAATAAAGACAATAAAGTTCTATATATCTCTGTGTGGCTTCAAGTTACTATTTTTCTCCGCTGCTATAATGAAGTGATGTACTTCTATTCAATGAGAAAGATTGTCCTCATTAAATTCAATTTATCTGTTTCTGCCGCTGCAATGTGTTCCTATTTGAAGAATAATCGATTATGTACCATCTTTGCCTTGTACAAGTGCAATACCAGACTTGTACGACATCACGCCCAAGCGAGGTCGATCGATTCCAAGAGATAAAATATGTGAATAAATGACTCTATGAATTTGGGCGTGACAAATTGGTATCAGGGCACGGCTTTATGTCCCTGGTCTCCTCTTTGATTTATTTGAAATCAAAGTTGCATCGATGATTAACTAAAAGTTGCTTCCGCGATCACTCAACGTTGCTTCCGCGATTAAATCAAAGATTGCTTCCGCGATTATGCTATTGTTGTTCGGTAATCATCCTTATGTTATCTGTGCGTGAAAGTTCGTTGACCCTCTTGGCTTCTCACTGGATGTTCCATACAATAAGTCTATATACATTGTGATGCCCCTAAATGAATGATTGTTGTTGGTTTGGACACAAATAACCCAACAATGACTCGATGCCATAGTATGCTATATTGTGAATGTTGTTTAGAATGTGGGAATAAAGGAAATGGCTATGTATGCTGCAACAAGTTGAGAATTGTATGTGATGTTGGAAAAGAATTGGTAATGAAATAATTGATGGATGAGTTCAACAGAATTGGTGAATTGACTCATGTGTGCTAGCTACTGCTTTTGAGACCCTAAGAATGTTGGCTTGTGATATTGAGACCCCGAGATGTTGGTTAAGTATTGTGATCATTATAGATCACGAATGCCCGGAATAGATGGAGTCGGTATTGCTTAAGGATGGCTTCGTTTCTGAGTGGTATATTGCCTCTACCACCTCAGAACGAGATGTATGTTGACCCTTTCCATAGAATAGCAATGAGACTATCTTTGAGTACTGGGTAGTGCCGAGACTTAGCTGGAAGTCATGTATTGTTGCTAGATGACTCGAGTGTCCCTTGACGGTGATAATATGGGGTAGCGAGATTGTCGAAAATTGTAATCGATGGCTTGGTTAGAAATTGTTTAGTCGAGTGATGACTCAGACTAGTAAGACAGTTAGTATGCTACAAATAAATGGATTTGGCTAGAGAATGTTGTGGCTTAGAACATCTGAATGTTGACTTCGATTGGTTGGATGTAAATTAAATATGGCTAATACAAAGTTGGTTGCGTAGCTAAAAGTTTTGGAAATATTGTCGGTGAATCAAAGGAATATTAGGGATCTATGCTTGAGCCCTAAGGTGTAAAAGATGTTAATCCATCTTGATCACCAAAGGATAGTCGTCGCCTATGTGCATGTATGCTGAAGAATTTAATAAGATTAGAAAAGTAACAAGTAGCCACCCTGAATATTTGTGTTGCATAGAGGATGGTTAATTGATACATAAATTGTCGGATTGAATGGAATGAACTACTCGACCCTTAAGGTAGGGAATTTTAAGAATGTTCGTATGAGATTTTGACGGCTGGAAAAAGAATGAGACTTAAGAATACCCATAAGGTAGTTTGATAATTGAGAAACGAATGGGAACGAGAAATTACAAATGTGTTGGATAATGTCGGTATAAGTGATTGTTGGTTGGGAGATAGATTGTTGGCTTATGACTTGGTGGTGTGACTCTGTCATACGGATCAAATAGTATAATTCCATAGTTATGTTAAGACTGTCAGAATCGATGACCCTTGAATAGTTAGCCTTGGCTTATGGGTTCGTATGAGTACAAAGGATTAAAATAGAAATTGAATCATTGGGAATTTACTTGATGGATTATTAGAACGATGAGAATCGTATGTCGGGTTGGGAATTGACCGTAATGTTGATAGATCGATCTTAGTCGATCGTTGGGTAAGTCTAGAATGAGCCACTGTGGGAATTATTTCCTTGAGGAAGACCCTGGATAGATAAACTTGACCCTAGTGACCAATTGAGGACTTACCAATTGTTGGCATAGCCGACAATAGAGATTAGTATTCAGAATGAGTTGATACGATAGGTTTGGGCAGAGTTCCTTAGAACTGTTAGTTGCTTATTGGCCCTGAGAATAAGAAACTAGTATAACACTAGTAGCCGTCAACTCTAGGGAAGTCACCTGAATGATTAGGTAATAGCTGTCAGTATAGCTAACTATTGAGACTGGACTAAATAATAGATGGCTGTTGACGACCCATAGAATAACCTTGTGGCATTGAACGAGAGATGGTGATGAGTATGATCTAAGAATGATAAGTTGTAAGTATATGCTCCAATATGAACCTTAGAGATGTTTGACCTTTGAGGATTATGTGTCGGCCTATAGCGGGAAATAGAATCGTGGGATGAGACTTGAATTGTATGTATCGAATGGTGAATTATATAAGATGAAATTGACTTCTCATGATGGGAATGTTGGATCGGTATCGATAGTTGGTTGATGTCGGATTGTATCATTTAGAAAAGTTGAGTTGCCTCGGTGAGAAATATTGTTGGATTCGAAAAGGAATATGATTGCATGTTTAGAACTCTTGATGCGATTGGTTCTAAGATTTGACCCTTGATTGAATGCTAGAAATTTTATGCTCAGATAGAGAGCTTAACCAAGTTATCCCTGATGTGAAGTGTTGTGGCCTGGAAGATAGTGATTGTGATAAGTAAATGAAGCAATAAGTTAATTGAAAGGATGCCAAGTCAGATTTAGAAAAGAGAGTTATATTGTGGCTGATCGAATTACACTAACATGGAAGTTGGCTGAAGTACACATGTTTTGGGGACGCCTAAGATATGTGTATAGATCCAGCTGAAGTGATTGGTTACGACTGAGATAATATTATGGGAAGAATTTATCGCACTAGCATGAACATTGGCTGAAATGCATATATTTTGGGGACGCCTAAGATATGTGTATGGATCCAAATGAAGTGATGTGTTGCGACCAAGATAGAATGCAAGGAAAATGTTGGCGAATCAATGAAAAGTTGTAAGTAATTGAAAAAGAGATAGACCGATCGAATGATTGATGGATTAAAATGATACAGTTGGATAGCTATTTTGAAATGACCGAGTGGGATGAAATGAATATTGAATTGAAGCTGAATGAGTAACTCATTGTGATTAAGTGAATCTTGTAGATGAGTTGTTTCCTTAAGTTTTGAGGACGAAACTTTTTCTGAGTGGTATATTATGTAATGCCCCGCTCCGCACGAGGCATTTGGTTAGCTTGTTGGATGGGATCAGAATGTTGGACCGTAACTTATGTTGGAGATCAGGAGAATTGAGACTGATGCAGTCTTTCTTAGCTGGCTAGACGGAATGGGTATTAGAACGTGGCTCGCTGGTGGAGCTACGCTTAGTGGGATTGGAACAGGAAGACCCTTTTATGCAGGCAAGTGGAACTGTCCTCCTTCCTCCTTATTCCTGCATGCTTAATAAATGGAATAACGTGATGCTATGAATATGAATATGTCCCTAATGTTTCTTACCTTTAACGTGGAATAACTGTGATGCGATGCTTTAGCTGCTAAATCGATAGAGATGCGTATGCTGGAAATCATTGAATGAATAACACATGAACTTTGGATTGCTGAATGAATCACACTCGAACTGCTAATATGACTTGATGCTTGAAATGAATTCATAACGTCTCTTCGGTTAATAATATATAAGCAATGAATACTTGGGTAATGAGATGCTACGAGAATGATACATGAGTAATGAACTGGCTATGCAATTAACACAAAGAATTGAATGAAACACTAGAATCATGTATATTCTGCATAACTGTGCTGTTGCCTGTTTCCTTATATGCAATGAAAGAAAGAATATTGTCCCTATGATATGAATGAAATGATGCAGGTCTTATCGATATGAAATGAAATATTATTTGTTCCTCTTAGAAAGGAATGATATGAGAAATATTGCAATGATTGATGCAATGAGGAATGATGAGTCTTGGGATCATTGAGATCACCAAGTGAACAGGTAGAAATATTGGAAAGATGAGATGATGAACTGTTACCTTTTCTTATCTTATTATTGTATCATGCGACTTCGAATACGATCGGGTCGAACACGCATTCGCATGACCATAGACGTATTTGTATACAAGGATTTCCTCGAACGGTACCCGCGGCGGTGGGATCGAGTCGGCCTAGGAGGAATTGGTGCTTTGGTAGCACGGTATTGGGATCCTCATTCGGGCTCGCAACCTGGTGAAGGGCACATCCCATACCCTATGAAGTCCTATATGGCACGTCGACATGGTATACAACCACCAGTGGTCATGTAGTCAGGATGCATGCTAATGAATGTTTTGTGCAGACAGAGTAAGAATATCATATTATCCTGTATTTTATGCAGGTACGAGGGAGTCGGCTATCAGTAATAAATCACTTAAATGTGATAATTCAATATATGTGTTGGTTTAACTTGCATGCTTACGTTCCATAAGTAAATGATGCTGTATATAGCCTTTCAGTATGAGATCCTGCTTAACATGTTAAATTCAGTATGCTAGAAAGATGCCATGCTATAATTATTGTTCAAACACAACATACATGCTAAGTGATGCTTGAAGTGAGAACTGTTATAACATGTTTAGAGATGTTAATGTTAACGATGCCTCAATGATGCCTTTTCATGATAATACTTAGTATGCCTCAAAGATGCCTTTTCATGATGATACTTAGTATGCCTCAATGATGCCTCTTCATGATAATACTTAGTATGCCTCAATGATGCCTTTGCATGATAACACCAAGAATGCTAAAATAAGATGTCCACACGAATGCTATTAAGAATATGTTTACATGCTTCACTCTGATTGTTATCCATGAACTGTAAATTGATACTAGGCCCCAAGTAGAAAGATCACTCTAATAAATGCTTGCTTAAATGATCACTTTAAATGTTGGTTTATGCAAGTGAGTTGGATTCTGCTTGCCAGTACATAGATGATGTGCTAACCCACGTTTTGTGGGCAGGTGCTCGTGTTTGGATTATTCTATACACGAAGATTATCTGGATTGGTCCCGCGGCATCGAAGATTTATTGGGCATACAGAAGCTCTCCTGGTACAAGATGATGTCTTCTGTTTATAAAGGGCATAATGTATGGAATATTGTAATCAGTTGTATCAGTGAGAATGTAAGCCAAGTCGGTATACCGAGTTGTAATCTATTGTATCCAAATATCGAATGTAAGCTGTATAGTATTGTTCAGTTGGTTTCCAATGTAAAGTGAGATGTGCTGTAGTCATTGTACTTCAATACAAGTCTTGTACTCTTCTTCAATTATCAATAAAGACAATAAAGTTCTATATATCTCTGTGTGGCTTCAAGTTACTCTTTTTCTCCGCTGCTATAATGAAGTGATGTACTTCTATTCAATGAGAAAGATTGTCCTCATTAAATTCAATTTATCTGCTTCTGCCGTTGCAATGTGTTCCTATTTGAAGAATAATTGATTATGTACCATCTTTGCCTTGTACAAGTGCAATACCAGACTTGTACGGCATCACGCCCAAGCGAGGACGATCGATTCCAAGAGATAAAATATGTGAATAAATGACTTTATGAATCGGGGCGTGACAGCGTACATTGTGATTCTTGTCCACCATGGGTAATCTGAATCGCGTGAGATCGGGGCGCAACATATTGTTAAGCTATACGACCTCACGATCGAATGCGTGAATTGGGATGAATGACTTAGGGAATATGAAATATGAATTGTGGTTTAGCGGTGGATTGTGTCGTAGTGTGCTTGACTTGAAAAGGATTGATAGGTGGATTATGTCGAACGTGTGCGAGGGATAGACTATACAAAATGGCTTGATGAACGAGCGATGCGTTCTTGTTGAGTATTGGTTGAACGTGAGTTATCGTTGGATGGCTTTGCTAAATGACTCGGACCCCGTGCGATGAATGTTGAGATGTGTGTAGGAAATCTATGCACGAAGTTTAGAAATAGGAGTGATACGAGCTTGGGTAGAAAACCACATACTATCAACTTGGTTTGACCCTAGGATGGGGTCAGTGTTGATATTGTTGTTTGGGAACTATGATTCCAATACTGACGGAAAGACATAGCCTAGCGGTTAGGCAGACGTCCTAGTACGAAGTGGTAGAGTTTATGGAGGCACCACTTGTGAGTATCGGTTGACATGCACGTATATCAGGGACGCCCGGATATGTGTACAATATGACTCGAGTGGTAATGGGGGATTCTCTATCACGAGGCTTGGTTGAAATGCATGTATTTTGGGGATGCCTGGAATATGTGTACGATCCAACTAAGTGATACGTTGAATCAAGTGAGACTTGAAGAATGAGGAAGTATCGAGGATTTTGAGATCGTAAGTTTTGAAGAAAGGATTGAGGGTAGCACGAGCGTGGCTCGGATTTGAGGGAACGCCTAGGAGAAGTGTGTGCGAGAATCTAGGAACATTCGAGTGATAAGTCAATAAGTAAGTGCACTCAGTTAGTTTCGAGGACGAAACTTTTTCTGAGTGGTGTATGATGTAGTACCCCGTCCCGCTCAGTCAATCGGAGGAATAGGAACAACGACGGCGTTTGGACTTAGCCTTACAACGGCTGCTCGAAGACATCGCTCGGTCGAGGCGACCGCTCGCTCAGGTGGGGTAGTTTCGGTGAACTCGCCTCATCTTTGCCTTCACATAATAAATCGCATGTTTTCAACTTGCACAAGTAGGCTTAATAATAAAAGAGATGAATCCACATAGCTAAAGGGAGTAATCACGAAGGGTCGAATGGAGTTAGAATATGGAAAGGTCCAACGGTTGGCATAGAATCGGTGTACGGCGTGCTTTGAAAATGACATTCGATCCTTCATCCCGTGGCTTGGAAGAAGGAAAGTTGGTTTGAGTTGTAGAAGTTATGAACGTAGCCTAAGTCATAGGCGTCGCCCGTATAAATGCTTCATAAAGCATGCACGGTCCTGTCGTCCAAGGCTTGGCATAGCCTTGGCTTGCCCCATGAGTTAAGTTGCATTGCACAGCTTGTGCCATAAGTCTAGGCACCCAAATGACTTGGTCGTTCAAAGTTGGACGCATGTACAGCTCATTCCATCGAGGCAAGGCTTGACGCTGCCTTTGCTCGTTAAGTTATAGGCTTGAGTAAGTTAGGCAAAGTTATGTCGGTCGACCTAAGTCATTCCAAGTGCTGTTCCGCACATTCTGCGGCTGTCAGGTTAAATAGACCCACGATCCCAAGGCCCATCATATAAAGTATGACTTGGGCAATAGCGTCACGTAGATCGGAAGTCGGCTTAAGGCACGGTGCACGGACTTAGTGTCTAGGGCATGAACCACGGTTGATTAAATGAGTTTTGGAGAAAGGATTATTGAATAGGCATTGAGTTGAATGAAAAGATATGGTAACATGGAAAGAATGCTCGCGACCGTGGGTCGTCGAGAGATCTCAAATGATAGAAAGAATGCTCGCGACCGTGGGTCGTTGAGGGGTCTCAAATGATAGAAGGTTTGATATTGGTTTTGAAAGAGATGATAATACTGAAAGTACAATGACAGTGTGAGACATCAGTTTAAGTGAAGGGTCTTGCATGGTCATTGGACAACTTGTCGACAAGGTAGAGTTTCCCCGCACGGCATCCCGTGGCGCCACGGGACCGATGCGGCCTAAGGAAACACGGTGGTAGCAGTGCTGGCTCGACAGCACCGGGTCAGTCGGGGACTTCCAAGGGGCTAGCTACCTTGCGCTGGAAGGGTCCCGGCCGACCGCAAGCTACGTGTCCAGGTATAGCTTGTTATGCTAGTGACCCCATATAGATGAGTCGGCATGGGCGGCAATCCGCGTATATGTCTTTGGACTGAGTCGAGTATTAGAAGTAGTGAATCAAGAGTCGAGTCGAATGCGTGCTCTGTCAGAAGGTAATGTTTGGGCCGAAGATTTGGCTGCAACGAAGACACCGTGCTTCGGTACGAGATGTGGCGTCGAGTCCTATGTTGTCGGCATATAAGTTGCATGGTTATGGTTGAGTTCTTTGAGTTTAAGTTAGGAAACCGTCGCAAGGCAAAGTTGGTCGAGTAACCCTTAGTTCACCAGTGGATGGGTCAGTTGGTGATCGAAGTAGCAAGGACCGCGAGGCGGCGATATGATCTTGTCTCATTGAGTTACGAGGCACGGCCTCAGCAAGGGTTTGTAGCCCGGTCACATGGAAGTGGAGCCTCATCGCGTAGTTGCGTCTCTGATTTCAAGCCGTAAGACAAATACGAATTGATAGGTTAACGTTGTTGGCACAAGAAGGGTCTTGAGGCAAGGTATGAGTTAACGTTGTCGTTGTAAGCACGAGATAGTCTAGAGACACAGAATAGGCCAAGGCGTCGGTCCTAAAACTGATCCTAAGACAAGACTAGAAAGACAATTGATAAGAAGGGACTATGCTGTAAATGAACATGTTGGTATTGTATGGGTGGGCGAGGAGCTCATTCCAACAGTACAGTTGAGTACTGACACCCACATAGTTTACATGTGCAGGCACAGGTAGAAGCTCGTGGCGCGGAGCTCGTTTGGATGCGTCGAGGCACGGAGTTCCTTGGCGTTTCAAAGCGTGCGGCCACATGGATCAAAGACTTATACATGACATAATGTATGGACATCGCCTTTCGAAGCTTTCGCCGGCTCAAGACTTGTAATTGAGAGATGAGAGAGAGCTGAGTGAACTTGTAAAATGTGAGAAGAGTGAGCTTGAGTGATTGTAATCTTGGCCTTGCGCCCCCAATGTAACCATTGTTTTAATATCAATAAAGAGCTTCTTTGAATAACTTGTGTTTGTTCTTAATTTCTGCTGCTATTATTCAATGTCTCTACTTGGAACTTCTGTGCGACGACCCCGTCGCAGCCATTGAAATCGGCCGTTATGGAACTAGCCTTACACGAGCGCAATCTATGCTCGTGTGGCATCACGCCTTAGCGAGGAATATCATTCCTACGGGAGCGGGGCATGACAATTGATGAGGCCCGGGACAGAGGATGATGTCACCACTGATGACGCCTTCCTTTTCCGATACCGCCATCAATCTTGGGTGTATGATACCATATCGGCTTGTCGGAGGGTGTTGGCGAGGGTTGACGGGCCCGACTTCTTCGTATCTCTTCCTCAGTTTACCCCTAGAGAAGTGAGGGGGGTACACATTGATGGCATTGAACCTCCCCAACTCTTATCTGAGAAGATGCTTCTATGGCTGCGCAACGCCCCGCGCACCTAGTATATCGTTACGAAAATAACGTAAACTTGGAACCTTATTTGCCTTGCAGGTTTTCTCGTCAACAGCTATTACTTGACTGCCCCAGTGCTTTTCTGTGCTTCGAGGGCAGTGTCCTTGACGGCATCCGGGCGTGGCATTATTACAATGCTGTTCATACCCGGGCAAGTTTTCTAGTTCCTGACGCTAATACGCAAGGGGATATTCTGTACATGGCGGCTCTTTATAACGTTGCGGCAAGCAAATCTCCCATAAACTTTGACATGAACACCAGCTTTATTGTCCGGACCGGCTTGGCAGAAAAGCCAGAGGGTTCCAGGAAGAGAAAGAGAGGGGCGAATAGGGTTCCTGTGCCAGACTCGGAGTCTGTAAAACCCCTAAATTTTCTACTATTTTTTTATTTAATTTTGGTACTGATTTAAAATTTCGTATTGTACGTCACGTAGTCGTATTATACGTCGTGTACGAAATTTATTTTCTTGCTCGTCGAGTGCGAATATGTGCGAGCGTACATATTTATTGAAAAACATTTTTTCTATTTTTTAGTTCAAATAATATATATAATAATTATTGTATTTGTATTTTGCATAAAGTTGTCTATTGAAATGACCAAAATCTTATTACTTTATTTATTTATTTGTGGTAATTTAGAAAACTATTTTATATTCCTTGCATATGAGGTACATTAAATTAAATTTATATATTATTATTTTCGAAATTATTAAATATAAATATTTTATTATTCAAAAAGATATTTAAAAATAGTTATTATTTTTGAAATTAATATTATTAGTATTTTAGAAAAATATTTTAAAATTATTGTGGCATTTAAATCTTGACTTAAATTTATGGATTCATTTAAATAGTTCAATATTTGCAATTTGATTTATCCCATTTGATTTTTAAACTAAAATTTAATTAGATTAAATTTGGATTTGTATTTGGATTTGATTTGATTTATTTTAAATTTATTTAAATGGGGATTTAAACTACTCCTAATTCCTATCTAATTGGGAATTCCCACATCATATAAATAGGCAGGTACTCCTCCAATCTTCATCATTCATTATTTCTCCAAAATTTTCTACCACAAAAGTGAGTGCATCGTATCCATGACCGTGTTCGTGTCCCATCCACTATTGTGTTTCATTGTACAAGTACAATACTCCACCCCGGGTCCGACAGATCCGAACCTCCATCCCCGTCGTGTCGGACACACCCGACACGACTCATCCAAACTCAAAACCCTAATCCTAATCCTAACCCGCTGCCTCCACCACCCATAGCCCGACATCGACCTCGCCAGCCACGCTGACCGTCCCATACCGCGCACCCGATCCTCCGACCTCCCGATCCGGCCGTAACCACCAACACCACCATCAGACCACCACCACCGTTTTTCTCTCCGACCACCGGAGTATTTCCACCAGCCCGACGTCACCCACACAACCCCCCGCCGAAACTCCGGCCGCACCCAGCCAACCCAATTTCCCATCGCCTACCGAATTCCGACCAACCACCCCAATTACCACCGCCACCCAGCCACCCACAAACCCGGCGTAACCATCGCCACCACCAGCAGGAATAAACAATAGAGAAAGCCCAAAAAACCAACATCGATCATCGCCCTTACCTCGGCCTGCCGACGTACGCCATCCCCGTAGTGCCGAGACCTCGACAAAAGTTCCTGCAACCGCGTCCCGACCCAACTGCACCCCGGCGCCAGCGACTCCCCGGTTCCCTCAGCCTCGACGCCGGCGTTCGCGCCGAGCGCCGCCCCCGTAGCTCCAGCCGCGTCGCCGAACCCCTCCCGCTCTTCCCGTCGATCAGCCTCTCTCCTTCCCTCTCCTTCCAGTCCTTCCCCGGCCGGAAACCTAGCTCCCCTGCCTAACTCCTCACGACCCCACCCCCTCGTCGCCGGATCCGCCGTCGTGAGATCCGCCGCCCGCTCATCTCAAACCCTCCGCCGCCGGAGGCTACACCCTAGCCAACACTGCCAGCGTCGCGCTCGACAGCCCGCGTTGATTTTCCCAAACCCCCGTCCGCCGCCCTTCCGCTCACGAATCCTCTCCCCAAACCCTCTCCGGAGCTCCGTCGCGAAACTTTCTTCACCGGCGAGTTTGGCGCCACCGTGAGCGCGCGCCGCCCGGCCGGACCGCCATCCACCGCACGCCTTCTCACCTCTCTCTCCTCCTGCTCCCTCTCACTCTCCCTCTCTCTCCCTCTCGTTCTCCCATTCTCCACTCTCGCCATTTCTCTTCCTTCTCTCTCCTCCTATTTAACACTCTTTTTTTTCTTAATTCTCTCTTATCAGAACCCAGAGAACCAAGTCTCGGGTCACGTGAAACCTTTGTTTTTGTTTTTTTTTGTTTTTGTTTTTGGTGTTATTATTTTATTTTATTTTTCGTTTTCTATACTAAGTATTTTATTTTGGGTTTGGGAACAGAGACAAGGGAAAAAACAAATGGGCTTTAATGTTTTTTTTGAGCTTTTAAAATTTAATAATTTTGGGCTGTATAGATGTGGGCCATATAGATTGGGCTGATGAAAATTTTATAATAATAATCAGTATATTTTGGGCTGGTTGTATTAATATTAGTCTTCCATATTTATAAAACTTAGTTTGGAATAGATAAAAAAAAGCAATAAATAAATAAATTATTTTAGAGTTTGAGCCTTCATAAATTATTTTTGAATTTGATTAGGCTTAAGCCAATATGGTGTAGCTAGGGGCTTTATACATCTTATATGTTTGGTAAAGGTTTCAACTAAAAGGGATTCAGATTTTTATATAATATTTATAATAAGTTTCAAGTATATGATAATAAATTCTAGATAATTATTAATATTTTATAAAATTATTATTATAGTAATTTATATCCATTTAAAACATAGCTTTTGGCCTAAAGAGAGTATTTTACTTAGAGTTTTGCCTTAAAATATTTCTATTTTCAATTATATATATCTAAAAAAAAAACTATTTTAGCTAATAAGAAAATATTTTTGAGTATTATAAATATTTTTCTAAAAAGTATATATTTTTAATTATCAAATTCCTTCGATTATCTTCTTCTTCTGCGACTAGTCCTATTGTCAATCCCTTGCTAATTCTGTACGTACCTTATGTCCACCTTAACTATTTTGACCCTCCTGGAACCGATGGAACTGTCCATACCACCGTCAGAGATCACCTCGTATAGTAGTTACACCAAAGTCGCTCGTGCCACCTTGATCATTACAGCACACCAGGCGTACTACCAGGCAAGACACCATGCCTTCACTGTTTAATTTCTTGCTCAATATTATGCATATTTTTACTTATTCTAGAAAATATAAATTGTACTTGCAAATTATTATATTTTAGTTGCATATGGCTTAGAGTTAAGGGACCACCTTTGTTTGTGTCGCATTCATTGGCCCGACACTTGTGTATCATGAGTCACGAGTCTCATATAGATCTCGGACGTACGTATCGACTGGCCATCGGTGCGCAAATGCCGTGCGATAGGCAATAACTGCTAAATAGTTATGGTTGACTAGAAGACTTAGCGACTTAGTAGTTATTAGGAATATCGTGATGTGGGTTCAGCACGAGTAGTGTATGGGGAGGGTGGAGACAGTTATTAGGCGCAGGGGCTTTCACACCTTTACTTTTCTCTAGATGCCATTTGTGACTCAGTCGAGAGACTAGTGGACGTGTATTTATTTACTTTTCTCTAGATGCCACTAGTGCCTCGGTTGAAACACAAATGTGCCGTGCATTTACTTTTCTCTAGATGCCGTTAGTGACTCACCCAAGAAGCTAGTGGCCATGCATTTATTTTTCTCTAGACGCCCCTTAGTTTTCGTTCGAGTGCTAATGGGCCGTGCATTTACTTTTCTCTAGACGCCACTAGTGCCTTGGTTGAAACGCTAATGTGCCGTGTTTCTAGCTTCGAGAGCCCTTGTGTGGAACGTTGTCTTCAAAATGTATTAACACATAGAATGGTTAAGGACCTTTATTGGTGTAGTCACATATACTTTTCTGTTGAGCTAACTTTATTCAGTTTATGGCATGATATTATGTGTCTTGTTACGTCCCTCTGAGGACCTGGTTGTCTTGCCAGGTGTGTGCTAATGTCTTCGCAGGTGTTTTAGCTCTAGCCGTGACTATCTCTATTTTTTGAGGATGATTGCGCTTGGATCGTCTTCGCTTCGCTCGCCAAAATCTTTCCTTTATGTATTTATTTCATAGTTGGTAGTGGATTTGTCTCCGCCCAACTACATGTACCAAATGACAATTTCATGGTTGATTATATGATATCATTTATTCATATATTTTTGTGTGGATGAGATTAGTATGGTTCTACTGCATTTTACAGCTTATGCATTTATACGAGGATTTCCATATATTGGAGTATACTTCGTATAAATACAGCTGGCATGTCTACGTTCCTAGTCCTACGTATTTTGGGACTGGGGCGTTATATGTTTTTGTGGTGGCCCATGCAGGTCAAGATAAATTGTTTGGTTACTTTACCGTACCAAGCAAGCCTGCGTATAGGATTAGAAGTCTAGGATCTCATCCACATATTTGACCTCTTTCCTTGATTTATCTACCGTTTGACTCATCAATTGCATCTTGCTTGCTTCCTTCCATCCCTATTCTTATCTTTCCTTCGTGCTTGCTAGAGATTGACCCTACTAGTTAGTTGTCCCAAAACACCATTAGTTTAATTTTTTATGTTGGGTAGAATACCTTATGAACTAGCCTTATGAACTAGCAACCCCTTTGACCTAGTGACCTATATTAGCAAGCTTATTTAGATCCTAGAATCTAGAGGACCTAACCCGTCTAGCCAACCAAGGACTTGGACAAGAAGACTATAGGACGACTGTATGACTTAGAATCATTTTACCTTCTTTAAAGCTTAATCTCTCGTACCTATATAATTACCGTTTTGACTAATGATGCTAATGTAGCCTATTTTGTTGCAAGCTTATTCTTTATCGAGTTTGTTCATGACATATGCTATTGAGCGCTCACTAGCATATTGTCTAATCAGAACCGGTGCATAATGGTCTGATCAACCAAGTGCACTTTGGTTCGCTTTTGTCTATTACTCTACGTGGATGGGGACATAATTAAACTTGGCCCTTACAATCTTATCCACGACTGCCTTGACAATTCTTTTAAAATTATTCGATCGTCTTTGAATCACGTATTCGTATTCTATAAACGCCACCTTCGAACTCCTTATTGCTTTCGCCTTCACCTATTTTAGAAGAACGAAGGCGTTATACTATAGAACTTCCTCTAGCCATCCTATCGATTACGACCATTTCGTATTATTTTCCTATGATCTAGATCGCAATTTCTTACGGCATGATTTTGTTATTTATTGTTCATCATCGATACCCCTTGTGTCTTCTCACCCCCTCCTAATTCTTAATTTCGAGGACGAAATTCTTTTAAGTTGTGTAGGATGTAAAACCCCTAAATTTTCTACTATTTTTTTTATTTAATTTTGGTATTGATTTAAAATTTCATATTGTACGTCACGTAGTCGTATTATACGTCGCGTACGAAATTTATTTTCTTGCTCGTCGAGTGCGAATATGTGCGAGCGTACATATTTATTGAAAAACATTTTTTCTATTTTATAGTTCAAATAATATATATAATAATTATTGTATTTGTATTTTGCATAAAGTTGTCTATTGAAATGACCAAAATCTTATTACTTTATTTACTTATTTGTGGTAATTTAGAGAACTATTTTATATTCCTTACATATGAGGTACATTAAATTAAATTTATATATTATTATTTTCGAAATTATTAAATATAAATATTTTATTATTCAAAAAGATATTTAAAAATAGTTATTATTTTTGAAATTAATATTATTACTATTTTAGAAAAATATTTTAAAATTATTGTGGCATTTAAATCTTGATTTAAATTTATGGATTCATTTAAATAGTTCAATATTTGCAACTTGATTTATCCCATTTGATTTTTAAACTAAAATTTAATTAGATTAAATTTGGATTGGATTTGATTTATTTTAAATTTATTTAGATGGGGATTTAAACTACTCCCAATTCCTATCTAATTGGGAATTCCCACATCCTATAAATAGGTAGGTACCCCTCCAATTTTCATCATTCATTATTTCTCTAAAATTTTCCACCATAAAAGTGAGTGCATCGTGTCTATGACCGTTTCCGTGTCCCATCCACTATTGTGTTTCATTGTACAAGTACAATACTCCACCCCGGGTCCGACAGATCCAAACCTCCGTCCCCGTCGTGTCGGACACACCCGACACGACTCATCCAAACTCAAAACCCTAATCCTAATCCTAACCCGCTGCCTCCACCACCCACAACCCGACATCGACCTCGCCACAGCCACGCAGACCGTCCCCATACCGCGCACCCGATCCTCCGACCTCCCGACCCAGCCGTAACCACCAACACCACCATCAGACCACCACCACCATTTTTCTCTCCGACCACCGGAGTATAGCCACCAGCCGGACGTCACCCACAAAACCCCCCGCCGAAACTCCGGCCGCACCCAGCCAACCCGATTTTCCTATCGCCGACCGAATTCCGACCAACCACCCCAATTACCACTGCCACCCGGCCACCCACAAACCCGGCGTAACCATCGCCACCACCAGCAGGAATAAACAATAGAGAAAACCCAAAAAACCAACATCGACAATCGCCCTTACCTCGGCCTGCCGACGTACGCCGTCCCCGTAGTGCCGAGACCTCGACAAGAGCTCCTGCCACCGCGTCCCGACCCAACCGCGCCCCGGCGCCAGCGACTCCCCGGTTCCCTCAGCCTCGACGCCGACGTTCGCGCCGAGCGCCGCCCCCGTAGCTCCAGCCGCGTCACCGAACCCCTCCCGCTCTTACCGCCGATCAGCCTCTCTCCTTCCCTCTCCTCCTAGTCCTTCCCCGGCCGGAAACCTAGCTCCCCCGCCTGACTCCTTATGACCCCACCCCCTCGTCGCCGGATCCGCCGTCGTGAGATTCGCCGCCCGCTCCTCTCAAACCCTCCGCCGCCGGAGGCTACGCCCTAGCCAACACCGCCATCACCGCGCTCGGCAGCCCCCGCCGATTTTCCCAAACCCCCGTCCGCCGCTCTCCCGCTCACGAATCCTCTCCCCAAACCCTCTCTGGATCTCCGCCGCGAAACTTCCTTCACCGGCGAGTTCGGCGCCACCGTGAGCGCACGCCGCCCGGCCGGACCGCCATCCACCGCCCGCCTTCTCACCTCCCTCTCCTCCCTCTCCCTCTCACTCTCCCTCTCTCTTCCTCTCGTTCTCCCATTCTTCACTCTCGCCATTTCTCTTCCTTCTCTCTCAACCTATTCAACACTCTTTTTTTTTCTTAATTCTCTCTGATCAGAACCCAGAGAACCAAGTCTCGGGTCACGTGAAACCTTTGTTTTTGGTTTTTTTTGTTTTTGTTTTTGGTGTTATTATTTTATTTTATTTTTATTTTTCTATACTAAATGTTTTATTTTGGGTTTGGAAACAGAGACATGGGCCAAAACAAATGGGCTTTAATGTTTTTTTTTAGCTTTTAAAATTTAATAATTTTGGGCTGTATAGATATGGGCCATATAGATTGGGCTGATAAAAAGTTTATAATAATAATCAGTATATTTTGGGCTGGTTGTATTAATATTAGTCTTCCATATTTATAAAACTTAGTTTGGAATAGATAAAAAAAGCAATAAAATAATAAATTATTTTAGAGTTTGAGCCTTAATAAATTATTTTTGTATTTGATTAGGCTTAAGCCAATATGGTGTAGCTAGGGGCTTTATACATCTTATATGTTTGGTAAAGGTTTCAACTAAAAGGGATTCAGATTTTTATATAATATTTATAATAGGTTTCAAGTATATGATAATAAATTCTAGATAATTATTAATATTTTATAAAATTATTATTATAGTAATTTATATCCATTTAAAACATAGCTTTTGGCCTAAAGAGAGTATTTTACTTAGAGTTTTGCCTTAAAACATTTTTATTTTCAATTATATATATCTAAAAAAACTATTTTAGCTAATAAGAAAATATTTTTGAGTATTATAAATATTTTTCTAAAAAGTATATATTTTTAATTATCAAATTCCTTCGATTATCTTCTTCTTCTGCGACTAGTCCTATTCTCAATCCCTTGCTAATTCTGTACGTACCTTATGTCCACCTTAACTATTTTGACCCTCCTGGAACCGATGGAACTGTCCGTACCACCGTCAGAGGTCACCTCGTGTAGTAGTTACACCGAAGTCGCTCTTGCCACCTTGATCATTGCAGCACACCAGGCGTACTACCAGGCAAGACACCTTGCCTTCACTGTTTAATTTCTTGCTCAATATTATGCATGTTTTTACTTATTCTAGAAAATATAAATTGTACTTGCAAATTATTATATTTTAGTTGCATATGACTTAGAGTTAAGGGACCACCTTTGTTTGTGTCGCATTCATTGGCCCGACACTTGTGTATCACGAGTCACGAGTCTCATATAGATCTCGGACGTACGTATCGACTGGCCATCGGTGCGCACATGCCGTGCGATAGGCAATAACTGCTAAATAGTTATGGTTGACTAGAAGACTTAGCGACTTAGAAGTTATTAGGAATATCGTGATGTGGATTCAGCACGAGTAGTGCATGGGGAGGGTGGAGACAGTTATTAGGTGCAGGGGCTTTCACACCTTTACTTTTCTCTAGATGCCATTTGTGACTCAGTCGAGAGACTCGTGGACGTGCATTTATTTACTTTTCTCTAGATGCCACTAGTGCCTCGGTTGAAACACAAATGTGCCGTGCATTTACTTTTCTCTAGATGCCGTTAGTGACTCACCCAAGAAGCTAGTGGCCGTGCATTTATTTTTCTCTAGACGCCCCTTAGTTCTCGTTCGAGTGCTAATGGGCCGTGCATTTACTTTTCTCTAGACGCCACTAGTGCCTTGGTTGAAACGCTAACGTGCCGTGTTTCTAGCTTCGAGAGCCCTTGTGTGGAACGTTGTCTTCAAAATGCATTAACACATAAAATGGTTAAGGACCTTTATTGGTGTAGTCACATATACTTTTATGTTGAGCTAACTTTATTCAGTTTATGGCATGATATTATGTGTCTTGTTACGTCCCTCTGAGGACCTGGTTGTCTTGCCAGGTGTGTGCTATTGTCTTCGCAGGTGTTCTAGCTCTAGCCGTGACTATCTCTATTTTTTGAGGATGATTGCGCTTGGATCGTCTTCGCTTCGCTCGCCAAAATCTTTCCTTTGTTATGTATTTCTTTTCATAGTTGATAGTGGATTTGTCTCCGCCCAACTACATGTACCAAATGACAATTTCATGGTTGATTATATGATATCATTTATTCATATATTTTTGTGTGGATGAGATTAGTATGGTTCTACTATATTTTACAGCTTATGCATTTATACGAGGATTTTTATATATTGGAGTATACTTCGTATAAATACAGCTGGCATGTCTACGTTCCTAGTCCTACGTATTTTGGGACTGGGGCGTTACAGAGTCCACTGCGACGGACGAAGAGGATGATGAGCAGGCCACCGATGACTCGTCGCATTCTTCGGACGAAGCGGGGGACCAGCCTCCTATTGTGTCGGACGAAGAGGTTGAGGACCATCCACCTGTTGTGCCTGGGGCTTCGCGCCCACGAGGCAGGCGTCTGTCTACTGACGATGGCAGGACCTACTCCACAAAGCGGGCTGCGGTAAGACGTCGCAGGCTATTTATTGATGTTGACGCTATTTCTGAGGTGATTGGAATTTCAGCCGCCTTTTCCTTCTTTTTCTAAATTACGGCCTAATCATTTTTTCTTTTGCTCCTTGCAGGCGTTCGGGGAGTCTGCTTCTTGGGACTCGACTACTGAAGTCGATCCAGCCTTGTCTACTTTGATCCATGATATGTGCACCGCCATCACTCCCGCTGGGGTTCTTCCGGAGGCGGCCGAGGAGTCTTACCTTGCTGAGACCTCAGAGACCTCAACCCATGGGGACGGAGGCTCTACTGTCCCTGTCCCTGAGACAGCTAAATTCCAACAGGATGACACTGACCTGGCTGGCTTCCCTCCAGGGGTGGCTGGGGCAGAGAAACCAGTTGAATTTGAGTTGGAAGATGCGGGTGGGGAGACCATGCCAGCTTCGAACGAGCTGCAGCCTCCTAGCTCTTCCCTGGTAAGATAAACCAGCTTCTTAACTTCTTAGGAGGCCTATTTGCTCTATCATCTTGTCCTTCATGGATTAACGATTTCTTTGAACGTGCAGGTCCTACTCATTTATTGTCGATGGTGGACATTGCCAGGGCGGACTCTACCGGGGGGAATCTGATGGAAGCACGTGTTCCTCATTCTTTTCCAACCCATACAGAGGGGCCTCCAGCTGGGTCAAGTTCGGGAGCCTTGGTGATAGCACAGCTGGGGCAAGGGACGACACTTTTCGTGCCATCCTCTGCGAATAGGGTTTCGGAAGTTAACCTTTCCGCTCTACCAAGTATCCAGGCTCTTCGGGCGGCGGAAGATGAGCTAGCTGCTATTCATGCATTTTTTCGAACAGAATTTGTTTCCCTGGTGGTGGGGGCGGCAAGTTCTGAGGCTACTCCTTCGGTAATGCATGCCACACTTTCTTTGACGCCGTCCTCTACAGAGGTTTTGGATGAAGTGTCCCAGGATGTGGTCGACAGTTTCTACCGCCACCTGAAGAGGGGGATTGAGGCAGCTGTGGAGAGGGGGACTCCCTTTTCTATGGCCCGTCAATGCGCCGGTGGCTAGATTAATATCCTTAGAACACTCCCCGGTGGAGCAGGACTGGCTGCGCTTCTGGAGCCCAAGCTGTTAGAGGCTGATCGTCTTGTGGCCCAGTTTCGCGTGCTGTAGCAAGCTGATTTACCTGCGATAATAAACCAAGAGCGCAATTTCCTTATTACCGTAGTGGAGAAGGTGAGGCTTGCTCGGGAATCGATTAAGCCAACTATATTAAAGGACCGCCAGGATCTGACTCAGTTTTACGATCAATGGAACCGTCGAACTGAAGATTGTACAGCTCGGGAAGCGGCGGCCTCCCGCGGGGTAGCTGACACCCGAGAGCAGATCCTCGAGCTCCAGAGAAAGCTGGCTTTCTTGGATTCTGAGCTCGAAGCTGCTCGTGCTGAGAAAGGGATTGCCATTCAGGAGGTTGACAAATTTAGTAGGGCTTCTGCCAATCTAGAACTTACCTTAAACAAGATGGAGAACGACTGGCAGGCATATATGTATTTGAATGATGCAGAGCAGTTGTCCCAGGAGGCCGAGCGCCAAGCAAAATAGAGGCTTGAGCGGAGGACTACCTTGGTGAGAAACCGCCTCTTGGAGTTGTGTAATGTCGAACTATAGTCGGCTTTTCCTTCTTTCGTTTCTGTTTTCTTTTTCTTTTCTTTTTTCTTTGAGAGGGACGTGGTCCCAAAACATGTAATGCTTTTTCCATCTTTCAAATAAAGAGTACTTTCCATTCTACCCTTCATTTGTATTGCTTGTTGTGCCTGTGGTATTGTAGTGATGTTTGCCCCGCATGGGGGACTTGTTTGTGGACCTGTTACCTATGGCATACCTTGGTTTTAGGTATAGGTAACAAGTTTGAATGGGGATACTTAGAATAGTTCCACGGCAAGCTGGTTGTGGACGTTCCAAGTATCGGGATATAGAATGCCATGGAGCAGCTGGGCTCCCGGGGCATGATGAGGAATGGTGGGCCTGTACTAAGAGACTTAGCAAAGGACATTTGTGGGCCTATTATCCTTGGCGTACCCTCGACTTAGGATACGGATAATAGGATGAAGGGGAATTAACATACTTACTCAGAGGTGATGAGGATATGGCAAGTATGAGGGTTTTACCGTGGAATCTTCCTACTCAGAGGTAATGAGGACATGGCAGGAGTGGACTCAACGGAGGATATTTGTGGTCAACAGAGGACATTTGTGGGCCTATTACCCTTGGCATGCCCTGGTTCAGGGTACGGATAATAAGACAAGAGAGGACCGACATACTTACTCAGAGGTAATGAGGACTTGGTAAGTACGGAGGTTTTACCGTGGAGTCTTCCTACTCAGAGGTAATAAGGACATGGCGGGAGCAGACTCAGCGGGGAATATTTATGGACCTATTATCCTTGGCGTACTCCGGTTGTGGGTACATATAATAAGTCGAAAGGGAATTATCATACTTACTCAGAGGTAATGAGGACATGGCAAGCATGAAGGTTTCTTCGACGGAGCCTTCCCATTCAGAGGTAATGAGGACATGACAGGAGTGGGCTCAATAAAGGAGGGTACATAGATCGACTCAGAGGTGATGAGGACATGGAAGTTCTATGTAAAGGGTGATTTGTTTTTGGCGGAAGTGAAACGACTCAGAAGTAATGAGGACATGGCCGTTTTGGAAATTGTGGATCGGTTACCCTTTTTGTGCACTGGGAGTGTGGGTAGTGGATCATGAGGGAGGATCTCTTCCAGGAAGAAAGTTCAAATGTATGATCATACAGGACTTGTCACGCCCCGATTCGGGAATCGTTCGCCTTCCCTTAGATTCACGCCGAATTGTTCGTCCTCTCTAAGGCGTGATGCCGTACAAGTCTGGAATTGCACTTGTACAAGGCGTGCTCGTGTTCCTTTTATAAAAGAGACATTTTGAATAGAGATTCGCAGCGGATGATAAAGAAGTTTTGGCAACACAGATATGATCTGAAATAAGTCTTTATTGATATCTTTGAAATTACATCGCATAAACATAAGGCTCTCAAACAGCCGAGATGAAAGGCCAAACTTGGCTACAACTTGCAGAAATATTGAAATGAGATACAACTTGTTCCATACATCATATCCCTTTATTAATAATATGGTAATAACCACCTTCAGCAAAATGCCTTCTTCTTCAAGTGGAAACTTCAAGATGTACAAATGTAGTGCCCCATCCCGCAAAGTCAATCGGAGGAATCGAAACGCCGACGGCGTTTGGCCTTAGCCTTGCAACGGCTTGCTCGGAGACATCGCTCAGGTGGGGTAGTTTCGGTGAACTCTCCTCATCTTTGCCTTCACATAATAAATCGTGTTTTCAACTTGCACAAGTTAGGCTTGATAAATAAAAGCTACGCATCCACATAGCTAAGGGAATAATCCCGACGGTTTGAATCGAGTTAGAACATGGAAAACGTCCCACGGTCAACTTAGAGTTGGTGCACGGCGTGCTTTGAAAATGACACTCGGTCCTTCGTCCCGTGGCTTGGGAGAAGGAAAGTTGGTCTTCGGTGCGAAAGCTGAGAGTTAGCCTGAGTCATAGGCGTCGCCCGCACAAATGCTTGCTAAAGCATGCACGGTCCTGTCCCGCAAGGCTTGGCATAGCCTTTGCTCGTCCCTTGGGTTAAGTTGTAGGCTTGAGTGAGTTTGGCAAAGTTAGGCCGGTCGACCTAAGTTATTCTACGTGCTGTCCCGCTCATTCTGCGGTTGTCAAGATAAATAGTCCCACGATCTCAAGGCCCGTCATATGATGTATGACTTGGGCGATAGCGTTGCGTAGAACACGAGTCGGTTTAAGGCACGAGCCACGGTTGGTTCAGTGGAAAGTTATCCACGGTCGGTTGACACTTAAGGAAACATGTTATGTTCAAGTTAAGTTGGAAGGCTATGAAGTAGCCGTTCCCTGAGTTCAAAGAATGTTAAGTCTAAGCGATGGTTAGTCGCCGAGGCAACCCTGGTTAGGGGCTCTGCAAAGGAAGTATGAAAAATGGAAAGAGTAAAACAACCAAGTAAATGAATTAATCACATAATAAGCCCAAACTGTATCCTAAAATACTCCATGTAACCCTTATGAACTTGGATACTTGTCGACAAGGGGTGGTTTCTTCGAGCGGAATTCTGGGGCCACGGGACCGTCTCGGCCTAGGAAGAAACAAGTTGTAGCCGAGCTGGGTAATAGGCAACGCTGGTTAGGCGATCGGTATGTCGGGGACTTGCATCGGGGATCGTAACCTGCGGTGCAAGGATCCCGAGTACCAGGCTACGTCCAAGGTGGCTGGTTAGGCCAATCCCATAACAAACACTTAATAATAATTGTTTTCATTTAACATGGTAAGTTTTGTGTCGGCACGGGCGGCAATCCGTGTGTGTGTGCCTTTGGATTGAGTTGAATATGTATGAGTTAAATAGACACAATGTCGGAGCCTAAGATTTGGCTACAGCGAAGGCGGCGTGCTTTGGCACGAGATGTGGCGTCGAGTGTTAAGTTGCGAGTTAAGTCAAAAAGGACCGTAGGGCTAGTTGTGTGAAGTTACGTTGAGTTATGAGGCACGGTCGCATTATCACAACACAAGTGTATACGAGACTAAGCGAGGAGGCACTGCCTCGATGATATTGAAGCACGAATCGAGTTATGGCACGACCGAGTCGTTACGTCCCAGAGTTTGGCACGAAAGATAAGTATAAGTCGGTGCGTCGACAATGCAAACACGAGAAAGGTCTAGAGGCAAGGAAATGGAGTCTTTCGTGTAGCTGCGTCTCTGATTATGGCCGTAAGGCGGACACGACTTGATAGGTTAACGTTGGTGGCACGAGAAGTGGTCTAGAGACAAAGTATGAGTTAACGTTGACATTGCAAGCACGAAATGGTTTCGATACACAAGTTGCGCCAAGGCGCCGGTCCTAAAACTGAACCTAAGGCAAGACTAGAAAGACAATCGAAAGGGTTTTAAGCTGCACAAAGTAAATGAACGTGTAGGTTTTGTATGGGTGGGCGAGAAGCTCACTCCACCAGTACAGTGGTACTGACACCCACACAGTGTTTCATGTGCAGGCACAGGTAGAAGCTCGTGGCGCGGAGCTCGCTTGGATGCGTCGAGGCACGGAGTTCCTTGGCGAGTCGAAGCATGCAGTCGCGTGATCTGAAGACTTATACAGGACATAATGTATGGACATCGCCTTCCGAAGCTTCCGTTGGATTCAAGTAATGTATCGAGAGATGAGAGAGAGCAGAGTGACTTGTAAATGAGAGAAAAGTGAGCACGAGAGACTTGTAATTCGGCCTTGCGCCCACAATGTAATCTTCGAATTCAATATCAATAAAAGAGCTTTCTTTGAAATACTTGTGTTCATGTGTTCTTTAAATTCCGCTGCAATATATTCAATGTCTCTGCACGGGACTTCTGTGCGACGACCCCGTCGCAGCCGCTGTAATCGGCCGTTATGGAACCCGCCTTGCACGAGCGCAATCTAGGCTCGTGCGGCATCACGTCTTAGCGAAGACGATCGCTCCTACGGGAGCGGGGCGTGACATAGTGGTATCAAAGCACGGCTTTACGTCCTTGGACCGTCGATTGAATTCTTTAACTTCGATGTTTTCGCAAAACTCTGTTGCTTCCGCAAGTTGTTATCGTTGGTGCGCTCTCTCTCAAATGTCCCTCGGCATGTCCATACAATAAGTTTAAATATTTTCGAAACCTCGTACAAGCGTTTAATCTAACGCATCGGTAGGCCGTTGCCAAGTGTGTCGATAGGGCCTTTGCGCCGAATGTTGCGAACTTGACTCGATAGAAAACACGTGCTATTGTTAGCAAGTTGCGTGCATGCCTAATTAGTCCAACGTCGACCCTAACAATTGAGCATGCAAACTCGAAATGTAGTCCGCACAGGATGGCTATGCACACGGCCTTTTGGCTAAGTTGTGTTTCGCATCGCGCACCTCGACCCTTGGTGCAACGAGTGCGAGCGATATCAAGTACCGCTCGGTCGGGAACGGAGCTACACTTAGAGTGTCTGTCGATAGAAACGCTATCGAACTAACGCTTAGGCGTACACAGAATATTGATTTGGATTTCGAGGAAATAGTACGAACGACTTAGTGCGTCGATACAACGCGAGCGACTATGCTAGCGATTCGTCGAACGAATCTGAAGGATGTCTTAGTGCATGACGTGAATGTGATTAAAGACTAGATCCTATGGCTTGAATCCGAGTGGTGTATGTGATAGGTTCGGAGAAAGAATAAGGATGAGTGTCGACGACTAGTCGAGTGGCTCGAATCCGAGTGGTGTATGGTTCGTCTTGGAAATTGTTTGAGTGAATATTGAGGATTACGAGTATGTCAGCGAGGCGATGCGATCGCACAAAGCCTTAGAACGTGTCACACTTAGTTGGTCGTGACTTCGAATGTCTCGAACGAGCATCTCGTTCGGACAACTTGTGAATGAGCAACGCGAGTTAGAAAACGATTCGGAACGATGAATGAAAATGATTGGTCTTGATCGAGGAAACTTAGAGGATCGTACGTGCGATATCGGATTGATGCAAATGAAATGTGACTTGAGTTTTGAATAACGATCTTGAAACGAGCTTGAGGAAAAGCGACTGAACTTGATCTTGAGTATTGAGAAAATTGAGGAATATCCAGTTCGGACAATAGCATTAGTCGCACGACTCGAAATTGGTTGCAAAGGAAGATCGTCAGGTTACGCATGTCGTCGATGGTATTGAGGCGTATCAAAGATCGATATGCGATAACTCGGGGGTACTCTGACTCGGCGAATAACGATCGTACAAATGCTATTGTTTCGATGGATGCTATAATCGGGATGTTAAAATGTGTCGAAGAAAAGGTAGACTTGGCTCGAGGATTTTCTAAGTTGAACGAATGACGATCGAACTATCGAACTTGGCTTGATTGAAAACTAGAATATTTGGATTTGCTTCGTCGACAACCACAACGTTGACGTTCTTGTCCTATGCGAGCGCTACTCCAGCCTCGCACATGCGTCACGTCGATTAGGGCGATCACTCTGTGTGAGCGCTGGTATGGTGATTCATACAGCGGGAGTGGTCGAACTTGTACGGTACGACAAATTGTGCTTCGACTTGTGGTTTGACGCGAGGATAGACTCGAGATTGAATTGGTGTGCTTGTCGATTGAACTTGAGGATTGAGTAGGTCCAATCCGCGTATCGAGAATGAATGAGTCTAAACTCAAACAAGAGTTACGCTCCGATGAGAATGATTATTCCGCGGAGCGTTGCGTGGTGATTCACGAACCGCCGTAGATAATCGGACTCGCGTAAGATTGGGGTGCAACGTATTGTCGAGCTAGACGACCTCGTGATCGAATACATGAATTGGTTAGAATTGGTGATTGAAAGAATTTGAATTCTGCGCAATGAACGCATTGATGCGAATAGGTGATCGTGCTCGATGTTTAGAAATTTGAGTGACGCGAGCTTGGGTAGAAGACCCCGTATGATCGACTTTGGTTTGACCCTAGGATTGGGGTCAGTGTTGGCATTATTGTTGGGGAACTATGATTCCAATCCTGACATTGACTTAGCCTCGAAAAGAAATGGCCTAGCGGTTAGGCGAGACGCCCTGTTTTATGTGTTAGCAATCGGAATGATTGATCTTGAGGATTGGCATGGATGGATAGTATGAATCACGAATGTAGGAAACCCTGCTCATGAGACTCGGCTGACATGCATATATTTCAGGGACGCCTGGGTATGTGCACGATGCGACTCGAGTGAGAATGGCAAATTTTCCATCATGCGGCTTGGCTGAATGCATGTATTTTGGGGAAGCTTGGAATGCGTGCACGATCCAGCCAAGTGATACGTCGAGTTCAAGCAAGGCTTGAAAGATGGGAGTGTGTCGAGACCGTGAAATTGTGTTAAAGGAAAGTTTGATAGTCGTGCGAGCGTGGCTCACAATCGAAGGAACGCGTAGGCGAAATGTGTACGATTAAGTCTTGGCCATAGAAATGGTAGGATAGCTTGCCTTCAGGAAAGTCTCGAGGACGAGACTTGTTCTGAGTGGTGTATGATGTAGTGCCCCGTCCCGCAAAGTCAATCGGAGGAATCGAAACGCCGATGGCGTTTGGCCTTAGCCTTGCAACGGCTTGCTCGGAGACATCGCTCAGGTGGGGTAGTTTCGGTGAACTCTCCTCATCTTTGCCTTCACATAATAAATCGTGTTTTCAACTTGCACAAGTTAGGCTTGATAAATAAAAGCTACGCATCCACATAGCTAAGGGAATAATCCCGACGGTTTGAATCGAGTTAGAACATGGAAAACGTCCCACGGTCAACTTAGAGTTGGTGCACGGCGTGCTTTGAAAATGACACTCGGTCCTTCGTCCCGTGGCTTGGGAGAAGGAAAGTTGGTCTTTGGTGCGAAAGCTGAGAGTTAGCCTGAGTCATAGGCGTCGCCCGCACAAATGCTTGCTAAAGCATGCACGGTCCTGTCCCGCAAGGCTTGGCATAGCCTTTGCTCGTCCCTTGGGTTAAGTTGTAGGCTTGAGTGAGTTTGGCAAAGTTAGGCCGGTCGACCTAAGTTATTCTACGTGCTGTCCCGCTCATTCTGCGGTTGTCAAGATAAATAGTCCCACGATCTCAAGGCCCGTCATATGATGTATGACTTGGGCGATAGCGTTGCGTAGAACATGAGTCGGTTTAAGGCACGAGCCACGGTTGGTTCAGTGGAAAGTTATCCACGGTCGGTTGACACTTAAGGAAACATGTTATGTTCAAGTTAAGTTGGAAGGCTATGAAGTAGCCGTTCCCTGAGTTCAAAGAATGTTAAGTCTAAGCGATGGTTAGTCGCCGAGGCAACCCTGGTTAGGGGCTCTGCAAAGAAAGTATGAAAAATGGAAAGAGTAAAACAACCAAGTAAATGAATTGATCACATAATAAGCCCAAACTGTATCCTAAAATACTCCATGTAACCCTTATGAACTTGGACACTTGTCGACAAGGGGTGGTTTCTTCGAGCGGAATTCCGGGGCCACGGGACCGTCTCGGCCTAGGAAGAAACAAGTTGTAGCCGAGCTGGGTAATAGGCAACGCTGGTTAGGCGATCGGTATGTCGGGGACTTGCATCGGGGATCGCAACCTGCGGTGCAAGGATCCCGAGTACCAGGCTACGTCCAAGGCGGCTGGTTAGGCCAATCCCATAACAAACACTTAATAATAATTGTTTTCATTTAACATAGTAAGTTTTGTGTCGGCACGGGCGGCAATCCGTGTGTGTGTGCCTTTGGATTGAGTTGAATATGTATGAGTTAAATAGACACAATGTCGGAGCCTAAGATTTGGCTACAGCGAAGGCGGCGTGCTTTGGCACGAGATGTGGCGTCGAGTGTTAAGTTGCGAGTTAAGTCAAAAAGGACCGTAGGGCTAGTTGTGTGAAGTTACGTTGAGTTATGAGGCACGGTCGCATTATCACAACACAAGTGTATGCGAGACTAAGCGAGGAGGCACTGCCTCGGTGATATTGAAGCACGAATCGAGTTATGGCACGACCGAGTCGTTACGTCCCAGAGTTTGGCACGAAAGATAAGAATAAGTCGGTGCGTCGACAATACAAACACGAGAAAGGTCTAGAGGCAAGGAAATGGAGTCTTTCGTGTAGCTGCGTCTCTGATTATGGCCGTAAGGCGGACACGACTTGATAGGTTAACGTTGGTGGCACGAGAAGTGGTCTAGAGACAAAGTATGAGTTAACGTTGACATTGCAGGCACGAAATGGTTTCGATACACAAGTTGCGCCAAGGCGCCGGTCCTAAAACTGAACCTAAGGCAAGACTAGAAAGACAATCGAAAGGGTTTTAAGCTGCACAAAGTAAATGAACGTGTAGGTTTTGTATGGGTGGGCGAGAAGCTCACTCCACCAGTACAGTGGTACTGACACCCACACAGTGTTTCATGTGCAGGCACAGGTAGAAGCTCGTGGCGCGGAGCTCGCTTGGATGCGTCGAGGCACGGAGTTCCTTGGCGAGTCGAAGCGTGCGGTCGCGTGATCTGAAGACTTATACAGGACATAATGTATGGACATCGCCTTCCGAAGCTTCCGTTGGATTCAAGTAATGTATCGAGAGATGAGAGAGAGCAGAGTGACTTGTAAATGAGAGAAAAGTGAGCACGAGAGACTTGTAATTCGGCCTTGCGCCCACAATGTAATCTTCGAATTCAATATCAATAAAAGAGCTTTCTTTGAAATACTTGTGTTCATGTGTTCTTTAAATTCCGCTGCAATATATTCAATGTCTCTGCACGGGACTTCTGTGCGACGACCCCGTCGCAGCCGCTGTAATCGGCCGTTATGGAACCCGCCTTGCACGAGCGCAATCTAGGCTCGTGCGGCATCACGCCTTAGCGAAGACGATCGCTCCTACGGGAGCGGGGCGTGACAACGAAGCTTCTAAAGAGTCGGACAGCAAGCCTTCAGCTTCACGATTATCCACTAGGTTCCCGACACTTGTGGAGACGAGGGTCAGTACATTGCCATATATGTACTGGTGAGCGGCTGTAACCAATCTCACCATAAATCAACAGTAGTAAAATAACATGAATGTTCACTATTGATTTGTATTCTTTCTATCTTGCCTTAGGGTCCATTAACAATTCATATATTTGATAAGAAATAAAAGGAGCATACAGTGATGTTAGAAACTTAAGCAATTCATGTTGATCTAACATAAACAGTTCATATTGATCACCAATTTGGTGAATCTTACCCACGGTCGATAGCCATCCCTGTACATATTTATGAATACCACTTACTCTGCCTGTACAAGACAATGTTAGCTATGCCACCTGTCTATATGAAGGTCACTGACTACACGCCATCTGGGACATCTTGGTCGGACGGCTCCCCTTCAGCGGTGGGTAGCTAACCCATCCGGAAGGTTTCCGAAAGATCGTGCTACTACTTCAGCACTGTGCTACTACTTCAGCACGGTGTTCCTCCTAGGCCGAATCGGTTCCGTGGCCTCGGAATACCGTTCGAGGAACTACCTTGTATACAAGTTGTCCATGACCATGCATGCAATGCAACTTAACTAATAAGAGACACGACATGCATAATAATAGCATCTTCCACATATATTCATAGTTCTCATTTTATCTTGCCATTTTTCCATCTTTCCAACTTGCCATCTTACCATCTTACTTTGAGCCATAGGCTCGCATATTCGTTCATCCAACCAAGGGACTATTCATGTTTAACTCATTCATTCGAACCGAAGTCCGATATACTTACCGTCCTATACTTGGGTCTTTGCATCACCTGTTAAACAATTCATATAGCATACGAGCATCATTCGATTTACAACATAAGCCTAGCCATGTGATAATTTATCTTTCATTATCTTTCCCGTATTATTACTAGGCATCTTTTATTAAGCACCGAACGCAATAACAAGTCTACCATTGTTATGCGCGAAGATCAAGGATCGTCGAAGGATCAAAGCCACTCACTTGTTGGTGAATTGCCGAAAGAAAGAGGTCTTCCACGCAACGTCACCCTAGGTTCACCGCGTTAGCACCTGTATTGGCACCAACGTCTGGTCAGCATACTTCTTCTCTTTCTCTCAGTTATTCGATATGAAATGCATAGACGATGAATGTAAATCCACGAAAATATTCATCGAAAACAATCACGAAAACACACACAAAAGCCAACAGCAAAAGCGACATCGAAAACCAGCAGGACAACGGTCTCGGGGCAAGCGACTCTTATATAGAACTCTTCCCCCAAGATGCGCGCTACTGCATCTTGGGCATTATTTCAAAAGAGTCCAATCCATAACGAGGAAAGGATCTCAATTTATTATCCCGCGATCCTGGTAAAGTTTTCCCAAATCTCATCTGACTCGGCCATTCGGCCGCTAGCCCGCACCGTGCTCCGCAACGGATTTAGGGCATTACATATTAATACACGAACAAAAAGTTTCGTCCTCGAAACTTAAACACAAACCCACCTAGGTCAAACAACGAAGGAAACTTTTCCTTCACCTCTGCCTCAAGTTCCCATGTCGACTCTTCGACGGAATGATTTCGCCAAAGTACTCGAACCAAAGAAACAACTCGATTCCGCAAGATTTTATTTTTCCTATCCAAGATCTGCACGAGTTCTTCCACATAAGACAAGTCAGCTCTTAGCCCTAACGGACCGAAGTCTACCACATGGCTTGGATCATGCACATACTTCCGTAGTTGGGAAACATGGAAGATATCGTGCACTCCATCCAATATCGGTGGCAACGTGATCAGATATGCTATAGGGCCGAATCGCTTAAGAATTTCAAATGGGCCAACAAACCTCGGACTTAGCTTCCCCTTCGCACCGAATCGCATAACTCCGCGCATCGGTGACACCTTCAGAAATATGTGATCGCCCACTATAAATTATAATTGTCGTCGATGAGTATCCGCATAACTCTTCTGCCGACTTTGTGCCACACGTAACTTCTCCTGAATCATGTGGACCTTCTCGACGGCCTGTTCCACCATCTCCGGACCAAGTACCTGTCGTTCACCGACTTTATCCCAACAAATAGGAGAGCGACACCTTCGCCCGTACAGTGCTTCATACGGAGCCATTTGTATACTTGACTGGTAACTGTTGTTGTAGGCAAATTCTGCTAGCGGCAAGTGAGTATCCCAACTAGTCTTCAGATCAATAGCACAAAGTCGTAGCATGTCTTCAAGTATCTGATTCACCCTCTCGGTCTGGCTATCGGTTTGAGGATGGTATGCAGAACTAAATTTCAATTGTGTTCCCATGGCAGTATGTAAACTGACCCAGAAATGCGATACAAATCGCCCATCCCGATCTGACATTATTGATGTCGGCACTCCATGCAGTCGGACAATTTCATCCATGTATAGCTGAGCCAACCGGTCGACGCTCCATGTGGTCTTCATTGCGAGAAAATGTGCAGATTTGGTTAATCGATCAACGATGACCGAAATTGTATCATTCCCCCGCTGCGTCTTCGGCAAGCCAACTATAAAATCCATGGTTATATGATCCCACTTCTATTCTGGGATCACGAGGTTCTGCATCTCCCCGCCGGCCTCTGGTGTTCCACCTTGACTCGTTGACACGCTAAGCATCGCGAGACAAAGAGGGCCACACCTCGTTTCATGCCGTGCCACCAGAAGGTCGTGCGTAAATCTTTATACATTTTTGTACTTCTCGGATGCAAGGAATACTTGGCATAGTGGTCCTCCGTCAAGATTTCTTTCTGCAGTTCTTCACCCTTCGGGACACATAGCCTCCCCTTGAGACGCAATGATCCATCCTCGTGCCTAGTGAAGTCGCTGGCTTCACCATTTCCAATATTCTGCCACTCTTAACCAAGACCTCATCCGTCCTCTGTGTCGTCTTTATCTTTTCTAACAAACTCGGCTCAAGTTGAAGTTGAGCCAATTGTGCATTTCGGCCACGAATCTGGAGCTCAATTCCCATGCTTTCTAATTCCTCCAGTATTCGCTTGTCAACACTGAGTGATCCCACAAAGTTCTGACTTAACGCGTCCGCCACCACATTGCCTTTTCCTGGTATGTACGCAATCGTCAAGTCATAATCTTTTATAAGCTCCAACTAATGTCTTTGCCGTAAATTTAAATCTTTTTGGGTAAAGATGTACTTCAGGCTTTTATGATCGGTGAAGATCTCACAAGCCACTCCGTACAAGTAGTGCCTCCATAATATCAATGCAAACACTATCGCTGCCAATTCCAAATCATGCGTTGGATAATTTTTCTCGTGCGGCTTAAGCTGTCTCGAGGCATATGATATCATTTTCCCTCTCTGAGTCAACACACATCCCAAACCCAATCCGGACGCATCTCTGTATATCTGGAATCCCTCGACGTCATCTGGAAGTGTAAGGATTGGACCTGATACGAGACAATGCTTCAGATTTTGAAAGCAAGACTCGCACTCATCAGTCCAATCGAATGCCACTCCCTTCTGGGTTAGCCGAGTTAAAGGCGCTGCCACTTTTGAAAAATTCTTGACAAACTTCCTGTAGTAGCCTGCCAAGCCGAGGAAACTTCGATCTCCCTCGCTGACGTGGGTTGCTTCCAATCCACTACGGCTTCAATTTTCTTTGGGTCAATGGACACACCTTCCACCGAGATAACGTGCCCTAGGAATGACACGCTACTCATCCAAAACTCACATTTGCTCAGCTTGGCATAGAGCTGATTGTCCCGTAGAGTCTGTAACACTGTCCTCAAATGTTCTGCATGGTCTTATCTGTTCTTCGAGTAGATTAGGATGTCGTCGATGAACACGACCGCAAATTTATCCAAAAATGGCCGGAAGACTCTATTCATCATATCCATGAAAGCGGTAGGGGCATTGGTCAGTCCGAAGGGCATGACAAAAAATTCATAGTGTCCATATCTGGTTCGGAATGCAGACTTAGAAATGTTATCTGGTTTGATCTTTAACTGATGGTAGCCTAAAAGAAGATCAATCTTTGAAAATACAGACGCCCCTTGCAACTGATCGAAGAGGTCGTCTATTCCAGGCAACAGGTACTGGTTCCGAATTATAACTTTATTTAGCTCGCGGTAGTCGATGCACAGCCGCATCGATCCATCTTTCTTCTTCACAAATAGTACCGGAGCACCCCATGGTAAAATACTGGGTCTGATGTATCCTCTGTCTAATAATTCTTGTAGCTGTACTTTGAGTTCCTTCAATTCAGCAGGTGCCATCCTGTATGGTGCCCTTAAGATCGGACGAGCGTCTGGAAATGTATTGATAGTGAATTCAATCTCTCGGTCCGGAGGCATTCCGGGTATCTCGTCAGGAAACACATCAGGAAATTCTGCCACGACTTCAGTGTTAGCTGAGTCTGCACCATTCTTGCATGTGTCTCGAACAGAAGCAAGGTACCCTTCGCAGCGAGAATAAAGCAATCGCCGGGCCGTAGTAGCTGAAATCACCATCGAAGCCTTCGTCGACGAACTGGCCGAGTAAGAGAATTCTGTTCCCCCAGGTAGGCGAAACATAACTCGCTTCTTCGCACAGTCAATCGTCGCACAACATGCACTTAACCAATCTATTCCCAGAATGATATTAAAATCTTTTATATCTAGCTCGACTACATCTAATGGTAGCTTTCTCTTTCTGATACATATGTAACCATCCCTACATACCATGTTAGTAGGCATCTCCACTCCTGATGGAGTACTAACACTAAGATATACATCCAATATTGTCATTTTTATTTCATGTTCTTTAACATAGTCTTTAGATATAAAACTATGTGAAGCACCAGAATCAAGTAAAGTACGTGCAGGAATGCCATTAAATAATAATATACCTGTCACTACAGTATCTGATGCAAATGCTTCATCCTGAGTCAATACAAAGACTCGGCCCTGGGCACCGGGCCTCTGATTCTGTTGTAGTTGATGGGGTCGTGGTGCCTGTCCACGATTCTGTTGATACTGTTGGTAATGCTGCTGCCTTGGAGGGTTCTGGTGGCCCCTCCCTGGACAGTCTCTGAATCCGTGGCCCATGCGACCACATTTGAAGCATCCACCCTCTAGCACCTGACATTCGTTAGCGAAGTGCCCTTTGTTGCGGCACTTGTTGCAGAATGGTCCACCCTGGTTGGGTCGTTGAAAGCCACCATGATTCTGACGCTTAGGCGCCTCATATCAGCCCCCGTTGTTCGGTCTCTTGTTATGCAGATTCTGTACCAACGCTTGCACTGGCGCCGTCGCAGGATAGTGTGGGTCTAATTCCTTCGCGTGCTCATAAGACTCCTGAAAAGTCTTATATTTCTGAACCACAACTTGAGCCTTCAGAGCAGGCCTCAAGCCCTGCTCAAACCGACGAGCCTTAGATGCTTCGTTAGTGAACTTCGTGATCGCATACTAAGACAGTCTAGAAAACTCTGCCTTATACTCCTTTATCGTCAAGTTTCCCTGTTCGAGCTTCTGGAACTCCAATTCCTTAGCTCGCTGCTCAGTCGAAGAGAAGTACTGAGCCATAAATGCCTCGCGGAACATCAGCCAAGTAATTTTCGTTTTTTTATTCACTCCCGCGAGAATTCTTTTCTGAGATTGCCACCAGTAGTGTGCATTAGAAACCAGCATTAGTTTCACATACGAGACCCTCTTGGATCCAACAATACCCAAAGCTTCCAGGTGATCTTCCACTTCAACTAGCCAATCCATAGCAATGGTGGCTTCTTCTGTCCCTTCAAATTCTTTGTTGCAGATCTTCTTAAACTTTGTAATGTCGGCCATAGTAGTGGTTTTCTTAGCTGTCGGGGGTTCCTCTGCCTCTACAAGTTCGCTCTCTCGTGAGATTGGAGTGCCTTGAGCCCCATTGTTCACCACTGATCGGACCAACTGTTGCAGGATATCTAGCTGCTTTTGTTGGGCCTCGAATGCTTCGCGTTCTGCCTCTGCTGGCTCTCCATCATAGCCAGCATCCTCTTCATAGGGTCGGTTGAGGCTACCACCCTTGAGCTACTCGCGTTGTTTGTCGCACCCGCCTTTGTCATCTCTGCAAAACAGAGGAGCTTGTTAGTCTCATAATATATTTATGGACTTATTGTATGGAACATCTCATTTCGGGACATTTAAAACCAAAGTTGTTGGAGAAGCGATAAAGCTTGTGTCATTTTCAAAATCTTAAAACCAAGAAATTCCTAAGAACGTAAAGCCGTGCTCTGATACCAAACTGTCACGCCCCGATTTGTGAATCGTTCGCATCCGCTTAGATTCACGCCGAATCGTTTGTCCTCGCTAAGGCGTGATGTCGTACAAGTCTGACATTGCACTTGTACAAGGCGTGCTCATGTTCCTTTTATAAAAGAGACATTTTGAATAGAGATTCGCAGGGGATGATAAAGAAGTTTTGGCAACACAGATATGATCTGAAATAAGTTCTTTATTGATATCTTTGAAATTACATGCATAAACATAAGGCTCTCAAACAGCCGAGATGAAAGGCCAAACTTGGCTACAACTTACAGAAATATTGAAATGAGATACAACTTGTTTCATACATCATATCCCTTTATTAATAATACGGAAATAACCACCTTCAGCAAAATGCCTTCTTCTTCAAGTGGAAACTTCAAGATGTACGAAGCTTCTAAAGAGTCGTACAGCAAGCCTTCAGCGTCTACGATTATCAACTAGGTTCCCGGCACCTGTGGAGATGAGGGTCAGTACATTGCCACATATGTACTGGTGAGCGGCCGTAACCAATCTCACCATAAATCAACAGTAGTAAAATAACATGAATGTTCACTATTGATTTGTATTCTTTCTATCTTGCCTTAGGGTCCATTAACCATTCATATATTTGATGAGAAATATAAGGAGCATACAGTGATGTTAGAAACATAAGCAATTCATGTTGATCTAACATAAACAGTTCATATTGATTACCAATTTGGTGAATCTTACCCAAGGTCGATAGCCATCCCTGTACATATTTATGAATACCACTTACTCTGCCAGCACAAGACAATGTTAGCTATGCCACCTGTCTATATGAAGGTCACTGACTACACGCCATCTGGGACATCTTGGTCGGACGGCTCTCCTTCAGCGGTGGGTAGCTAGCCCATCCGGAAGGTTCCCGAAAGACCGTGATACTACTTCAGCACTGTGCTACTACTTCAGCACGACGTTCCTCTTAGGCCGAATCGGTTTCGTGGCCTCGGAGTACCGTTCGAGGAACTACCTTGTATACAAGTTGTCCATGACAATGCATGCAATGCAACTTAACTAATAAGAGACACGACATGCATGATAATAGCATCTTCCACACATATTCATAGTTCTCATTTTATTTTGCCATTTTTCCATCTTTCCAACTTGCCATTTTACCATCTTACTTTGAGCCATAGGCTCGCATATTCGTTCATCCAATCAAGGGACTATTCATGTTTAACTCATTCTTTCGAACCGAAGTCCGATATACTTACCGCCCAATACTTGGGTCTTTGCATCACCTGTTAAACAATTCATATAGCATACGAGCATCATTCGATTTACAACATAAGCCTAGCCATATGATAATTTATCTTTTATTATCTTTCCTGTATTATTACTAGGCATCTTTTATTAAGCACCGAACGGAATAACAAGTCTACCATTATTATGCGCGAAGATCAAGGATCGTCGAAGGATCAAAGCCACTCACTTTTTGGTGAATTGCCGAGAGAAAGAGGTCTTCCACGCAACGTCACCCTAGGTTCACCGCGTTAGCACCTGCATTGGCACCAACGTCTGGTCAGCATACTTCTTCTCTTTCTCTCAGTTATTCGATATGAAATGCGTAGACGGTGAAAGTAAATCCATGAAAACATTCATCGAAAATAATCATGAAAATGCACACAAAAGCCAACAACAAAAGGGACATCGAAAACCAACAGGGCAACGGTCTCGGGGCAAGCGACTCATATAAAGAACTCTTCCCCCAAGACGTGCGCCACTGCATCTTGGGCATCATTTCAAAAGAGTCCAATCCATAACGAGGAAAGGATCTCAATTTATTATCCCGCGATCCTGGTAAAGTTTCCCCAAATCTCATCCGACTCGGCCATTCGGCCGCTAGCCTGCACCGTGCTCCGTAACGGATTCAGGGCATTACAGGACTTACTATCTGAAAGAGTGACCGAAATGTAAGTTCAGAGGCACCTACGGGTACATGACTCGATAATTTGGAATATTGTGAAAGTGAGTTCAGCGGCACCAGCGGGTACATTACTCGATAATCTGGAATAGTGTGGATGTGAGTTTAGCAGCACCAGCAGGTACATGACTCAATAATCTGGAATGTTATGGATGTGAGTTCAGCGGCACCAGCGGGTACATGACTCGATAATCTGGAATGCTGTCGCTTAGACATAATATTTCTTCAGAAACTTGACGTTGACTGGCAACATGAGCAAGTCTCCATTTTGCTTTGCGAGACGGTAAGCACCATTGGAGAATACAGCCTCAATGATAAATGGACCTTCCCATTTTGGCTGGAACTTGCCGACGGTCTTGTGAGTCATGACCATCGGTCTCCGGACTGCCAGAACGAGATAGCCCACTTGGAATGTTCTAATTTTAACCTTCTTGTTGAAGGCTCCAAAGATGCATGCTTGGTATAGCTCGATCCTTTGCTGAGCCAGGAGGCGCTTTTCGTCTAAGGCCTCTAACTCTTGTAGTCGGCGACGGCAGTTATCATCCATCGTCAATTGATAAGTGAGGACGACACAGAGCGAGGGTATTTGAGTCTCCAATGGGAGAATTGCCTCACTTCCGTACACCAGGAAGAATGGTGTGTTCCCTGTGGCCGTTCGGACTGTGGTACGGTACGCCCATAAGCATTCACCAAGCTTCTCGTTCCAGTCGCGTTTGTTGGACGATACGAACTTCTTGAGTAACTTGATGATGGTTTAGTTGAATGCTTCTGCTAACCCATTTGCTGCTGGATTGTATAGCGTCGAAGCAATATTCTGGATGCGGTGCTTGTCACAGAACCGATAGAAGGCATGGCTTACAAACTGCGGACCATTATCGTGGATGATCCTCCGGGGCAGTCCAAAGCAATAGATGATGTGATGCTTAAGGAAGCTAATCATGTTTGAATTCTTTACTTCTGCAAGTGGGACAGCTTTCGCCCATTTGGAGAAGTAATCTGTGATTGCGAGTATGAAGCGATGTCCTCGGGAAGAAGGTGGAGTGATTGGACCAATGATATCCATCCCCTATGCTTCGAATGGCCAGGATGCCACTGTCAGATGTAGAAATTCGGATGGTTGGTGGATGAAGTCCGCGTGGACATGGCAGGCTTTGCACTTTCTCGCATAGTCTATCGCATCTGCTACTATTGTGGGCCAGTAGTAGCCCATTCGGCGAAGACGGTCTTGCAATTTAGGGCCAGGCTGATGGGCCCCGCAGACACCATCATGAGCTTCTCGTACAGCTTCTTTGGCTTCTACATTTGACAGACACCGAAGCAATAAACCGTCGTAGGATCGTCGATACAGTATTTTCGTCTCTGTATCGTAGAATAATCTGAGAGAATACCGTCTGATGGAGGTGGCTTCCTTTGGGTTCTTGGGCAGGATGTCGTAAACGATGAAGTCAATGAATGGTTGTCTCTAATCTGGGACATCATCGATCGCCTGAGCAGAATAACTCGCCATGAATTGAACGTTGTTCTTAGGGCAGTCCAGTTCGTGGCCTATCACATCTACCGATTGATAAGTATGATTTAGTACTGCTAGGGAAGCGGCCAGGACTGCTAAGGCATCGGCTTCGATGTTTTGGAGTCTGGGAACATGTTCGATGAAGAACCCCTCGAACGACGAGATGATGTCGATTGCTATTTGGTGATAGGGGATCATATCTTCGTGGCCAACTTCGTATGAGCCCCGGATCTAATTGACGATTAACTGAGAATCGCCGTATGCTTCATGATATTCTACCCCCAGCTCTCTTGCAAGTTAGAGGCCAATGACCAGGGCATTATACTCGGCCATATTGTTAGAGCAGGGTTCTGTGAGAGAGTAAGCGCGATTGATCACCAATCCGAAAGAAGAAACCAGCACCACCCCGACTCCGACGACGATGTTGCCCTTGGGTCCAGTTCTCTTAGCACCGTCGAAGAACATTTGCCATATATCATCGTGAGAGGTTGCATGCGAGTCGGCGACCTCATCTGGGATCTCTTCATATATTCTGGACGACTCCGAGCCTGGGTGGGCTGCCAAAGAGTCTGCCAGGGCTTGACCTTTGACAGCCTTTTGTGGGACGAAGATCATATGATAAGGGAACAACAATATTGCCCATATAGCGAGGCGAGAGCTGAGTGCCCCTGGTTTAGTCACGAGGACCCTGAGAGGGTTGACTCATGAGATCACATTTATTGCTTGTCTAGTGACATAGTGTCGCATCTTCTGAATGGCGAACACCAGGACAAGGCATTCCTTCTCCACAGCGGTGTATCGGTGCTCTAGCCCAATCATCATTCGACTGAGGTAATATATGGCTTGCTCATGGCCTACATCATTGTTTTGTGCCAGCAGAGCCCCGAAGGAATGTTCCATTGCTCGTACGTAGAGTAGGAATGGATTTCTAGCGACCGGGGCCACCAGGACTGAAGGGTTCGACAAATATTCTTTGATGCTGTCGAAGGCCCGCTGGCATTCTTCGTCCCATACGAACGAGACACCTTTCTTCATGAGATGGGTGAATGGCCGACATCGCCCGGAGAGGTTAGAAATGAACCTTCTGATGTAAGCTAGCCTCCCTTGGAGGCCTCAAAGTTCTCAGAGATTTCTAGGGGGACCCATCTCCATGATTGCCTTTGTCTTCTCAGGGTCTACGTGGATACCCTGGGCAGTGATGATGAAGCCCAAGAACTTCCCGCTAGATATGCCCAAGAAGGATTTTGTGGGATTTATTTTCAGATTGTGCGCTCACATCAGGTCGAATACCGTCCTCAAATCCTACAAATGGTCTCCCTTACAGCAACTCTTGACGACAATGTCGTCAACATAGCAATCTACTGTCTTGCGTAAGTGGTCTCTGAAGATGATGCTCATGGCTCTTTGATATGTGGCATCGGTATTCTTCAAACCGAAAGGCATGACTGTGTAGCAGTATGTGCCAATCGGTGTTCAAAATGATGTATGCTTTTCGTCGTTAGCAGACATCTTGATTTGGTTGTACCCCGAGAAACCATCCATGAATGATATACGTTCGAAGCCGCAGGTGTTGTCAATCATGATGTCCGTGATAGGGAGGGGGAATTCATCTTTGGGGCAAGCCTCGTTCAGATTGCGGAAGTCGATGCAGATTCAAATCTTCCCATTATTCTTGAGGATGGGTACTATATTGGCGACCCACTCGGGATGTGGCACCTCACGAATAAAGCCGCTGGCTATCAGTTTGTTGACTTCGGCTTCGATCTCATCCATGATGCCCGGGTGGAAGCGTCGCTGTTGTTGCTTGACTGGCTTTGCATCCGGCCGAATGTTGAGTTTATGAAGAGCAATATCGGGATTTAACTCCGGCATGTCTTCATAGCTCCAGGCGAACACATCAATATATTCTTTGACAAGTT
The DNA here is from genome assembly GCA_029216955.1 of Iris pallida. Taxonomy (NCBI): domain Eukaryota; kingdom Viridiplantae; phylum Streptophyta; class Magnoliopsida; order Asparagales; family Iridaceae; genus Iris; species Iris pallida. The sequence goes on along the minus strand of JANAVB010013801.1, from coordinate 186,997 downwards.
CCAACAGCGATTCTCGCTCTTCGTCTGTTAGGCTTTTACTGACGAAGATCGGTTTTGGAGAAGATTCGCTGCCGAGATCCACTTGTATGACCTCATCTTCAGTAGGAGATTCTTTCTGTTCGAACCGCTTTTCCCATTGTGCATCCAACTGTTGAGCCCACTGCTCTAACTCAAGGATTTTAGGGATGTCTTCATCTTCTTCATAAGCGTCGGCGAATGCCAAGTTGACTGACAGGACTTGTCTGAATATGTCTCCGATGCTGGTATCCGAGTCAGAAGTTGGTGACCCGGTTGAATGTGAATGCCAGTCACATTCTTCATCTGAACTCTCAGGGGTCGTCGTGGGTGTAACATACCCTGATCCACATCGAGTTTTGCTATAGTAGTCTCGTTGTTTGCCAGCCGGGACCGGTGGCTTCAAAGGTAATCGTCGTCCAGCACCGTAGTTCAAGCCTGGTGTCGTCTCCAGATTATACCCCTATTTTTGCATGAGATATTTGGATTGGGGGCTACAAAGATATAGAGGCAGTCTCCCGGCATCTGATCCAAGGTCGACTTCTTCTATGATGAAGGGATGCGGGTCGTCCTTTCGACCGAAGATGATTGGATGGTCCCCTCCCTCGATTATGCGGTAAGCATATTCCACTGGAGTAAGCTGGATCGCGGTGTACACATTTATCACCTGTGTGTGTAGGTGAGTACCTATATCATGTTCCATAGCATACATTGTACAAAGCTTATTAAGCTCGAGGTAGTTCAAAGATAGCCCTTTATTGATGAAGTAAGGTATCTTTTCTAGGGGGATTACATCATCTGTGTAGGGAACATCAGTGTGGACAGCCACATACTTGGCTAGCTCCGGTTCCTCTTCGGCTACCCCCTGTATAAACAAAGACTGAGAAGACGACCTGGGCAGCTTGATCGTCAGAGGTTCAGCTGGTGGAGCAGAGCATGGAGTTGTTGGCAGACTAGCGACCCCCAGCTTGGTACTTGATGCTGGGCGGAAAGTGGTTGGTTCGCTAGAAGTCCCAGACCTTGCATCGGGGTGACGACTCTTCTTGGGAAGGCGTATCGTCATTGGCTTGTCGGAGGGATTGAGCTTCTCCGTTTACGGCTAGCCGACTCTCGGCAGCCTGATTGCCAGTGGCTCCATTGTGGGTCTTGGCACTTAATTTGTAACGCCCCGCTCCGTACGAGGTATTTGGTTGGCTTGTTGGATGGATCAGAATGTTGGACCATGACTTATGTTGAGAACCAAGAGAGTTGAGACTGATGCAGTCTCTCTGAGCTGGCTGGACGGATTAAGTGTTGGAACGTGGCTCGCTGGTGGAGCTACGCTTAGGGGGAATGTGTGCAACCAGAATAAAATGAACCTTTTATACAGGCAAGTGGAACTGTCCTCCTTCCTCCTTATTCCTGCATGCTTAATAAATAGAATAACGTGATGCTTTGAATATGTCCCTAATGTCTCTTACCTTGAATGTTGAGTAATTGTGATGCGATGCTTTAGTTGCTAAATCGATAGAGATGCCTATGCTGGAAATCATTGAATGAATAATACATGAACTTTGGGTTGCTAAATGAATCACACTCGAACTACTAATGTAACATGATGCCTGAGATTGAATCGATAATGTCCCTAATGCTTAAGATTGATGAAATAAATAAATCACTTGAATAATGAGATGTTGCATGAATGATACATGAGAAAAGAATTGAATATGCTATTGTCCCTATGAAATGAATAAAATAATGCAGGTCCCTTTGAAATGAATGAATGTTGTTGTTCCTCTTTAGAAGGAACATAATAAAAAATGTTGTAATAAAGTAATGAATGAGAATTGATGAGGCTTGGGATCATTAAGATCACCAAATGAAGTGATGGTAATGTTGGGAATGAACAATTCATTGAACATGCCTTGAATGAGATGAATGATGATGCACTGTCGTCTTTACTTCAATATTTTACCATGCATTTTATGTTCACGATTGAGTTGGACACGCATTCGCATGGTCATAGGACAACTTATGCATAAGTGATGGAGATATGTTTTCTCGGACGGTACCCCGGGACGTTAGGGCGACTGATCCGGCCTAGGAGAAAACATTGGCGGGCCAGTAGGGGCACAGGTTTTACGAGGCATCCTTTGGGGCTAGCTACCTTTTCTGGAGTCATCGTATTACCAATGAAGACCTATATGGCAACGTCCGTATGGTTAAACACCAGTGACCATGTAGTCAGGATGCATGCTAATGAATGTCTTATGCAGGCAGAGTAAGTATATCTGCTAACATGTATTTGATACAGGTATGAGGGAGTCGGCTATCAGTAAGAAATTACTTAAATGTGATAAATTCAAGATATGTGTTGGTTTAACTTGCATGCTTACGTTCCAAATAAGTAAATGATGCTGTATTATGCATTCCAGTATGAGATCCTGCTTAACATGTTAAGTTCAGTATGCTAAGAAAGATGCCTTGCTATGAAATATTGCTCAACCATAACATACATGCTAAGTGATACTTGAAGTGAGAACTGTTATAACATATTTAAGATGTTAATGTTAACGATGCCTCAATGATGCCTTTTCATGATAACACATAGTATGCCTTAATGATGCCTTTGCATGATAATACCAAGAATGCTAAAATGATATGTCCACATGAAGGATATTAAGAATATGTTTACATGCTTCACTTTGATTATTGCCCATGAACTGTAAACTGATGCTAGGCCCCAAGTAGAATGATCATTCTAATAAATGCTTGCTTAAATGATCACTTTAAATATTGGTTTATGCGAGTGGGTTGGATTATGCTCGCCAGTACATAGATGATGTGCTGACCCACGTTTTGTGGGCAGGTGCTCATGCTTGGGATATTCTACACACGAAGATTGGCTTGATTGGTCCGCGACATCGAAGATTTGTTGTGCATACAGAAGCTCTCCTTGCACAAGATGATGTCTTCTGTTTATAAAGGGCATAATATATGGAACATTGTAATCAGCTGTACCAGTGAGATTGTAAGCCAAGTCAGTATATCGAATTATAATCCAATGTATCCAAATATCAAATGTAGACCTTGTAGCATTGCTCAGTTGGCTTTTAATGTAAAGTGAGATTGGTTGTAAGCATTGTACTTCAATACAAGTCTTGTACTTTTCTTCAATTATCAATAAAAAGAATAAAATTCTATATGTCTCTGTGTGACTTCAAGTTGTCCTTTTATCTTCGCTGCTATAAAGAAGTGATTTACTTCTATTCAATAAGAAAGATTGTCCTCATTAACTTCAATTTATCTGCTTCTGCCGCTGCGATGTGTTTCTATTTTGAAGATTATTAATTATATACCATCCTTACCTTGTACAAGTGCAATTCCAGACTTGTACGGCATCACGCCCAACCGAGGACGATCGATTCCAAGAGATAAATTATGTGAATGAATGACTCTACGAATCGGGGCGTGATAAATTGGTATCAGAGCACGACTTTACTTCCTTGGTCTCTTCTTTGATTCGTTTCAAATCAAAGTTGCATCGATGATCAACCAAAGTTGCTTCCGCGATCACTCAACGTTGCTTCCGAGATTAAATCAAAGATTGCTTCCACGATTATGCTATTGTGGTTCGGTAATCATCCTTATGTTATCTGTGCTTGAATGTTCATTGACCCTCTTGGCTGCTCACTGGATGTTCCATACAATAAGTCTATATACACTGTGATGCCCCTAAATGAATGATTATTGTTAGTTTGGACACAAATAACCCAACAATGACTCGATGCCATAGTATGCTACATTGTGAATGCTGTTTGGATTGTGGGAATAAAGAAAAGGTGGCTATGTATGCTGCGACAAGATGAGAATTGCATGTGATGTTGGAAAAGAATTGTGAATGAAATAATTGATGGATGAGTTTGACAGAACTTGTGAATTGACTCATATGTGCTAGCTACTGCTTTGAGACCCAAGATGTTGGTTAAGTATTGTGATCATTGTAGATCATGAATGTCCGAAATAGAATTAAGTTGGTATTGTTTAAGGATGGCTTCGTTTCTGAGTGGTATATTGCCTCTACCACCTCAGAACGAGATGTATGTTGACCCTTTCTATAGGATAGCAATGAGACTATCTGCGGGTATTGGGTAGTGCCGAGACTTAGCTGGGAGTCATGTATTATGGCTAGATGACTCGAGTGTCCCTTGACGGTGATGTTATGTTGGATAGCGAGATTGTCGAAAATTGTAATCGGTGGCTTGGTTAAAAATTGTTTAGTCGAGTGCTGACTCAGACTAGTAAGAGCGTTAGTATGCTATGAGTAAATGGATTTGGCTAGAGAATGTTGTGGCTTAGAATATCTAAATGTTGAATTCGAATGGTTGGACGCAAATTACATGTGGCTAATACAAAGTTGGTTGCGTAGCTGAAAGCTTTAGAAACATTGTCGACGAACCAGAGGAATATTAGAGATCTGTACTTTGATACTAAGGTGTAATAGATGTTAATACATCTTGATCACCAAAGGATAGTCGTTGCCTATGTGCATGTATACTGAGGAATTTAATGGGATTAGAAAAGTAACAAGTAGCCACTTTGACTATTGTGTTGCCTAGAGGGTGGTTAAGTGATACATAAATTGTCGGATTGAATGGATGAACTATTTGAGCATTGCTGCATGAGATTTAAGAATGCCCATAAGATAGTGATGATTGAGAAACGAATGGGATCGAGAAATTTCAAACGTGTTGGATAATGTCGGTATAGGTGATTGTTGGTTGGGATATAGATTGTTGGCTTATGACTTAGTGGTACAACTTTGTCATACAGACCGAATAGTATAAATTCGTAGTTATGTTAGACTATCAGATTCGATGACCCTTGAATAGTTAGCTTTGGCTTATGGGTTCGTGTGGGTACAAAGGAATTGGAATAGAAATTGAATTGTGGGGAATTTACTTGATTGATTATTAGAACGATAAGAATTGTATGTCGGATTGGGAATTGACCGTAATGATGATAGATCAACCTTAGTCGATCGTTGGGTAAGTCTAGAATGAGCCTTTGTGGGAATTATTTCCTTGAGGAAGACCCTGGATAGATAGACTTGACCCTAGCGACCAGTTGATGAATTACCAATTGCTGGCTTATCCCAATTGGCGATTCATTATTCAGACTGAGTTGATACCCATAGGTTTGGGTAGAGTTCCTTAGAACTGTCAGTTACTTGTTGGCCCTAAGAAAAAGAAACTAGTATAACCCTAGTAGTCGTTCACTCTAGGGAAGTCACCTGAATGATTAGGTATAGTTGTCGGTATAGCTAACCATTGAGACTGGACTGAATAATAGATGGCCGTTGGCAAACCATAGAATGACCTTGTGGCGTTGAACGAGAGATGGTGATGAGTACGACCTAAGAATGATATGTTGTATGTATATGCCTCAATATAAACCTTAAAGGTGTTTGACACTTGAGGATTATGTGTCGGCCTATAGCGGGACTAGAATTGTGGGATGAGACTTGAGTTGTATGTATCGAGTAGTGGATTATTATATGAGATGGAATTGACTGCTCATGATGGGAATGTTGGATAGGTATCTATAGTCGGGTAGCTGGGTTAACCTTGACTGTTGCATAGAATTATTCCCTGACTCGGATAATTGATAGTTGGTGATGTCAGATTGTATCTTTTAGAAAAGATGAATTGCCTCGGTGAGAAATATTGTTGGATTTGAAAAGGAATATGATTGCATGTTGTGGACTCTTGATATGATTGGCTCTAAGATTTGACCCTTGATCGAATGCTAGAAATATTATGCTTGGATAGAGAGTTGTCCCTGATGTTAAGTATTGTGGACTGGAAGATAGTGATTGTGACAAGTGAATAAAGTGATAAGTCAATTAAAAGGATGCTAAGTCTGAGTTGGGAAAGAGAGCTATATCGTGGCTGATCGAATTATACTATCATGGAAGTTGGCTGAAGTACATATGTTTTGGGGACGCCTAAAATATGTGTACGGATCCAACCGAAGTGATAGGTCACGACTGAGATAACATTATGGGAAGAATCTATTGCACTAGCACGGACTTTGGCTGAAATACATATATTTTGGGGATGCCTGAAATATGTGTATGGATCCAAATGAAGTGATGTGTTGCGACCAAGATAGAATACAAGAAAAATGTTGGTGAATCAATGAGAAGTTGCAAGTATTTGGAAAAAGAGAAAGATGGATTGAGTCGTTGATGGATTAAAATGATACAGTTGGATAGCTATTTTGAAATAACCGAGTGGGATGAAATGAACATTGAATTGAAGCTGAATGAGTAACTCATTGTGATTAAGTGAATCTAGTAGATCAGTTGTTTTCTTAAGTTTCGAGGATGAAACTTTTTCTGAGTGGTATATTATGTAATGACCCGCTCCGCAGGAGGCATTTGGTTGGCTTGTTGGATGGATCAGAATGTTGGACCATGACTTATGTTGAGAACCAAGAGAGTTGAGACTGATGCAGTCTCTCTGAGCTGGCTGGACGGATAAAGTGTTGGAACGTGGCTCGCTGGTGGAGCTACGCTTAGGGGGAATGTGTGCAACCAGAATAAGAAGAACCTTTTATACAAGCAAGTGGAACTGTCGCCCTTCCTCCTTATTCCTGCATGCTTAACAAATAGAATAACGTGATGCTTTGAATGTCCCTAATGTCTCTCACCTTGAATGTTGAGTAATTGTGATGCGATGCTTTAGTTGCCAAATCGATAGAGATGCCCATGCTGGAAATCATTGAATGAATAATACATGAACTTTGGGTTGCTAAATGAATCACACTCGAACCACCAATGTAACATGATGCCTGAGATTGAATCGATAATATCCCTGATGCTTAAGATTGTTGAAATGAATGAATCACTTGAATAATAAGATGCTGCGTGAATGATACATGAGAAAAGAATTGAATATGCTATTGTCCCTATGAAATGAATAAAATACTGTAGGTCCCTTTGAAATGAATGAATGTTGTTGTTCCTCTTTAGAAGGAACATAATGAGAAATGTTGTAATGAAGTAATAAATGAGAATTGATGAGGCTTGGGATCATTGAGATCACCAAATGAAATGATGGTAATGTTGGGAATGAATAAGTCATTGAACATGACTTGAATGAGATGAATGATGATGCACTGTTGTCTTTACTTCAATATTTTACCATGCATTTTATGTTCACGATTGAGTTGGACACGCATTCGCATGGTCATAGGACAACTTATGCATAAGTGATGGGGATATGTTTTCTCGGACGGTACCCCGGGACGTTAGGGCGACTGATCCGGCCTAGTAGAAAACATTGGCGTGCCAGTAGGGGCACGGGTTTTGCGAGGCATCCTTTGGGTCTAGCTACCTTCTCTGGAGTCATCGCATTACCAATGAAGACCTATATGGCAACGTCCGTATGGTTAAACACCAGTGACCATGTAGTCAGGATGCATGCTAATGAATGTCTTATGCAGGCAGAGTAAGTATATCTGCTAACCTGTATTTGATGCAGGTATGAGGGAGTCGGCTATCGGTAAGAAATTACTTAAATATGATAAATTCAAGATATGTAATTGTTTAACTTGCATGCTTACGTTCCAAATAAGTAAATGATGTTGTATGTAGCCTTTCAGTATGAGATCCTGCTTAACATGTTAAGTTCAGTATGCTAAGAAAGATGCCTTGCTATGAAATATTTCTCAACCATAACATACATGCTAAGTGATGCTTGAAGTGAGAACTGTTATAACATATTTAAGATGTTAATGTTAACGATGCCTCAATGATACCTTTTTATGATAACACCTAGTATGCCTCAATGATGCCTTTGCATGATAATACCAAGAATGCTAAAATGATATGTCCACACGAAGGCTATTAAGAATATGTTTACATGCTTCACTTTGATTATTGCCCATGAACTGTAAACTGATGCTAGGCCCCAAGTAGAAAGATCATTCTAATAAATGCTTGCTTAAATGATCACTTTAAATGTTGGTTTATGCGAGTGGGTTGGATTATGCTCGCCAGTACATAGATGATGTGCTGACCCACGTTTTGTGGGCAGGTGCTCATGCTTGGGATATTCTACACACGAAGATTGGCTTGATTGGTCCGCGGCATCGAAGATTTGTTGTGCATACAGAAGCTCTCCTTGCACAAGATGATGTCTTCTGTTTATAAAGGGCATAATATATGGAACATTGTAATCAGCTGTACCAGTGAGATTGTAAGCCAAGTCACTATATCGAATTGTAATCCAATGTATCCAAATATCAAATATAGACCTTGTAGCATTGCTCAGTTGGCTTTTAATGTAAAGTGAGATTGGTTGTAAGCATTGTACTTCAATACAAGTCTTGTACTTTTCTTCGATTATCAATAAAGAGAATAAAATTCTATATGTCTCTGTGTGACTTCAAGTTGTCCTTTTATCTTCGCTGCTATAAAGAAGTGATTTACTTCTATTCAATAAGAAAGATTGTCCTTATTAACTTCAATTTGTCTGCTTCTGCCGCTGCGATGTGTTTCTATTTTGAAGATTATTAATTATGTACCATCCTTGCCTTGTACAAGTGCAATTCCAGACTTGTACGGCATCACGCCTAAGCGAGGACGATCGATTCCAAGAGATAAATTATGTGAATAAATGACTCTACGAATCGGGGCGTGACACACTTGGCCAGACCTTGGCAGCCGAATTATCATCTGCTCTTCTTGCGCCGAGTGGCTGATTGCGTCCTTACGCAGAGTGGCTGTAAGGGGTACGGACTTGTCAGGTTTGCGAGCTTGGAGGTGGATCGTCAGAGGTTCTTCTGATCTCGTGGCTGTCTCGGTACGAGCTTGCACATCTCCTTCACCAAGGTGCTTCTTCAACTTTTTGTACAGGCAGGAGTCTGAGTAGTAGGGTTCGAATCCTTGAAGGGATCAATATCAGCAAATTTTGTCCTCACGAAATCGTGTTTGTCGACATACTTGAAGTATTGGTGCAGCGTAGAAGGCACTATAATATCATCATGTATCCAAGGGCGTGCCAAGAGGATGTTGTAAGAAGTGTCTGCATCTATGACGTAGCAGGTGACTTCTGATTGGAGATCGCCAATCTGACACTTCAGACGAATCTTTCCAATTAGGTAGCTCCTGCCCAAATTAAAACTGCTGATGGCAGTGCTTGTAGGCGTCAGGCGATGCATTGGGATACGGAGATGATGTAACAGACCCTTCGGGATAATTCTTTTGGAAGAGCCAGGATCAATGTGCATCCAAACCACTTACGTCGTCGATGTATCCAGTATAGTATAGCGGGCGATCATGCAGGTTGGTTTTTGATGAACATGTCCTGCGAAGTGAAGACAATGTTGGGCATTGCTCCCGTGCAAGTGCTGCCTTGGAGATCTGCAGGCGGGTTCTCTCCCGTGAGGTTGACCTGAGCAAGGTACGCATCGGCATTTTGGAGTGCATCGCTCAAAACTGCACGAACATCCTTTGTGAGTCTCAGAAGCTCGTATAATGACAACTTGGCCGGTGTATTGGCCAATTGCGCCAAGATGTCGAAGTTGTAGGGCTTCTCCAGCCCCTACGGTGCCTCTTTTCGGAGGGATTTGTCAAAGCGAGTCTCCTTCGGCCTAGGGTTGTCGGCCGTCGGAGGCTGAGCTGGTCCCGGAGCGTTGGTTGTAGCGGGATGATGATCTTCAGCCGAGTTATCAGCAACGGGTTGGGATTGTGCCCCAGACCGCGTGACGACGGCTGTAGTTTCTTCGATATCTGTCGAGATTATGTGGCAGGACCTGACTTTTCCACTCTTCTTCTTGCAGATGGAAGATGATATGGGCCGAGTCACTTCGGATACAAGTCTGGATGGATCCACATGACCTCCCCTCGTGATGTGGTGAGGGGCACTAGACCAACAGCCTGATCTCGGGGAGGTGGAAGATTGGCAATCTCCATTGTCGCTAGAGGGATGGGGACCACATCGTCTTGAGTTTCCGTCGAAAGGAAGCTGCCGAATTGTACTGACACTATATTGGCTTCCACTGTCACCTCCTCGAAATCGATGGCAAGAGCGTTCGAATCGATGAGATTTTGGATGTACCGTTTTAGTTGGTAGCAGTCGTGTGTAGCGTGGTGGACGTAGCGGTGGTATTGGCAGTACTTTGGGTTCTCCATGTCTGTCGGCCGAGGTTCCCGTCTTGGTAGAAGGAGCTAAATTCTATCTCCTTGTATGAGCATGTCCAAGATGGGCTTGACGTGACCGTTTTCGAAGGAGTAAGTGATTTGCGACCATTGTTTGTCTGCCGACTTTGGCTCAGGTTTCTGTACTGTATCGGCCACCATAGCCTGCTTACCCCTACTGTTCCGATTGTTGGAGGGGCTATCCCTATTGTCGTTATTGTTATTAGGATGCTTGCCCTTGTTCTCTCCGTCCGAGATGTGCAATCCCAGTTGGAGAGCCTTCTTCAATCCTTCTTCAGCGCTTGTGGCACTAATGATGAACGTCTTCCAGTCATTGAATTGACTTTTGCCCATCCAGAGACTGATTGTTGGGAGCAATCTCTTTTGGCAAATTTCAATCAAGAAGGAATCTTGATTTCCAAACGGCAGTTTCATTACGGTTTGGCGAAACCGCTCGATATAGTTCCTTGTCAGCTCTTTCTCCCCTTGGACGACGTCCATGAGGGTGGACAATATGATGTCCTGCCCTACTTCATAGAATCTCTCCACGAACATGTGCTTGAAGCCGGCAAAGGAGTGGATGCAGTTGTTTGGCAGGTTGCGATACCAGTCGATGGCGACCCCTTCCAATGACCCGATGAATAATCGTGTGAGAATGGCATCGTCATGGGGCAGATGGTCGGTGGTGACCTCGAATTAAGTGATGTACCGACCTGCTGAGGTCTTGACATCATAAGGATTGATATTGAACGGCTTATATCTTGGTGGGAATGGAACATCCTTCCAGGCAGCAGGGTACGGTTGCCATATTCTGAGGTCTTGAGAATTTTCTCGAGCGTGAAACATGGCTCGGAGGTCCTGGACCTCTCTTCTCGCTTCTCGTGCCTCATCCACGGCGGTGGGGGCCGTTACTTCAGAAGGATTGTTGGCCGGGTTCGGTGCTGCTGAATTCGAGTCCGCATTGACCGCGGGACCCGCGCTTGTTTGGCCAGGCGTCCCTCCTTGCAGAGCTGGAAGGGTTGCTTTGATCTCATCCACAGACTTGACCAAGGCAAGCAATATGGCTTCGAGAGTGTCGATGTATTATCGATCACTAGAACCACCTTGGCTGCTGTCTGTCATGAATATCGTCTTTACCTGAGGAGAGATGGACGGAGCGGTGGAGGAAGCGCCTTCCGAATTATACCCCTATAGTGAGAAGTCATCGGGGTATGTGGGAATGTTCTCCTCTGGTTCGGACTCGGAAGGAACAGTACCCCCAGTCTCCGAGTTTGCCTCGTCTTGGAAGTTGTGGACGTCCTCGGGGACGTCGGGGTTTGCTGTATCTGATGGGAAAGTTGTCTCCCCCGACTCGTCTTCTTGGAACATCAGGTTATCGTGGAGGTTCGAAGGAGTGCTACCCCCAGTCCCAGTAACCCCCAATGGTGTGGATGACGAATCTTCCACTGTAGCAGATTTCGTCTTAGTACGGGTGCCTTGGAAAACTCCGGTGGTGGGCGCCCGCTTAGACGACAGTCTTTTGGTCAAAGTGGTTGAAATCTTCGGGCTGGGAACATTTGTCTTCTTCCCTCTCCCATCGACGGGGACTTTCTGGGCAGAGTTGCAGGAGACGACGGGAAGTGCCTCGTCTTCTGAAGATGGCTGTTGCAGTCTTTGAAAGACAAATTGTTGGTCTTCTCGTACCGTCGCGTTATTGCAGCAGCAGTTGACGATGACTTGGGTGCAGTGACGTCCGTGGGAGGAATTTTTGCACCCCGATGCATTTTCTCTTTCCTTGCGTTTGTGGAGGATGGCCTCACGCAAGTCAGATGGGTCTGGATCGACCATGTTTGCTTCCTGTATTTTGGGAGACTTTTGCGAACCTCTCTGTCCGTTTGTCATCGGGGGCTGGACTCGAGTGGTTCGACACAACTTCCCATCTGAGGCCCGCATAACAGTATATGGGACGCTCGGATGGTCAGAGACCGGATCAGCGGACCGAGCCTGTCAAGCTCGCGCTGCCCTAGACTTCTTCGCTCTAGTGCGTAAGGGAATATAGTAGGAAGAGTCTAAGTGATGCTGGAGAGACTAAGACATATCCTCTTGGGAGCATTAGAGATCAGGACATAGGAGAGGCGGTCGAAGACAGAGCCACGTGGAGTAGGTGTCATGCGGCTGTCATCAGTAATCTTCATGCAGCTGGCAGACGTAACCGCATAAACTTTCTTCCTGCGACTGGAAGTCTCAGCCGCATGAGTTTTCTTCTTGCGGCTGGATGATCTGGCCGCATAGACCTTCTTCATGCGGCTGGCAGATTCAGCCGCATGAGCATCCTGCGTATGGTTGGCAGACTTGGCCATATGAGCGTTCGGCTTCTTCTTGGGGCGCATAGAACCACTCTTTGTCCCTGCAAGTCCAGCATCGTAGTACTTTCCTCTGCCAGACTTGGGGACAGCAGAGTGCTCTAAGGCTCAAAGTGGAGCCGTATGAGAGTCGACTTTGCCGTCTTGGGTAGCAAAGAGTACCCCGTCTAGAGCTTGTGGAGGAGCAAATGATTTTAGCCTCCACTCGCAGCAAGCTTTCTTTGTGCGGGTTCGCTTCTGCACCGTGCTAGCACTTCCTTCAGAGAGCATTTCTTCAAACGCCTGTTGGTCGAAGTGGATGACCATCTTCTGTTGCGTGGAGCCAAGTTTGGCTGCATCCGATTGCATCACCAACTCCTCAGCCATGGAGAAGTTTGTCCCCAGCATAGTCGCCATCGTGTTTTCCATGAAATATAAAAGGACAGAACAATTATCGGAGGACTGGACTTTTACTTCACAATACAAACTCGCTTGTACAAAGAAAGCCTAGGGACGAAAACCTAGGTACAACAATCTAAGTACAATTATTTATTTTAGATTCTGGGGGGTGACGATAGAGACTCGGGAAAGCGATGGCCGCTCTGCCTTACTCCTTGGACGATTGGGTGCAGCTTTTTAGCTCTGTAGAAGAACTGCTTGACGTTGATGAAGAAATGCTCTCTCTTCAGGCTCTCGGGCTCTCTATGTCTCTATGTACGTCTGTCTCTATCTGCATATGTCTCTCTATATGTCCTCGCAAGGGAATGGCACCCTGCTATTTATAAGAGTGGGGGGCCTCATTGGGTTTACAATGATTGCCCATTCTTGAAAGTCGGTGGCTAAGGATCATTAGATATGGGCCGTTCATCGAGATTTGAGCAATAAATGTGATTGTATCAAATCTTTTGTGGGTAATTAATGCCGATTGACATAAATCCTCCTGATTTGTTATGCCAACCTTGGATTCCTCGACACATGTCTTTAATTTGCTTATTTGCAAATGATATGATTTAATCCCAATATTTTATTAGGATTTGCTGAGAGATTTCGATTAATCTGATGCCACGTGCCCTGCTATCATGCCACGTGTCAAAACAACAGAAATCTGAGCCGCAGAAAAGTTGGGCCGCAAAAGGCTGGCCACGTGTCAAGGCTGCCTAAGAGTGGCCCCCCTGAACATTTGGACCGCATGGTAATAATTTGAGCCGCATGAGTGTGGATGACCGCATGAGTGAACCGCATGGATATAGTCTTCGTGAGCCGCATGGGGATGGTCTTTGTGAGCTGCATGGAGCTAGTCTTCGTGAACCGCATGGGGCTAGTTTTCGTGAGCCGCATGGGACTAGTCTTCGTGAGCCGAATGGTGGAGTCTCCGCTTGGGCCGCATACAACTGTCCACGTATCAAGGCCGTATGACAGTTTCTGAATCTTGGGAGATTGTGTCAGAGATTTTCTTCGCTTTCCAAGGAGTCCATCATTATGAGGGAGTCATAATGATATCTTCGTGTCAGAACTGTCACTTCGTCAAAGCTGTCAGCCGTCAAGGCATTTAATGCAAAACGAGAGAGCTGTTTGTCGGCCACGTGGCTCCTCTTTGAGCCGCATAGGACTTGTTTGATCCGCGTAGACTCTCTGAGCCGCATGGGGCTCTCTGGCCGCATGAATCTCTCTGAGCCGCATGGGACTTTCTTTATTCTTTTCCATGCTACTACACCAAGTCATACTTGGGTGCAAGCTTCTCTATCGGTCATTTTTCTCGCTTTATTTATTTCTCTTGCATTGACTTAGTCTAGTGACCACCCATTGATGTTGAGGTATTAGTATATCTCATACGGCCTTGACCCTTGCTTTACTACGTTATGTGAGTCACATGTAGGACATGTATCCGCGTAGTCGGCTGGCCACCGATACGTATGGAGCGTGCGACGGATAGGAGATACTGCCAATAGAATTGCATGCTAGAAGACTTGGCGGTTATTAGTGGTTCATGAGTCATAGATGTGACCCTAATAGGCATTGGGTGGGAAGAATAGTTCCTTAACGTATGGGTTATATATGCACTGTCCTGATTGCTGGTTATCTCCAATGGGAGGTATGGTCCTGATAGCCGATTATTTCTAGTGGGAGGTACGATCCTGATTGTCGGTTATCTCCAGTGGGAGATACGGTCCTAATTCTTGATATTCCTGATCCTGTCCATGTGTCAAAGGTTTGTTCTTATTGCATTATCACTGTAGACTTGTTAGGCACCTGATTGCATAAATATTTCTTTCTTTATATTATATATTACAATTATTATGGCATGGTGTTTTTTGTATCTTGTTACGTCCCTCTGAGGACCTGGTTATCTCTCCAGGATTAGACGACTTCCCGCAGGAGTATAGAGCAGCTCTGGATCCAGATTACATTGATACCGAGTCAGTTCCTACTAATTTCTAGTCTATTATTTGTTTGAGACATTAGTGGACATTATTTTTACATCTCTTTTCTTTCTATTTTGTGGAGGTTGGACTCCGATCTTGTGAGACTATTTTTTATAGTTGTTTGGAGTGAGCATGTTCACCCGGCTATCTTTTGATACTCTTATTTATTATTTGGACTCTATATTCTTCTGTGTTGAGCTGTGATGAGATTAGATTATGTTATTCTGGCTTGTGATTATTTTATTTACAACTTATGTACATATACGAGGATTCCATATATTGGAGTATTTTTCGTATATGTGCAGCTGGCATGCTATGTATTATGGGACTGGGGCGTTACATATTTTTGTGGTGGCCCATGCAGGTCTATGATAATATTGTTGGGTTACATGACTGTGCCCAACAAGCCTGCATATAGGAATAGGAATATCTCATCCAGAACTACTACTACCTCCTTGACATCCAATCTTTTTGAAACTTTCTTGATTATTTGATTTACCTCATATCTACTATTTTCTAATATCGACTTATCTTCCTCGTGCCATCAGTATACATTTAAGAAGCGGACGCACTTCTGCCTTGGCCCTCACATCCTGTGAAGAGGCTACCCCAGAAGGATAGAATCCTTCCATGACTCCAGCAACACCATACCAGCCAGGACAGTCGCAGCCTACTACGACACCGACGACGGAGTACCCAGAGATCGTAGCACCCCTAGGCAGCCAGGCTGAGCAGACTACTACCATGCTATTAGAAGGAAATGTACCACTGCCTCTACCACCACCATTCCCTCAGCAGTTTCCTCCACAGTCGGGACCTCAAATGCCTCCACCACCGACTGATGGGAGCCCTACTTCTCAGTTTATGTATGCCATGATGCAGGCTCAGTAGTAGCAGACTGAGCTAATGAGAAAGACGATGCTGGCAGCATTGGCTAGACCTCCACTACCACCTCCAGTACCAGCACCAGTACCGGCTCTGCATCCTTATGAAGGCTCCATGAAGAACTTTACATATATGAACCTTAATCCTTTCATTGGAACTGAGAAGCCACTAGAGGTGCTACAGTGGCTTATTAGTACAGAGAAGCTACTGAAGGCATCCCAGTTGCCAGCTCGAGATTGGATGATAGCAGTGGACCTACTGCTAGAAGATAATGCTCACCACTGGTGGAAGGCGGAAGAAAGACGATTAGGCACTGGGACCACCTGGAAGCAGTTCTATGATTTATTTTATGAAAGATTCTTCCCTATTCAAGTTCGAGACGGTCTCTATGACCAGTTCCTTCATCTGAAGCAAGGGAATATGACAGTTGATGAGTATGACTCAGAGTTCAATCGCCTGAGTAGATTTGGTGCGGGATTGATTCCGACAGAGTTAGAGAAGACGAGGAGATTTCACCAGGGGCTTACACCAGAGCTCAAGTCTTATACCATTACCCAGTCTCGAGTCTCACATTCAGCTGTCTTGGAAGAAGCTCGTGCTCAGGAGATTCTTTGTAAGGAGCAGCAGCAGACCCCGAGATGCCATACGCTGGCAGCTACACCTACGGGATCAACACAGAGTGGACCTATCAGAAAGGCTACAAGACAGCTGTATGAGAGGTCTGCGCCTTATCAAAAGCCTATTTGCAATTTCTGTGGAAAGCTAGGGCATCTCTAAATAGACTGTAGAACTCGACTTGGAGCATGCTTGAGATGTGGCTCGTTACAAGACAAGGTGAGAGAGTGTCCAGAGCAGCAATCACTAGTTTATGCCTAGCAGGCCTCGAGACTGGCAGTTCTAGCACTACCAGCACCCGGGCCAGTAGCAGGATCACCTAGCCTACCATTACTTCCCCAGCCAGTACAGCACAACAGGACAAGAGCTCGGGACCTCAGTCAGAACTATGGACAGGCCTTCTCGCTGGCAGTGGAGAATGTGAGAGTAGAAGGAGAAGTCATAGCAGGTATGATTTTAATTACAATATTTTCTATTATTATGGCTTGACATAAGATCCATACCCCATTAGTTTAGTCTAGGCCATAGAAATCAGACTGTAGAATGATTGGATAAGCACGAACACCGGACACAGCTTAGATTCTTGAACAAATTATGTTTTCCTTCAAATCACCAATCACGCGTACATACTTTGACCACTTTGACTAACACCGCAATTATAGCCTAGTTTTTGCAAGCTTATTCTTCATCGAGCTTGATCATGACATGATTTATTGGGTGCACACCCACTAATATATTATCTAATCAGAATTGGTGCATGATGGTCTGATCAACCTAGTGCATTTTGGTTCGCCTTCACATATTATTCTACGTGGATGAAGACATAGTCAAACTCGTCCCCGAAGTCTCATCAACGACCGCCTTGACAATTCCCCTTTGAATTAATTCATAGCCTATGGACCTCGTATTCGTGCTCAATAGCATCGTCTATGAATTCTTTATGGACCTTATCTTTTACTTATTTTTAGAAAGATGATGCACGGTGAATGAACCCAAGGTACCACATTAAATCGTGTGGTTGTATCTGTCATGCCCCACTCCCGTAAGAGTGATCGTCCTCGCTAAGACGTGATGCCGCACGGGCCTAAGTTGCGCCCGTGCAAGGCTTAGTCCGAAAACGACCAATTTGAGCTAGGCCACAGAGTCGCACAGAGTGTCCCCATTTGTAGCAGAAAGTAAATAAACACAAATTGAAGCAAATTTAACTCTTTATTGATATTCAAGAAGTTTACAAGCGGCGCTAGGCCGATATTATAAATCGTTCAAGCTCTCTCTCTCTGAAACATAAAAGGCGTGCCAAGTGGCTTACAACATGGAAGGATTCATGGCGATATTTCGATACATTATGTCTTGTATATGGTGCTCCAACTCCTTGCAATGCTCCAAGGCTTCAGAGATAGTTCCGTGCCTTAGCACGTTCGAGGGAAGCTACGCACCCGACGATGTCTCATGTATCCTGCAAGCAGACTGTGGGGTTATCAGTATATTGTTATGCACTGGTGGGGAGGCTAGCTTGCCCACAATGCTATCATTACCAAACACGTTCTATTTATATTTGTGCACCGTCTATCATTCATTGTCTTTCTAATCTTGCTTTAGGATCATTTACATGGCATATTTTATAGCCTATCTCGTGTTGCTGAATACAAGTATCGCATGGAATTTCATGCACGACATACCCATACTTACCGTCTGGCCTTCCCTGTCCAAAGTAAACCAAGTTAGTCAACAATTCATATGTAATAATTAACCTTATTTTCGTAAGCATTCAATGTCAAGGGCGTGTCCCTGCCTCAAGCCTAGCGCGTCGTAGGCGTGTTTCCTAACTCAATTTCACGAAGTACTCTTTATCCTTTGGTGTGTTATATTTCAAGCCTGTTCAGAAGGCACTTCATTTAGTTAACTTAGACCACTTTGTTCAATGCAAGGACTTGCACATGGATTGCCACCAGCAAAGCACACTTAACTCTATATGCATCGGTCGCTGGCATCACAAGCCAATTTGGACATATTTATCCCTTTGTAATTTCTTACCTATCATGGCGTGCGGCTTGGTACACCCTGATAGTATTTTGAAATACCCGACCTTACGTCTTCCTGGGTGGCCAAGCCCACCCCTAGGCCATGGACATAAGCCAAATTTTGATTTCCGTCCGGACCGGTACGTCCGTCACACTTTGACCGTGCCGCTGGAAATACCCTTATTTTGCCTCTACCCCATATACGATGGAGGTGTCCACGACTATTTCGTTTTATTTGTCATTTTAACTCAACGGCTATCTCTGAGCCGTAGGCTAACCCTTAGCCTTAATACGTTATCGACTAGGTTGGCGGCGGCATCCGTGCAGCGCGGGTAGCGAGCCCCGATGCACGTCCCCGTCATACCTGTCGCTAACCATTCCTTTCTTTATTATCTTTTACTAAATCTTCTTTTTTTTTCTTTCACTTGTTCGTTCATTCATTGATCCATTCATATATTCATTTATTCACTCGTTGATTCATTCATTCATTATGCAACTTCCCGTGCGGGAGTCGCCTTGGCGACCCATCGGTCCTATAGTCTTTCAATGTTGCTATACTCTACTCGGAACGACTATGGTGATAGTCTTCCCGTTCCATTGTTGTAAACCATTCATTGTTTTATTGTTGAATGTATAAGAAACATAAACGTAAGCTTGTGTCTTAGCACGAGTGTGGAGCGCGGTACGAGAGATCTCACATTTTCCATATTCTTTTCCATATTCTATACAAGCATACAAGATGGGATTATTCCCTTAGCTAGGTGCGTTGAGTCATTTATTAGCATGCGCGGTGTTATCGCCTAGCGATTCTAGCAATAGTGTCCGTATTGTTATGTGTCTAGGCTAAGCAAATACGGGTTCATCGGAGCCACCCACCTTAGCTATGTTCGCATCGGCCGAACGATACTCCGAGCACGCCTTTGAAAGTCTAAGTCTGGATTCATCTTCGACGGGCCAATGTAGCCTTGTATCGATTCTTCATCTGGTCAATGCCAACTCTTCGGGTCGACGGCTCGTTTGAGTCGTTGCACTTGCCGTTTGAATCGGCGTTCCGCTAGGACGGAGCAGGTCATTACATAATACACCACTCAAAACAAGTCTCATCCTCGAGACTTCCTGAGTGCAGGTCATCCTACTGTTCCCTAACTCATGCCATGTTTGCATCTTAGACAATTTCTTATCGAATGGCTTTATCGTTCGATGGCATCGAACAATACTCGGTTATTCTTCCAATTTTTACGTTGCATATGTTTGGTGAATTTTATGGAACGACTGTCCATTCATTTTAGACTTGATGGTACTTATTCAATCGTCATGTTTCTTCGACTTGGTTGCTATTTTGTTGTGTCATGGGACTATAATGGTTGCACGGGGTGCGTAGAAATTCGTTAAACACGAGGGTCGTAGGCTGCGGCAACTCACTCATTCGTTCATGCGCATCTCAACACCCACTTGCAGCTGCATTCGAGTTCATCATACCGCTTAGTTTGGATCGTGCACATATTCAAGGCGTCCCCCGAATACGTACATTTCAACCAAGCTTAGCGATTTGCAAAGTTGGACAAGCTACTCATGATAGTTTTGATTTGTCGATCGTTTTGCTAACTTTTGATTTAAAATCGAACTCGTGTGCATCTCACTATCGTTTATCTCGGTCATCGTGATGACCCAAATCACTTCTCAAGCGTTCTTGTCCACGAAATTAGTATGATTTCTTCTTAGCGGGGTCGACCAAGTCTAAGTAATTTCCGTCTGATTCAAGACCAAGTATTGCACCTTCATCGAGTATATCTTCCTATCAACAATTCAATTTGTTATCCTAACTTTACTTGTGCATCATTCATTCCTATCATTCCCTTCGTTTGGGGCCAACCTCGTCGTCGTTCACGCACACTCCCAGTTCCCCGTCCTACTCTAAGTCTTGTTGCCCCAAGTTTATTGTCCGTCCAGACGATATTGTAAATGCCATCACACAGGTTCAATCACTCGGTATAGGGTCATCCGCCAATCCGCTAGGTCAGCTCACAAAGTCATAGGTACAAGTCAAGTCCGTGGCTCATCGTGCAAAGTCGTTGCACGATGCTCGCCCCAAATCCTATGGTCAAACCATTTATTCATTCGTACGGGAGTTTCTACCCAAGTTTGCTTCACTCAAATTTCTAAACATCAAGCAGCATTCATCCTATTTGCATCAACACATTCTCTGTTCCAAGTCCAAGCTCATTAGGAATGTCATCCTACGATAGGATATCCTCAACATGTTAATATTGTGCATCCGTACTAGAAATTATCGTAGTCTATCTCTTCAAGTATGTTTGATACAATTTACCTATCCAATTCACGTAGTCGATCACAAGGTCGTCTAGCCTTGTAATATGTCGCGCCCCGATCTCACGCAATTCTGATTATCCACGGCGGACATGAATCACCATGTCAATATTCTCGCAGAATAATTGTCCTCATCGGGACGTAACTCTTGCGTTGCATCTAGACTTGCTTATTTTTGATACGCGGATTGGGTCTACTCAATCCTAAAGTTTTCTCATTCTTCAATCGCGAGTCCTAACAATCCTCGAATTCACCTTCGCTTCAAACCACAAGTTGAAGCAATCAAAATTGCCATGTCATGATATTTTGAGTTTGACCATTCCCGTTGGACATGAATCACTATGCCAACGCTTATGCGGAATGATCGTCCCAAATCTGACGTGACGCATGTACGACGCTGGAGTTCCGCTCGCGCAAGATAAGATCGTTGTCGTCGTGGTTATCACCGAACAATCAAGTCACTTTCCTTCCTCAATCCAAACATTCATTTCCAACAAAGCATCCTTCAAAATAATAACTTCTAACACGATCATCATTCATCGAATCAGAGTACCCCCGAGTTATCGTACATCGATCTTTGGTACGCCTTAATACCATCGATGATGTACATAACCTGACGATCTTCCTTTTGCAACGAATTCCAAGTCGTACAACTTAATTTCCTCAATACACATTGTCGCGGGCTAACTCTTCATCGAGCAACATCAATTTCAATTCCTAAGTCATTCTCGTATCTCCAAACTAACGTTTTCCATGCACGCTATCTTCCGATCGTGCTATCTTCGATCTCGTCCATGCGTATTTCACCTTAACTCAAGTTTTAATCCCTTCGACTAAGTTCAAAATCGTATGCATGATCTTCTATGTTTCCTCGACCAAGACCTCTATTCGTTTCATCGTTCCGACTCTCTATTCGATCGTTTCGTAATTCACACTACGCATTCTTGATTTGTCCAAATGATATCTTGTTTGAGACAATCGAAGTCAAAACCAACTAAGCGTTAATCGTTCTAAGGCTTTGCGCGATATCATCGCTTGCCGACATACTCGTTCTATCCGTAAATCCTTTAGTCTTGCTCAAAGAATTTCTATAACGTCGATATACCACTCAGGGTTCGAGCCACTCGACTAGTCGTCGACACTCATTCTTATTATTTTCTGAAGATATCACATACACCACTCAGGGTCAAGTCATTCTACAAATCCTCAAATGATCATTCGATTCCCTTTCGATATATTCAATCGCACGTTTGCCCGTTCCTCAAAATCCAAATAAATCTTCTGTGCACGCCTAAGCATTAGTTTGATAGCGTTCCTATCGATATATATTCTAAGTGTAGCTTCATTCCCTACCGAGTGGTACTTGATATCGTTCGTAACTCGATTGCACCAAAAGTCGAGGTGTGCGACACGCGGACTGAGTTGTGCCGCATAACCATCTCGTTCAAACTATACTTTGGTCTCGTGTACTCGTTCTCCATTCAGCGTAAGGTTATTCAAGCACGCCTTACATTTGCTAACTTCTAGCATTTTAGTTTTCTTCTGACTTAAGTCCGTCGTGGTTTGGCACAAATGTCTTTGCCTATCGATCCCGTTCAACCGAGTACTTGTACGAGCTTTTAAAAGTATTAGACTTATTGTATGGAACAACCCAAGGCACCATGAGAGAGAGCATACACTTCTTTTGTTTCAAAATGAGCTTTCAAAACTGAGAGAATCGAAATGAAGTCCAAGGACGTAAAGCCGTGCTCTGATACCAATCTGTCATGCCCCGCTCCCGCAGGAGCGATCGTCCTCGCTAAGGCGTGATGTCGCACGGTCCTAGGTTGCGCCCGTGTAAGGCTAAGTCCGGAAACGGCCGATTTGAGCTAGGCCACAGAATCGCACAGAGTGTCCCCATTTGCAGCGGAAAGTAAATGAACACAAATTGAAGTGAATTCAACTCTTTATTGATATTCAAAAAGTTTACAAGCGACGCTAGGCCGATATTACAAATCGCTCAAGCTCTCTCTCTCTCTCTGAAACATAAAAGGCGTGCCAAGTGGCTTATAACATGGAAGGATTCATGGCGATGTTCCGATACATTATGTCCTGTATATGGTGCTCCAGCTCCTTGTAACGCTCCAAGGCTCCAGAGATAGTTCCGCGCCTTAGCATGTTCGAGGGAAGCTCCGCACCCGACGACGTCTCCTGCATCCTGCAAGCAGACTGTGGGGTTATCAGTACATTGTTATGCACTGGTGGGGAGGCTAGCTCGTCCACAATGCTATCATTACCAAACATGTTCTATTTACTTTTGTGTACCGTCTATCATTTATTGTCTTTCTAATCTTGCCTTAGGATCATTTACATGGCATATTTCATAACCTATCTCGTGTTGCCGAATACAAGTGTCGCATGGAATTTCATGCACGACTTACCCATACTTACCGTCCGGCCTTTTCTGTCCAAAGTAAACCAAGTTAGTCAACAATTCATATGTAATAACTTATCGTGATTTACGTAAGCATTCAATGTCAAGGGCGTGTCCCTGCCTCAAGCGTAGCGCGTCGTAGGCGTGTTTCCTAACTCAATTTCACGAAGTACTCTTTATCCTTTGGTGTGTTATATTTCAAGCCCGTTCAGAAGGCACTTCATTTAGTTAACTTAGACCACTTTGTTCAATGCAAGGACTTGCACGTGGATTGCCACCAGCAAAGCCCACTTAACTCTATATGCATCGGTTGCTGGCATCACAAGCCAATTTGGACATATTTTCCCCTTGGTAATTTCTCACCTATCATGGCGTGCGGCTTGGTACACCCTGATAGTCTTTTGAAATACCCGACCTTACGTCTTCCTAGGTGGCCAAGCCCACCCCGAGGCCATGGACATAAGGCAAATTTTGATTTCCGTCCGGACCGGCACGTCCTTTACACTTTGACCGTGCCGCTGGAAATACCCTTATTTTGCCTCTCTTCCATATACGATGGAGGTGTCCACAACCATTTTATTTTATTTGTTATTTTAACTCAACGGCTGTCTCTGAGCCGTAGGCTAACCCTTAGCCTTAATACGTTATTGACTAGGTTGGCGGCGGCATCCGTGCAGCGCGGGTAGCGAGCCCCGATGCATGTCCCCGTCATACTTGTCGCTAACCATTCCTTTCCTTATTATCTTTTATTCAACCTTCTTTTCTTTCTTTCACTTGTTCGTTCATTCATTTATTCATTCACATATTCATTTATTCACTCGTTGATTCATTCATTCATTATGCAACTTCCCGTACCGGAGTCACCTTGGCGACCCATCGGTCCTATAGTCTTTCAATGTTGCTATACTCTACTTGGAACGACTATGTTGATAGTCTTTCCATTCCATTGTTGTAACACATTCATTGTTTCATTGTTGAACGTATAAGGAACATAAACATATGCTTGTGTCTTAGCACGAGCGTGGAGCGCGGTGCGAGAGATCTCACATTTTCTATGTTCTTTTCCATATTCTATACAAGCATACAAGACGGGATTATTCCCTTCGCTAGGTGCGTTGAGTCATTTATTAACATGCGCGGTGTTATCGTCTAGCGATTCTAGCAATAGTGTCCGTATTGTTATGTGTCTAAGCTAAGCAAAGTCGGGTTCATCGGAGCCACCCACCTTAGCGATGTTCGCATCGGCCGAGCGATACACCGAGCACGCCTTTGAAAGTCTCAGTCTGGATTCATCTTCGACGGGCCAATGTAGCCTTGTATCGATTATTCATCTGGTCTATGCCAACTCTTCGGGTCGACGGCTCGTTTGAGTCGTTGCACTTGCCGTTTGAATCGACATTCCGCTAGGGC
Organism: Iris pallida; assembly: GCA_029216955.1. NCBI lineage: Eukaryota > Viridiplantae > Streptophyta > Magnoliopsida > Asparagales > Iridaceae > Iris > Iris pallida. The sequence goes on along the minus strand of JANAVB010013801.1, from coordinate 162,380 downwards.
GGAGCAGGTCATTACTGTATCATCACCTTAAACTACTCTATTTATCCCTCAACCACCTACCCTAGTTTAATTTCGAGGATGAAATTTTCTTTAAGTTGGGTAGGATGTATACCTCCGTAATTTATATTTGATTTTTATAATTTAATTAATTTTTGTTGTGCATTTCATTAGTTATGGATTTATTTGCTACTAGTTTATTAGTATAATTAATGTATGTGTGTGTGTGTATATATATATATATATATATATATATATATATATATATATATATATATATATATATATAATTATTATATGTGTGCATGTTCGTATTTCTATTTAATAAGGAATATAATATAATCTAGGTCTTTTAGGAATTTATTTGTAAATTTTGAGAATTTATTGCTAGCTTTATATATATATATATATATATATATATATATATATATATATATATATATATTATATATATATATATATATATATATATATATATATATATAAATAGTTATAATTGTATATGTTAAAAAAATATAATAAAGAAAGGTGGGCCCGGCCAGACCCAGAAAGGGGCGGCCAGGCTGAGTATTGGCTGACTTAGTTGGTGCATTAGGGAAAAAAAAGTGGGCCCATCCACACCCAGAAAGGGGCTGCCAGGCTGAGTATTGGCTGACTTAGTTGGTGCATTAGGAAAAAAAGAAATATACTCGAGCTACTGTAGCCCATGGGCTACAGTGCCCACCCGAACTTCTTGTACACAGGGACCCCCTCCTTTACGAATGCAGCAGCAGCTGCTACTCGGATGGCTAGGAATTTTTGTAAAGATTTAGCCTACACCAAATCTCATCCGAAAAATTCCAAATAAAATCCCTAGATAACCCCATGAGATTCTCTTCCAGATACACTCGGATTCAAAACCCCATCCTAATAAAAAATCTGAATGAAAATAGGAGATTTAAAAGCCCTATATAGGTTTCGGGAAAAATAGAATTTTTGGAGAAACCATCGAGCAACTGCATCCTCAACCCGAAGCTTCGACTCAAGGACTTCCCCCACACCGCCGCGCTCGACGTCGGCCACCTGCTCGCCGTCGTCGACGACCAGATCGCCGGATGACCGCCTGCGGCCGACCGTGAAACAGAGAATACCCTGTTTATTTCAGAACTTAGGAACCCACTTTCGAATCCGAATTTCTTTGTTTGCGTTCGACGAAAAGTCGATCTATCGACTTCTGTGCGTAGACAACATAACCATCTCAAAACCCTAGCAATTAGAAAATTTTATAATGCTTAGAAAATCCCAAAAAAGTTTAGGAAAGTAGAGGAAAATTCCTTGAAAACGAACCCGAGAAAACACTCTAACCCCTGACTTTGGAAGGGCGATTTCGACCCAGATATTAAGAATCTGCAGGAAACAAATTAGACAGTCCTAGTTAACATATATGAGATGAAAACACATCAGGTAGATTAATTTTTCATTTAAAGTACAGGAAGTTACGAATCGACGAACTTCAGAGAAAAACTGTTTAAAAAATACTAAAATTTTAGAATTTTGTCCGATACGGTGTACGCCCCGATAAACTGGGCGATGTGGTCGCGCGCTACATGCATCAAACGGCGCGTATGGACGTTGCCGACGTGTGGGAACTGACGAAACTCAGTTTCGTCGTGTGTGCACGACGAAATCAGTCTGTATCCGTCAAGATACCCCCGTATCGCCAATTTGAAAACTTTGCCCTAACATCGTGTACAGTCGTCGATTCAAAACGAAACTTGTGCCAACAGGTCCGGATCGAAATTCTGGTCCTGTGTGGCAAGTTTGGTTCGATTCTGAGAAGGTCGAATTGAAACCACATTTTGGGGGGCCTGCGACCTACTCAAACAGACGATTTTGTACACGGCTCATCGGAATCCAAAACTGGACATACTATTGATTTTCTCTCCTCAAACTGAATCCGTAGACATGTAATTTGACGACTTTAAAGACCAAAGACTTTGGCACGCGTTTCGGTGCAAAGTGGGTCCATTGGCGGATATCGTTTTGACCCAAAATTACGATTTTGTCCCTGTTCCAGAATTAGACTTTTGGCAAGGCATTTCCTAGGTATATTTTTTACATCGAGTACATTTTTGATGTTTCTTTCAACGTTCGGAGTTGTTTGGAGACTGACGTTTTTTGGCTGACAGTGTGATTTTTTTGGTTTGCCATTTTGCACCATCAGCCAAGATACCTTGCCATTTTACTTTGTGATTATTATATTCTTATTTTTAGTTGTTATTTTCATAATTTCTCTTTGTTAATATTATAAAACTGTGCGTCCAAGTCACACTTGGGTGCAAGCGACTCTATCGGTCTTTTTTCTCGCTTTATTTATTTCTCTTGCATTGACTTAGTCTAGTGACCACCCATTGATGTTGAGGTATTGGCATATCTCATACGGCCTTGACACTTGCTTTACCACGTTATGTGAGTCACATGTAGGACACGTATCCATGTAGTCGGCTGGCCACCGATACGTATGGAGCATGCGACGGATAGGAGTAACTGCCAATAGAATTGCATGCTAGAAGACTTGGCGGTTATTAGAGGTTCATGAGTTATAGATGTGACCCTAATAGGCATTGGGTGGGAAGAACAGTTCCTTAACGTATGGGTTATATATGCACTGTCCTGATTGCCGGTTATCTCCAATGGGAGGTACGGTCCTGATAGCCGGTTATCTCCAGTGGGAGGTATTGTCCTGATTGTCGGTTATCTCCAGTGGGAGATACGGTCCTGATTCCTGATATTTCTGATCCTGCCTATGCGTCAAAGGTTTGTTCTTATTGCATTATTACTGTAGACTGGTTAAGCACCTGATTGTATACAAATTTCTTTCTTTATATTATATATCACAGTTATTATGGCATGGTGTTTTTTTTGTATCTTGTTACGTCCCTCTAAGGACCTGGTTATCTCTCCAGGATTAGACGACTTCCCGCAGGAGTACAGAGCAGCTCTGGATCCAGCTTACATTGATACCGAGTCAGTTCCTACTGATTTTAAGTCTATTCTTTGTTTGATACATTAGTGGACATTATTTTTGTATCTCTTTTCTTTCTATTTTGCGGTGGTTGGACTCCGATCTTGTGAAACTATTTTCATAGTTGTTTGAGTGAGCATGTTCACCCGGCTATCTTTTGATACTCTTATTTACTATTTGGACTCTATATTCTTCTGTGTTGAGCTGTGATGAGATTAGATTATGTTATTCTGGCATGTGATTATTTTATTTACAGCTTATGTACATATATGAGGATTCCATATATTGGAGTATTCTTCGTATATGTGCAGCTGGCATGTTCACGTTCTTGGTCCTATGTATTATGGGAATGGGGCGTTACACCATGGCTGTAATGTGTGGAAACTTTTCGAACCATATGTGATTGCCAATTGCCTGGTCGAATTGGCATATCACTCTACTTCGTAATACCTTGTTGTTCCACGTCCAGATATGCCCCCCCCTCCCCGAGTAAGCTGGCTCAGTCCCGCTCGGAGGAAACAACTTTGGAAGTCATATATGATTGCATCTGGGATGACTTTACCGTCAATCTTCTTACTTTAGTAAAGGATGCTATTGAAGTCTCCAGTTAATAGAAGGGGGATATGATATGTATTGGCCGCCAAGAAGCTCGTCTGCTCGATCTCAAGCCATAGAGTGTCCCGCTTCCTTTGGTCATTATTGTCGTATACCGCACCCATAATGAATTGCAGTCCACCTTGGTGAGTGAATGAAACCATAACGAGCTGTTCCGACATCGACATCAATTGGCCTGTCCAATGAGTCTTGTCCCACATAAGCCATATTCTAGCCATGTTGCAAAGTTCCAGGTTGTTAACTTGGTCCCAATTCTTGGGAGTTCTGGACTCTATTATCTTCACATTCTTGATTTTGGTTTCAAGAAGTGCGCTTATCGTATATTGTTCTTGTCACACCCCCATCCCAGAGGATCGAAAACTAGCCACTGGGCATGATGTCATACAAGTCTAGATTGTACTTGTACAAGGCAAAACCATTACAATGCCTGGTATTTCTCAGCAAATATCGACAACGCTGCAAAACCAAGCAGATAAATTGAAGTCACACAAGATATGAAAGAAATGTATCTGCTTATTGATAATCATAATGGATTACAAGACTTGCAGCGGAATATATAGTTTACCTGATTGCAAGACCTTTGAATAACCAACTGAATGTATACACTTGCCCTTTAGGCTACAACTGAATATACCGACTTCTTTATAATGAACTTGCCAATTTGGCTACAATCTCACTGGTACAACTGAGTTACACTGTTCCATACATTATGTCCCGTATAGCAGAAGACATCATCTTGAAAGAAGAGCTTTTGTACACCCTACTGAATCGTCGATGCCAAGCACTGATCAAACATTTTCCCCATATGCAAACACCAGTAATATTGCCCACAACGTGGGTCAGTACATAATCAATGTACTGGCGAGCGGTGCTGGCCCAACTCACCTAAGAAGACAATACTAAGTAATCATGTTATAGAACATTATTAACAGTGGTCTTTCTCGTTGCCTTAGGGTCAATTTTATGTTATAGCCGACAAAAAGTAAAGCATGCAAATCTCATAGTCAACATAATTTAAAGCATACAGTTATCATCCTTTGGTGATTCTTACCCACAGTCATGTAGCCATCCCCGTACCTTTATAATACTTACACAGCCTGTACAAGACAATGTTAGAAACAATATCATAATTTAATATAAATATCACCATTCAGGTGATTCTTACCAACAGTCGACATCCTTTCCTGTATTTGAGTAATAATTTACTCCGCCTGCATAAGACATCATTAGCACTGGACCTATCTATATGAAGGTCACTGGCGATACGCCATCTTGGACCATCTTACAAGTATACGACGCCCCTTACAGAGCGTGTAGCTAGTATAGTGCCCCTTCCCGCGCAGTTAATCTGAGGAATCGAAACGCCAACGGCGTTCGGACTTGGCCTTCAACTGCGGCTCGAAGACAAAGCTCGGTCGAGGCGACCGCTCGCTCAGGTGGGTTAGTTTCGGTGAACTTGCCTCATCTTAGCCTTCACATAATAAATCGTATGTTTTCAACTTGCACAAGTAGGCTTGATAATAAAAGAGATAAATCCACATAGATAAGGGAATAATCCCGATGGGTCGAATTGAGTTAGAATATGGAAAGGTCCAACGGTCGGCTTAGAGTTAGTGCACGACGTGCTTTGAAAATAACACTCGATCCTTCATCCCGTGGCTTGGGAGAAGGAAAGTTGGTTGAGTAGGCGAAGTTATGATTGTAGCCTAAGTCATAGGCGTCGCCCACATGAATGCTTCATAAAGCATACACGGTCGCATCACCCAAGGCTTGGCATAGCCTTGGCTTGCCCATGAGTAAAGTTGCGTGGTGCGGTTTGTGACCTAAGTCTAGGCACCCGATTGGCTTGGTCGTTCAAGCCGAATGTGTGTACGGCACGATCCGTAAAGGCAAAGCTTGATGCAGCCTTTGCTCGTTAAGTTGTTACGAAGTTAAGTTAGGCAAAGTTATGTCGGTCGACCTAAGACATTACAAGTACCATCCCGCTCTTTCTCAGTTTGTCAAAGTTAAGTAGTCCCACGATCTTAAGGCCCGTCGACTTGGACAGGAGTGTCGCGTAGAGCACGATTGGCTTAAGGCACGATGCACGGACTTAGTGTTTATGGCAAGGACCACAATTGATTGAAAGTGAGTTTTGAGAAAGGACTATCAAATAGGCGTTCATGAGTTGAACTAAATGATAGGGTAACAAGGAAAGAATGCTCGCGACCGTGGGTCGTCAAGGGGTCTCAAGGATAGAAGTCTTGAACTTGGTTTTGAAAGAGATGTAATACTGAAAGTAGGATGACTGTGTGAGATGTCAGTTTGAGTCGAGTCTTGCATGGTCATGGATAACTTGTACAAGGTAAAAAGGAAGGGTTTCCTCGGATTGACAACCTGGGGCCACAGGACCGATCCGGCCTAGGAGGAAACAGGTATAACTGTGCCAGGTAGAGGCAACAGGTATTCGGTGGACGGTCATTGGGGCTCGCTAGTTGCTTTGACCGGACCATCCTATATGCCAGCTATGAGTCCAGGATGGCTTGTTCTGCCAATGACCCGTGTTCATATAGATGTCAGCAAAATGGCGGCTATCCGCGCGTATGCCTTTGGAATTGAGTCGAGTCGAAGCTGTATACAAGTTATAACATGATGCTTGGGGCCTAGGATTTCGCTTCAACATAGGCGACATGATTGGCACAGGGGTGTGGCGTCGAGTCGTAAGTCTTGGCATATAAGTTACGTTTGTTGGATCTGAGTTGTCTAGAGTTTAAGTCAGGAACCGCTGCAAGGCAAAGTCGGTCGACACTAGTTTAGAAGTCTTGATTGGGTCAATTGGTGATCAAAGTAGCAAGGGCCACGAGGCGACGATATGGTTAAGTCTCACTGAGTTGTGAGGCACGGCTTCGGCAAGGGTTTGTAGCACGGTCACACGGAAATGGACTCTATCGTGTAGTTGCGTCTATGATTTGGGCCGTAAGGCAAACACGACTTGATAGGTTAACATTATTGGCACGAGAAGAGTGTAGAGGTGAAGTATGAGTTAACGTTGTTGTCGCAAGCACGAGATGGTCTAGAGACACAAAATTGGACAAGGCGTCGGTCCTAAAGTAATCCTAAGGAAATAGTAGAAAGACCATCAAAAGGGTTATGTTGCACAAAGTAAAATGAACGTATCGGTTTTGTATGGGTGGACAAGAAGCTCATTCCACCAGTACAATTGAGTACTGACACCCATATAGATTCCATATGCAGGCACAGGTAGAAGCTCGTGGTGCGGAGCTCGCTTGGATGCGTCGAGGCACGGAGTTCCTTGGCGATTCGAAGCGTGCGGCCGCATGGAAGTCAAGACTTATACGGGACATAATGTATAGACGTTGCCTTCCAAAGCATCTGCTGGCTCAAGACTTGTAACTGAGAGATGAGAGAGAGCTGATAATGTGAGAAGAGTGAGCTTTGTTGGCCCATTCCATGGTCACACCCGATTTCGATAATCAACATACACTTTAGTCGATACACAAAATATAGAAAATGCTGCTAATCATTTCAGGATTCATGAAATCATATTCAACGGACAATGTACCGCATCAATCAAAGCGTCAACGTCATCAAATCTACTGGAGACTCATTTCTCATTTTATTATGTATTTTATATTTTTGAGTCTAGGATTTATTCTGTAAAATCAATTATGGTAATACTGGCTTAGGGTTAAAACTGTCCTCATTCCAAAAAGCCTTCTTATTTACCATTCGTATTTTCGTATAAAAATATTTCAAAAACATATTTCGAAAATAGTCTTTCAAAATGATTTTACAAATAATCAAAAACAAATTTGAAAACTGTTTTTGCAAAAGATTTTCAAATATCTCCTGACAGAACTCCTAACCGAGTTCGGCCCGAGTTCGGTCCGAACTCTGACCGAGTTCGGTCATAAGTTATTTAAATTTTCTGTTGCCTCCAAATTTGCGAGCAACGTCTCTTTGCGAGATATTTGCCTCCGAACTCTGTCCGAGTTCTGCCCGAGTTCGGTTGGAGAAAACACCTATAAATAGTGAAGAACTTCTCATTTCAAATCATCAATTCATTCGTCATTCTCTCTTCTCTATTACTCAAGTGTTTTCAAACAATCCAAGATTTTCAAATCTCACTTATACATCTCTTAGCCCAAAGCCAGTACTATCAGAGTTGATTTAGAGTCTTTTGGTTACTCAAGAGTTGTAAAGAGGTCGTTCCAAGTTTCAACAACTTTTCTTGTTGTGGAGCTGGTCGTGCGCTCGTCACCAAGCACGGTGTATGTGTGGAGCTGGTCGTGCGCTCGTCACCAAGCACGGTGTTGTAAGAGACTGTAAGCTCTCAGTTAAAGCTTATGCCATAGTGGATTAACATCGAGCAAGAGTACTCGAGACTGGATTAGTCCTCTCAGAGGGATACCAGTATATATCGCCGTGTCAACTGAGTTTGAATTTTCTATCTCTATTTACTGTCTCTTACATATCTGCCATAGTTTGAGTTTTTAATTAGTGATTATTTTCCGCTGCACACACGCACTCTATTCACCCCCCCTCTAGAGGTGCTCAACGGTCCTACAATTGGTATCAGAGCTCGGTTATATTCTTATATAACATACCTTAGAGAGTATATATGGCAGCCGTGAAATCTATATTCAACGGTGAAGGGCAATCCACAAATTGACCTCCCCTATTTGATGGAACAAATTACACATACTGGAAAACACGGATGACTTTCTTTCTAAAGTCTCTTGACTTTGATCTTTGGTCAATAGTCATTGATGGATATAAGAAGCCAGCACCCACAGTGGTTGAAGGCATTCTTATGGAAAAGCCTCATGACAAGCACACCGATGCTGAAAAAGCAAAGGCTAGTCTTGATGCTCGAGCCATTAATGCACTATTCTGTGCAATTGACAAAACCGAGTTCAATAGAGTTTCAACCTGTAAGACGTCTCACGAACTTTGGAAACTCCTTGAGGTAACCCATGAAGGGACTTCCCAAGTAAAGGAATCCAAAATTAGTAGACTAACATAGGAGTATGAATCCTTTAAGATGAAACCCGGTGAGTCAATTACACAGATGTTTACTCGTTTTCTTGATATAACTAATCATTTACAATCTCTTGGCAAGGATTACAGCAATCACGAGAAGAGCTGAAAAGTGCTGCGAGCTCCAACAAAGAACTGGAATCCAAAAGCCACAGCAATCATTGAAGGAAACGATCTTACCACAATGACTCTGGAGACACTGATGGGAAAACTCATGACCCATGAACTCGACTTGCAAGATTTTGAAGAAGCAACACCAAAGGAGAAAACTATTGCCTTCAAAGCCCAAGCAAGAAAATCAACATACAACGATTCCGATGAAGAATCGTCAAGTGGTGATGAAAGAGTCCTACTTGTGAGGAACTTCAAGAAATATCTAAAGTTCACAAGCGGAAAGAAGAAAAACGTCCAAGAAAGCAACGAAGATGAAACTATATGCGTTGGATGCAAGAAATCAGGGCATATGAAGAAGGACTGTCCAACCACCAAGAAAAGCAGTCCATACGATAGATCAAGATCAAGCAGAAAATCTACATATGGTCGAAAGTATGCGAACACAAGCATCTGGCACGAAAGCGATGCCAGTGACTCAGAAGAAGAAGACAGACCCTGCAGCAATGCAAATGTTTGTCTCATGGCTTTTGAAAAGGTATCATCTAATCCTTTGTTTGATGATTTTACTTTCGTTGAACTAGAGAACGCCTTTAGTGAACTACTTGAAGATCACAAAACTGTGCTCGACAAGTATAAGCAATCTCGAAAAGAGATTAAGGCACACAAAACCGAGATAGCCAGATTGTCTAATCTAATTAAAGATATTAAAGAGACATCTACTACCGGTAACACGGAAGAGATAGCCAAACTTAAAGCAGACTATCATGAGGCTATCCTCAATATTGAAAAGAAAGAAAAGGACTATGTTAAAGTACAAAAGCTTTATGACATAGAGAAGAACATGCACCTAGTAACTGAATAAAGACTCCTTGATATGACTGCTAGATACGAAGAGTCTATTGCGATTTCTAAATGTTAGAAATCAAGTTAGGCAAACATGTAATACCTGTGACACAGCCTAAGATTAGTCCTAATGCAAAGCATACACCTAGAAGGACTAAACACAAGAAAGCACAGAAGAAACACGAACACCATCCTGCTTTCACTTACAGGTTCTCCAAACAAAACAAGCTTGCAAATACAGTTTCTACCTCTAAACTGACTTGCACATATTGTGGTACGCACGGACACATATCACAATATTGTCTTACAAGAAAGCTTGTTAACAACCATACTTTAGTCTGGAGACCTAAAGCTAATCTGTGTGGACCCTTCAGAAAATGGGTACCAAAGGATTCATCTACTTGTCTTGTAGGTGGACCCTTAACCCTCTCATGCTAAAAGCAAATGGATTCTCGATAGCGGATGTTCGCGACACATGACTGGTGATGCATCCTTATTCGCTACGCTATCGATGAAGAAAGAAGGATACGTCTCCTTTGAAAACAACCTGAGAGGTGATATAATAGGTAATGGTACTGTAGGTATTTCTTCTTATCCAATAATAAAGGATGTTTGTCTAGTAACTGAATTGAAACATAACCTATTGAGCATAAGCCATTTGGCAGATAATGGTTATGGTATTAATTTTGTAAAAGATAAATGTACCATATATGATATGTCATCTTGTGATCCCGTATATAAAGGGATTAGAGAAGACAACATTTATGTTTTCTTTTTGGAGAATACTAATAATGCAGGAAGGTGCCTAGTAGCCAATCAAGATGAAAGTTGGCTATGGCACATGAGACTAGGACATGCAAACATGGATACTATCTCACGACTGAATACAAAGAAGTTGGTAAAAGGACTCCCTGAAATTCCATTCAAGAGAGATCTGGTATGTGCAGACTATGAAAAGAACAAAGCACATAGGTCTACTTTTAAATCCATCAACGTTGTAAGTACTTCGAGACCTTTGTAGTTGATTCATATGAATTTATTTGGTCCTAGTAGAGTCGCTAGTCTTGGCGGTAAGCTCTATGCTTTTGTTATTGTTGATGATTTCTCTCGATTTACTTGGGTTTACTTTTTATCAAACAAAAGTGATGCTATTTTTGAATTTCAGATATTTTGTAAAAAGGTACAAAACGAAAAAGGCTTCATGGTTACTCGTATCCGAAGTGATCATGGTGGCGAATTCGAAAATTCTGATTTCAAAAAGTTTTGTGATGATAGTGGATATTACCACAAATTTTGTTGTCCTAGAACTTCCCAACAGAATAGTATTGTGGAGCGGAAGAACCGTACTCTAAGCGAAATGGCTAGAGTCATGTTGAACCAGTATAATCTTCCTAAATACTTTTGGACAGAAGCTGTTAGTACAGCTTGTCATATTTTAAACAGGGTGTTAATTCGACCAATCTCGAAAAAAATACCATATGAGCTTTGGTTTGGAAGAATTCCAAACATTTCTTGTTTTAAAGTTTTTGGTTGTCGCTATTTTATCCTGAACACAAAGGATAACTTGGGAAAGTTCGACTCCAAAGCAGGTGACGGGATATTTCTCGGATATGCTACTAAGAGTAAGGGATATAGAATTTTTAATAAAAGATCTATGATTGTTAAAAAAAGTATTAATGTTACTTTTGATGAGTTGAATAGTCACAGATCTAGCGACAGTGATGATAAAGATGCACCTAAAAAGACTAAGAAGAATTCTGAGAAAGATCTGACCCAAGAGGCTAGAACTGATAAAAGTTCCGAAGATGCAGGAACTGAGAAAAGTCTTGTAAAGGGTATGGCCCAAAGATTTGAATCATTGAGATTCAAGCCAGATCATCCGGAAACTCTCATTATAGGTGGTGTATCCAAAGGTGCAAGTACACGTTCATCTATTAGAGATTCTGAATTAGCAACAAATGTAGCTTTTATTTCACAAATAGAACCTAAGAATGTTGATGAAGCTTTTTCTGATGAGTTTTGGATTTCTGCCATGCAAGAGGAACTTAATCAATTTGAGAGAAACCAAGTTTGGGAACTCGTTCCTAAACCTATTGGTCAATCGATAATTGGTACCAAATGGGTGTTCCGAAATAAACTCAGTGAAGATGGACAAGTTCTACGCAACAAAGCACGTCTAGTGGCGCAAGGTTATAATCAAGAAGAAGGAATTGATTATGATGAGACCTATGCTCCTGTTGCTAGACTAGAAGCCATCCGCATGTTTTGCGCATTTGTATGTTTTAATGATTTTAAACTTTTTCAAATGGACGTGAAAAGCGTATTTTTAAATGGATTTTTGAAAGAAGAAGTTTTTGTGAAACAGCCCCCTGGCTTTGAAGATTTTCAAAAACCTGATCACGTCTTCAAGCTTAAGAAAGCACTTTACGGACTTAAACAAGCACCTCGTGCTTGGTATGAACGACTAAGTGCCTTCTTACTTGATAATGGATTTTCGAAAGGAAAGCTTGATACTACTTTTTTATAAAATCCATGAATGATGATAAACTTCTAGTACAAATCTATGTGGATGACATTATATTTCGTTCTACTAATGAAAAACTTTGTCAAGATTTTGCTAAGTGTATGCAGAGTGAATTTGAGATGAGTATGATGGAAGAACTGAACTTCTTCCTAGGACTGCAAATCAAACAACACTCGACTGGAACATTCATCAACCAAGCTAAGTATACGAAGGATATACTGAAAAAGTATGACTTCGAGAATGTAAAGCCAATCGGGACACCTATGGCTACATCTACAAAGCTTGATGCTGATGAAAGTGGCAAACCTATCGATCAGCGTAAGTATCGAGGTATAATTGGTAGTTTATTATATTTAACTGCTAGTCACCCTGATATTATGTTCATCGTTTGCATATGTGCACGTTAACAAGCAAACCCTAAGGAATCACATAGTAGTACCGTTAAGCGTATCTTTCGATACCTTAAAGGAACTTCTACAGTTGGCTTATGGTATCCCAAATCCAAATCCTTTGACCTTATAGGTTACTCGGATGCGGATTTTGTAGGATGCAAAGTGGACCGTAAAATTACCAGTGGCACATGTCATTTCTTAGGAAAAGCCTTAGTCTCTTGGTTTAGCAAGAAACAAAATTCAGTAGCATTATCAACAACTGAGGCTGAGTATATCGCCGCAGGACGTTGTTGTGCTCAGATTTTGTGGATGAAGCAAACCCTAGAGGACTATAATCTGTACTATACAAATGTTCCTATTTATTGTGACAATACTAGTGCAATTAATCTGACTAAGAACCCTGTTTGTCATTCACGCACAAAACACATAGAAGTTAGACATCATTTTCTTCGTGATCATCAACAACACGGGGATATTTGCTTAGAATTTATTGATACTGAACATCAACTAGCTGATATTTTCACTAAACCATTGGCTGAAGACCGTTTCAACATCTTGAGGCGTGAGCTCGGCATTCTTGAATTCTCGGACTAATAATGCTTATGGTAATTAAAATTGTATTTATAACTTGATAATTTATTATTTAACAAAACTTATTTTTGGAGACAAACTTACAAAGGGTATGTCTGTCACCACGGCTACGGTCGAAGCAAAATGGTATTTAAGAGTTCCTCGGTGAACCTCCGTTAGCTGGGACAACCCCTATAGTTAACCCGAAAATAACAACAGTTATTTAATAAACCAGTCAAACGTTATTAATTACAAATTTTATTTACCTGACTGCTTTGACTGTCTCGGGAATACAAGTAGCCGAACTCGGCCCGAACTCTGACCGAGTTCGGACCGAGTTCGGTCGGCACTGTGGTAACTCCAGAACCGAACAGCCGGCCCTAGTGCCTATATATTCCAACTTTCCTTCTACTTTTTCTTCACACCAAAACATGGAAAGCCTTTCTCTCCAACTAGAAGCCTCTCATCTTCCTTCTTAGCAAGAGTTCGACGTGTTGCAGTGGGCGGTCAACTTCCTTCTCCTTCTTTTTTCCTTTAAGGTATTCTTTTCCTTTCCATCTACTCATGGCCCCCAAACGTCAAAGAGGAACCTCTTCTCAAGGTGCTTCCTCTTCCTCTGACTACACTCCTGCTAGTCTCTTTAGTCCAGTACGACCGAGAGATCCTGAAGAGTACGATGCTACTTTGTTTTCCGACAAAGACTTCTCGGATCTCTGATTTGATTCTTTCTCTAGTCGTCGTATTTGCTCTGGAGCTTTCATCAATTTTACAACTTTCTTTGAATATGCTCATATCTTTGACCAACTTGGATACCGCGATTTCTTTGAGGTCCAAGATAGCATTTATGACAATACAGTCCGTATGTTTTACTGCAACCTGCAGGTAAAACCTAACGGCAATTTCTATTCTTGCATTGCTGGGCAAGAATTAGAATTTAGCGCCTCTGACATCAGTTAATACTTTCACATTCCTGACCTTGGTGATGCATTAGTTGACATCTACCATATTCAGTTTCCTGCTAATGTTACTTTGGCTTCTTTTAGGGAACTAATCTGTCACCCTAACCCTCCTCCCCGGAGAATCTTTTCCAGACATCTGAACCAAACATTTTATGAGATTGATCGTATGAAATTCTCTGCCCTTCTTCCGAAGAAAGGCTCTACCGATGAAGTTACCTTTTTAGAACTTTCTGCTCTATATCACATCCACTTTGGCATCCCTTTCTCCGTTCCCAAAACTATGATGTCCTAGATGCTTAACTGCAAAAATACAGGTAGGAATCTAGTCTATCCTATGCACCTTGCTTCCATTTTTTGACGTTTCGAGATTGATCTTAAGACGTGTGCCATCTCTTCTCCTCCTGTTGAGCTGACTCGTTCTCGTCGATTTCCTGTACCACTTGGAGTTGCTCCTGCTCCAGCCGCTGATGCTGAGGTCCCTCCAGCTGCTGCTCCTCCTGCTCCGGCACCTGTCCCAGGATTCGACCCGACTTTCTACCAGCGCTTCGATGACTTTGTTGCTGTCTCTACGCAACGTCATCAGGACTCAGAGTTTCGGTACATTTCTCAGGCCCAGGTGCTGAAAAATAGTATTGCCGATCTCCACTATAGCCTGGCTCAGGATCCAGTTCATCCGGTCACCATCCTTCCTCACCCTGCTTTTCTGGGTCCTCGCTTCACTGATGAGGTTACCTTTCAGTTCTTCGACCCGACTGCAGCATACTTCCCTCATGATCTTTCCGGTGCGGACGACCCCACGATGTGACGTGGATTCAGCCTTGGACTAGTGGATATTTCTTTGATTAGTTGATGCAGTTGATGTAGCAGTTTTTTTATGTCTAAACTGTTTAGTTAGACTTTATCAGTTGTACTCTTTGGATTTCTAGTGGAAACTTCTATGATAATTCAGTTTATTATGAATTGGTTTATTCTCTATTAGTTATTCATATATGTCTATGCTGTGATTATTTCTTTTTGCTTCACTTTGTCTTGTGTTTGTCTATTGTTGGCTTCACGATATACGGGGAAGCCTATTCATTTTACTACTTGACAAAGGGGGAGAAAAAGAGTATACCAAAGACAACAATCCAAAAATAAAAATTCAAATATTTTTTTCAGGTACTTTGTATTTTGTTCTATTTGATATAAATATATTTTGGTATAGACTCAAGTTTGTCAATTATCAAAATGGGGGAGATTGTTGGCCCATTCCATGGTCACACCCGATTTCGATAATCAACATACACTTTAGTCGATACACACAATATAGAAAATGCTGCTAATCATTTCAGGATTCATGAAATCATATTCAACGGACGATGTACCGCATCAATCAAAGCGTCAACGTCATCAAATCTACTGGAGACTCATTTCTCATTTTATTATGTATTTTATATTTTTGAGTCTAGGATTTATTCTGTAAAATCAATTATGGTAATACTGGCTTAGGGTTAAAAATGTCATCATTCCAAAAAAGCCTTCTTATTTACCATTCGTATTTTCGTATAAAAATATTTCAAAAACATATTTCAAAAATAGTCTTTTAAAATGATTTTACAAATAATCAAAAGCAAATTTGAAAACTGTTTTTGCAAAAGATTTTCAAATATCTCCTGACAGAACTCCTAACCGAGTTCGGCCCGAGTTCGGTCATAAGTTATTCAAATTTTCTGTTGCCTCCAAATTTGTGAGCAACGTCTCTTTGCGAGATATTTGCATCCGAACTCTGTCCGAGTTCTGCCCGAGTTCGGTTGGAGAAAACACCTATAAATAGTGAAGAACTTTTCATTTCAAATCATCAATTCATTCTTCATTCTCTCTTCTCTATTACTCAAGTGTTTTCAAACAATCCAAGATTTTCAAATCTCACCTATACATCTCTTAGCCAAAAGCCAGTACTATCAGAGTTGATTTAGAGTCTTTTGGTTACTCAAGAGTTGTAAAGAGGTCGTTCCAAGTTTCAACAACTTTTCTTGTTGTGGAGCTGGTCGTGCGCTAGTCACCAAGCACGGTGTATGTGTGGAGCTGGTCGTGCGCTCGTCACCAAGCACGATGTTGTAAGAGACTGCAAGCTCTCAGTTAAAGCTTGTGCCATAGTGGATTAACATCGAGCAAGAGTACTCGAGACTGGATTAGTCCTCTCAGAGGGATACCAGTATATATCGCCGTGTCAACTGAGTTTGAATTTTCTTTCTCTATTTACTGTCTCTTACATATCTGCCATAGTTTGAGTTTTTAATTGGTGATTATTTTCCGCTGCGCACACGCACTCTATTCACCTCCCCTCTAGAGGTGCTCAACGGTCCTACAAGCTTGAGTGACTTGTAATCTTGGCCTTGTGCCCTTTGTAATCTATGTTTCAATATCAATAAAGAGCTTCTTTTGAATGACTTGTGTTTTGTTCTAAATTTCTGCTGGCTTATTCAATGTCTCTGTATGGGACTTCTGTGCGATGACCCCGTCGCAGCCGCTGAAATCGGCCGTTATGGAACCCGCCTTGCATGAGCACAATCTAGGCTCGTGCGGCATCATGCCTTAGCAAGGATGATTTTAAAACCCCATATTATTATTATTATTATTATTATTATTATTATTATTTTATTTTATTAGACTTAAAAATAAATTTATACAAATTATGGTTTTTATTAATTATTAAAAAAATGACCTTAGCCATTGTTGAGTTTTGGAACACAAGACTACCATGATTTTGGCACGAAACATGTAGCAGTGTGCCTTGACTAGTGTACTAGCTATGCCGGGGAAAGCCTAGCCATGGTGATGTCCAAACTAGGAAAACCAGACCAAATTATAAATTTACTTATTTAAAGTATTTTAATTAAATATAATTTTATATAGTGATTTTTAGATAACTCGGTTTGTCCAATTCAGTTCGAACTGGGCACGAACCAAATTTTAGCCCATGTAGGTATGTTGTGTGACCAAAAGTAACCATGTAGGCATATTTTATGTGTGTACAAATATTTTTAAATTATTTTGGAACTTGTTAAATATTTATTGACTTTTGGTACAAAATTTATATTTTATTAATAAAATAATATTTTACAACATTTGTTCAATTTTCTGGATCCGGATTAGGGTGCATAGTATGAGTCACCCAAAACCACCATATTACTATTTTTATTATTTCATTACTATTAAAATTATTTGGTGGTAATTAAATAAACATATTTTTAGATATTATTATTATTGAGATTGATTTGTTATAAATTGAATTCAAATATATATACATATGTTTAAATTGATTTCATATATGGGTAGATAAGATTAAATTTTTCTTTTGGATTTGTGGAGATTTTAGAGGTATATATATAGATATGTACATATATTTTTTTTAAGGAACACTAGGATTTTATTGAATAGTAGGGGAGTACCAACTCAGGTTACATAGAAAGTCACCAAATAATTTGCGAATAAACCAAAACCAAAACTATAGAAAACTAATGCGAACACTTAACAGTAGCTTTCGCAATCTGCCTATGAATCTCCTTCACAAGCATGGAAGATGAGAACCTATATCCTTCATATCGCCATTAACATAAGTAGTAGATATATATATATATATATATATATATATATATATAAGTAGTAGATAAGTAAGAAAGAAAAAAAAACCCACAAAGTGTGGTCGGCCCCACAAGTGGGAACCGACCACATCTCCAACTAAGTAGCTACAGCTTGGCCGCCCATAACATATAAGTAGTAGTAGCACCTGCTAAGATGGCCGACCCCCTCCCCCTTTGCATATATATATAAGTTTTAAACTTATATATGTTTAGCAAGAAAACCGTAAACCAATCCTCCCTTCCACCTTCCTCCTCCTTCCTCCTCCACTCATCCCATACCCCATTCCCGGCGAGCACCTCCGCGCCCAGCCATTAACATAAGTAGTAGATATATATATAAGTAGTAGATAAGTAAGAAAGAAAAAAAACCCACAAAGTGTGGTCGGCCCCACAAGTGTGAACCGACCACATCTCCAACTAAGTAGCTGCAGCTTGGCCGCCCATAACATATAAGTAGTAGCAGCACCTGCTAAGATGGCCGACCCCCTCCCCCATTGCATATATATATAAGTTTTAAACTTATATATGTTTAGCAAGAAAACCGTAAACCAATCCTCCCTTCCACCTTCCTCCTCCTTCCTCCTCCACTCATCCCATACCTCCTTCCCGGTGAGCACCTCCGCGCCCAGCCACAGCAGCCCCGCCTCGCGGTCGCGGCGACAGCAACAACAACAAACGATAACAACGATAGCAACATACAACAAGGTACCCGACTTCTTCGTTGGATTTCTCTCTCGATTCTAATCCATTTTTAGACCCGTAAATTTCTGTAGAAAGCCCACATAATCCTCTATCATCCCCTTCAAATAGATTTATTTATTCTACAATAAATTCCAGGTTTAATTAGATTAAAAATCACAAAAAATTAGTTTTCAAAAACCTTAAAACCCCCGGTACGAGGTCCGTCCCGACAAACTGGATGACCCCGTCGCAAAACGAAAGTATTGAAAGGTCCGTATCGATTTTTTGGACGTACTGGCTTTGACGAAATTCAAATTGGTTGCGTGTGCGCGACGAATTTGACCCGTATCCGTCAAATTTTTTCGTATCGGGCTTTTTAGAATTTCCCAATTACTTTGTGCACACTCATCAAATCGCGACGAAACTTGCGCCATTGGACTCGAAATTTTTTTTTGGTCATGTGAGCCAAGTTTGGTCCGATTCTGAGACCGTTGATCGGGATACTATTTTGGCGGGCCCACAATCCCACTCAACGGGCAATTTTGTGCACCGCTCCTCGGAATCCAAAATTGGACGTACCTTTGAGTTCGTCTCGGAAATACAAATTCATAGACATGTAGTTTGATGAATTTAGAGACCGTAAGTGGTTCTGGCACACATTTTGGTGCAAGGCGGGTCCAACGGCGGATATCGTTTTGACCCGAAATTACGATTTTGTCCTTGTTTCAGAATTTAACTTTTGGATAGGCGTTTTCTAGGAATATATTTTATTCCAAACTCGTTCATGATGTTTGTTTCAGCATCCAGAGCTTCTTGTGGATTTTGACTTTCGTGTTGACGATTCTGACTGTTAGATTTTGCTACATCTCGCACTACCCTCAGGCAAGACACATTGCCATTTTCTGTTTAATTATTTTAGCTCATATTTTATGCATTATTTATTATTTTTTATGCAAAATAAACTGTGATACATGGCATAACCTGTTAGAACTTACTGTTCATTTATATTCTCCTGCAATGTATTATTTTTCTTGCACATTAAACCTAGATTTAAGGGACCACCTTGTGTGTTGCATACATAGGCCTTGACACATTTATACCACATTGTTGTGAGTCACATATAGGACTCAGACATGCGTGATTGGCTAGCCACTAGTACGTATAAGCCATGCGTTAGGAAATAACTGCTATTAGAATTGCATGCTAGAAGACTTAGCAGTTATGAGTTGTCATTGGACGGGGAGAACATGATTGGAAGTTGACTACCACCCTATCTATCGTAGACTCACTCGCTACTGAGGAATGATAGGTAGACTATATGCTATAGACTCGCTCGATACTGAGGAATAGTATATGGTGTTGTGACTCGCTACTGAGGTACTGCATTGGTATTTTCTTGACTTGACCCGGTAGCCATGCGACCATGAATTGTTCTTAACTACATTTCACTTAGAACGGTTAGGCACCCTTATCCGTTAGGTATGAGTATTCTTAGTTTGGGTACTTGTATCTGACCGTGGCTTGGAACAATAACTTGTCGCGGATTAGTTCGTCACATCTTGTCCTTATTTGGTTGTAGGTGTGGCTTACTACTCCGATGAGAAGGTATTGAACCTTGTTGGGGTCTGGATACTATATTGGATTCATAGCGTGGAAAGATACCTCATCGTGAATTAGTTTATCATCTCCTGTCCTTGTTTGGTTGGGGAGATGGTAAGCTAGTTCAATAGGTGTGTATTAGACCATGTTATAATTCAATTGACTTATTTAATTGAGCAATATTCATTCAGTTTATATGGCATGATATTATGTGTCTTGTTACTTTCCTCTGAGGACCTGGTTATCTCGCTAGGTGTGTGATCTTGTCTTTCGCAGGTGTTCTAGCTCTAGCCGTGATCATCGCTATTTCTTCGAGGATGATTGCATTTGGATCGTCTTCGCTTCGCTCGCCATTCATTTCATTTTCCATGTATTTTCCTTATTTTGTTGGTAGTGGATTTGTCTTCACCCAACATATTGTATCAAAACAATTCATTATCATTATATAATATCTTTATTCATTTATTTTGTGTGAATGAGATTAGTTATGGTTCTACTGCATTTTACATCTTATGTATTCGTACCAGGTTTCCATATATTGGAGTGCACTTCCCTTGGCTTCAAATTTAGGAATCTTATCCATACAGCTTGATCACTTCCCTTGGCTTTAAATTTCGAACTCTCGTTCGACTTCCTTGAATTGCATCTTGCTTGATTCCTTTATACCGTTGATTCTTATTTTCGTACTTAGTGTCAACTAGGAAGATGACTACACTAGTATATGCTAATAGGTCAAATACATGGCTAGAATGGTTATATTGGCAATTGGAATACATTCAAGACTCTAATTGAGTTAAAAAGGCTTTTTAGTGTGATTTAATGATTAGTAATTGGTAAAGTAGGATATTACCACGAAAAGTTTTGTCACGCCCAGAACCAGAATACTAGAGAGCGGGGGCAGACATAGCCAGCTACTTATATTGAAATGGAAACCACCTCGATATACGGTCACGGCTGTCTAGATATGTGAGGGTTTTCTACAGGCCAACAGTCTCTTATGGTCATGAACAAGCCTAGTGTCTCAATCACCACAAGTAAAGTTGCAAGATGTATGATCATTAAATATACAATAATAAGGCGTCCCAAATATTACATATTCAGCTGATCATGAAGCTAGTCGTTACAAAATGTTAGGACTAGCAAGAGTTTAGTCATACATGATCAACCCTAAGATTTGTCAATCATGTTTACAGCCCGTAGGCAGACAGTAAGTAAAAGTGCTTCGAGCTAACAGGTGCTCGTCGGCTAAACGCCTCAAAAGAATAATTTTTACAATAGAGAGAGCAAAACAAAATAGAAAACCCACTTATGGCTCAAATTCCGTCTAGTGTTCACCATTGGGCTGGAAGCTTGGTAGATCCTCGGGAGCTGCTCCGAAATCTGGCCACACAAAACTAGCTGGGTCAACCCCAGAAAGAGCAAGTGCCACAAGGGGGCCACGAAATAAGAACAAAAGCCAGCAATCAGCACAGATATTGATAAATAAAACTAGAAATTACGAAAACATGACAGGATGATGTACGACGAGATAACCATGGAACCATTCCGATAGCCAGGTTACACCCGTAAACCAAACAAGGACCGGGGTTGTAACCCTTCGTCTGAACAGAACTTGGTTTCCCACCATTTATTGGCAAGATAAGTAATGTAAGTAATCAAGACAGGAAGCAAACTTGCATGGGATCAAGACATGACTAGACTGGTTATACCTCATTCAATCAATCACGGCCAAACAGATCCTACGGCTTACTACTTTAACTAACTAGGGTTATCACAGGCCTAATTACTAACAAGATGCAGTGAGATTATTCCACAGCCACAAGCCCTGCAGACCATCCAGGTTACCCAGGTCGAAAATTAGGGGTTGAATTCAGGTGGGTACGTCGTCCAGAAGACAAATGTACCCTTAGGTGACTTAGAGGGTGCAACACGCGACGGTGTGCTAGAATTGTGCCCTACTCGACGGCAGGCTACAGATCCCAAGAGCGCCCAGGTAACGGGATTGCCCGTAGCTGTGTCATCTCTTCATGACTTATGTGTTATTCTAGTTATTATCCTTAATCCATTTTAGTAGGTACTCCTGACCGTGGTACTCAGGAGTCCCATCCTAGACATGATGCAAGACATGACAAGTGGATTTAACAAGCAAGCAAGAAAGAACTACCACGGTGTCGAGGCAGGTCAAGTTAAATTATCAAGTTAAATCATGTCAGGGTACTTGTCAGGAGTACGCCATGACGGGCCAATATCATGTCAGGTTTGTCATGTCAGGAGTGCACCACTACGGGTCACTGTCGTGTTATGCTAGTTTCTTGCCATACCAAGCCGTGTACAATAGTCATTCCAAACATATTGAGTAAAATCAAGTTCATGACAAAAGGCGTAAGGATATAAAATGGGCGTAAAATATCTAATAAAATATCAATATACAGGGCTATAGAAGAGTCAAGCTTAAAGAAATAAAACAAAAACTCTAAGAGCCAATGGATTAAGCAAGGGGTCAAGGGGCAGCATACGAAAAGTCACACACGCTGAGGGAGCTGCATACGTGAAAAGTCACGCACGCTGAGGGAGCTGCATACGTAAAAAGTCACGCACGCTACAGAGAGCAGCGTCGGTAAAAAGTCACGCACGCTAAGAGAGCAGCGTAGGTGAAAAGTCACGCACGCTACATGGAGCAGCGTAGGTGAAAAGTCACGCACGCTACAGGGAGCAGCGTAGGTGAAAAGTCACGCACGCTGAAGGGAGCAGTGTGCGTGAAAAGTCACGCACGCTGAGGGAGCAGTGTGCATGAAAAGTCACGCACGCTGAGGGACCAGTGTGCGTGAAAATTCACGCACGCTAAGGGAGCAGTGTGCGTGAAAAGTCACGCACGCTCAAGGGAGCAGTGTGCGTGAAAAGTCACGTACGCTGAGGAAGCAGTGTGCGTGAAAAGTTACGCACACTCAAGGGAGCAGTGTGCGTGAAAAGTCACGCACGCTCAAGGGAGCACGCTTCCAACAGGGAGCGTACCCAAGTCAGGGTACGCAGCGCTAAAGAGCGCGCGTAGCTCAGGGTGCGTAAGCTAAACAGCTCTTGTAGTTTTGACGTTTTGCTAGTGAAAGACTAGAGACTGTTTGACCTAGAGCCTAATCAATGACTTGTGGTTTTGACGTTTTGCTAGTGAAAGCCTAGAGACTGTTTGACCTAGAGCCTAACCATGTGATTATGATATTTTAATATCATTTTTGGCCTAAGGATATTTTTGCATTTGACCTATTTGAATTATTTTGATATTATTTTATTATTTATGATATTGTTTTGGGTTATTTGAGTCGGGTTCAAATTAAAACTCAATCCGACTTGAAACGGGGACCCGGGGCTAGTTTGACTCTAGTGGGACCCACACACTAGTTAGGCATGGCCCACATGATATGAATTTTAGTCCACATTAGTTAGACGTTAGACTAATTATTATGGATAAGGTTAGTGTGATTAGAGACTTTAGAATGACTAATTTAGCCCCAACCAATTAGCCCTTTCCTAATACTCATAGAATAGGTTAGTGGGGGCATTTTGGACCTTACCATAATAGGACAAATACCCCCATATGGCCAGCCACTTTGGGAGAGGATAGGCTCAAGTTTATTTCATTATTCTCATCCACACTCTTTCTCTTGTTCTTCCCCAAATTCCTAGAGAGCAATCCCTAGCAATTTCTCCACCAAATCATTCCATTTCACCACCAAATCTCCTTCTTTTCTTCTCCATTCTAGCCAAGGAGGAAGCTACCCAAGTTTGGGAGTATTCGGAGCTCGTTCGTGTCCTTTTGGAATCTTTACGTGTCGGTGTCGCTCCGGGAAGGCTTTTCTTCGATTCGATCTACCAGGAGGTATAAATTCCTTCTCCTTTTCATTTCCTCATGCATATAGGTCTATTTTGAACCCATAGGAATGACCCCATAGTTGTATCTCCATTTGTGTCCATTTTGTGTCTATTTGGAGGTCATAGGAGTGTCCTTTGTGTTGTGGTTGTGTCCATGTGGGAAAATCCCAAATTTGGACACACTATGTGTTGTTGTTATGTATGAATGAATTAATACATGTTTAATCTCATATTTTTGTATTGTAGATGTGTTCTATAGTGTCTCATATATACATATTAGTGTAGAGAGTGAGTTCTTGATATATTATGTTATATACTTGTGTTCTTTTGTCTCAAACTACCTAAATCCGTCATGATTTTTATCCACGTTTTTAATTTCAGCCCTAACTTAGAAATGTCATAACTTCTAGCTCAAAGCTCGGTTTAATCTCCCATTTTTTTTAAAAGAAGCGTATTGAAGTTAGCTTTCCAAGAACATGTATTAATAGGCCTAGCTCTTTATGTAACTTTCTGGAGAATTATTTGAGTGTCAGCTGTACGAAAGACAAATGCGTTCTCGGTGTTTTCGCGATTCCGGGAGTTTTCGGAAACGAAAATGCGATCCGTTTAAAGTTTCGGAAAGCTAACACATATATCTATAACATACTTTAATCCTAAATTTTAATTCATGCTGAGTTGGTATAGTATTGATTATTAGTAGGAGTTACTATTCGGCATATGCATTTTATGCACCCTTGTGTGTAATATAATGTTCTATTTGATTTTTAACCCATGTTAATATATATACATTATGTAATTAAATAGAGAATACAAGCATGAGTAAATAGTTAAATAAATGATGTATGAGGTGTAAGTATCCAATCTAATGTAAGCATGTATAAGTATGACTTGTAATGAATATGTAGGTTCCATAGTATGTAATGTATGGTGCATATAGTGGTGCAAGAAAAAAATGAATGATGAATGAATGCAAGCATGAATATAATGTAATATTAGATGTAATGTATGCAATAAACAAGTTAATGAGATGTAATGTTCTATGTTAACACAAATTCTATATTACCTCATGTACCCCCTTACACTATGTTGACACTATCACACTTGACACATTGTTCACTTACACTTTGACACTCTTTGATATGTATACACTATGTATCCCATTTAACTCTCACTTGCCCCTTTGCCATGTCCACATACACACACATAGTCTCTTAAATAAGTATTTATGAATATAGTTAACTTAGCTATGTACGTATATTATATATATGTTAGCATATTGTGTTGTAATATATAAGTTTATATAACCATTTGAAATGCCATGATTATAGACCTAATATTGAATACCAATATATGCATGTGTATATATGTGTAGACATATATAGCTTAAAGTAATAGATTACCTAGTGTATATCTAATGTGAATTCTTGCCTATTTGAGTATTGAATAATCGCATGCTATATAGAGTTGGGTGTATATTGGCTTGTATAGCCTTGTATTGATGTGTGCTTGCTAGGATAGTCTTGGTTAGGCCTAGTAGGCCATACTGGGTTAGGACACCTTGTAACCTGTGTTGCTTTAAATAGGACTCTGTGGCTTCAGTTGGACCCCATATACTTATCAGCTGTTCAGATTATCAGGCGAGTACATTCTCTGATAGTTCTCTCATTTATTTGTCAATTACTGTATTTCAGTTCTAATTAGCTGTATGTGATTCTCTGTTACAATCACGTACTATTATTTATGGATTCATGTATACGACATACATTTATTTTCTGGCCTCTATTACTGGTATCATCATTTTGGGCTTCTATTACTGGAATCACCTACTGGAATTATTTACTGGAATCACCCCGGAATCATTTACTGGTATCATTGTACTTGGCTGGACTCATCTTGAATTATTGTGTCAGAATTCTGGATTCACTTGCTGGAAGGGGAAATACTAGAGTAAGGCATGTAGACATACCCCATTACTAGAATCACCCCTATTGGAATCTGCTGGAATGATAGCCATCTCTCGCCTGATCAGTGAGAGGTGTGCCGAATTACCCACAACCGTTTCCATGTCGATCTCGATATTTTAAAACACACTGTTAGAGTATAGACTGGACTCACCCTGGAATCATTAATCACTATAACTAGAATCGTCCCTTACTGGATTCATCTTGTATTAGATTCATCTTGTACTGGACATACATTGGAGTTACACTGGTCTACATTGTTGTTTGGACTTCATATCATATTACCCTGGTTCAGCTAGTTCTATTTTTACAGACTTCATTGACTATGATTCTTCTCTTATTTAGTTATTTACTTTCCTTGCACCTTATCTGTCTTTCTTACCATCACCTGAATATAAACTGCCATTTCCATTAATACAACTGCCTATAGCTGCTTTATAGTTCTCTATCATTTACTTGGGTTTTCTAGATGAGATGTGCTCATTTCTGTCCTGACTGGACCTGTTGATAAATTTTACAGATAGCTTGGAGGTTGCCTGCTAGCCTAGAGGAGACACCTTAGAGGTTGTTTAGATAGTTATTTCATTTATCTAGAGTTGTATTTACTTTGTGGATTACTGTATTTGAGTTTTGAGATGTATTTCTCGGTTTTTGTATCTTAGACACTTAGACTTCTATCTCCCGTATCTCTTTAGATTTTATGTTTTATTAAACCTTATCATTCTCTACCTTAAATGTGATTGAGACTGTATCTGCTTAGCATTATATTGTTAGATGATGTGACCTAGGACAGCGTTCTACCGTCGACACTGCGGCGTAGGCTGGGCGTTGTTACGTTCTCGTACCCTAACAGTGGGTGCGGGTCGTGACACGTTTTTTGTGGTGGCCCATGCAGGTCGAGACTAAAAGTATAGTGGTATTCGAACTAGAGTACCACTACAGCCTGCAGTAGGAATAGGATATATTTTGAAGATACTCAATCACAACTAGGATCCCTTGAGAGATTCCTGGGACGACCCTTGAGAATCTTATTTAACTTCGATTTGAAAACTCTCTTTTCCTTGATTTGATTTATCTTTAATTTCTGTTGTCGAATTTGATTTTGATGGATTATTGTTGAGTTGAGTTTGTATTTATTGATTTAATTGAAGATTGTTGAATTTTGAATCTTGATGTTAGTTGTTGCATCCGAGTTTGTATTTATAGGATTTGATGGATTTTGTTCATTCTTGAATCTTGAGGTTCGTTGATAAATTTGATTTGATTTTTGAGTATTCATTGTTGATTTAGATTAATTTTGTCAAGATGAAATTATATGGGCTAGGTCATCAAAGTTATGGAGTCTAGTCTTCTACAGTCATAGTAGCCAGCATGGTGAGGACATATAGTTGACTTGGATATATTTTTCGAGTGTGGAAATTTAAGGTTTTCGCAGCCAAGCTAGCGGCATCGCAAAAATGTTAAATACCATGATTCTAGAGGTATGTGCCTATGTCGGGGACTTTGTGATTATCGTAGCCTTGCTTACTAGTATGACGAGAATTTAAGGTACGAGAATTTAGGGTACCATGATATTGGACAGACGCATATGATTATCAGATTGTACCTTAAAGGTTTTTAAATATATTTTCTCTACCTTGTTTCAGTCCTTCAAAAAAAAAGAATTATTAATTGTTTTGTTTTGCTTTGCTTCTCATTATTTAACTTAGTAGTAGCTTTAGCTGTTTTTATAAACCCTCGTGAAACTTCTTGCAAATTTCTTCTTAATGCAATAAATCGATGATTTTGCTAGACCTTATTTGGATTTGATATTATAGCCCTGATTTCAATGGTTTCCTCTTTTAAAACGGATAAGCAAAACAGATTCTATTATCATTCTATTCCTGCCATGTTTTTATTACCATCATCCATTGTCTTATATAACTGTCCTAATTATATCAAATCTGCCTCGTGTCACATTATGTCAGCTGTACTTGAAAACTCTTGAATCTTTATATCTTTTTACCTGAGAAATGTTGAGGAAGTGACGTAAATCATCTAGTACGGAAATGCCGTAAATGGTTATCATAGAATGATTTGTGGGAATCAGAATATTGGATGTCAAATATGAAAAATTTGAAATGGAGATGTGGTAAAGGGTTTAAAATGAAATCGAGGGATAAATGTTATTAA
The DNA here is from genome assembly GCA_029216955.1 of Iris pallida. Classification (NCBI taxonomy): domain Eukaryota; kingdom Viridiplantae; phylum Streptophyta; class Magnoliopsida; order Asparagales; family Iridaceae; genus Iris; species Iris pallida. The sequence continues at coordinate 134,422 of JANAVB010013801.1, read as the reverse complement.
TTTAGCAACAGTTGCAGAAAATTTGGTTATGAGTAATTCATGGAGGTTTTTCAAAAAAAAACTAATGAGGATATTCAGGGTCAACATAGTTTTGAGAACTTAGAAATCTTGGTTATTGATTCTTGGAAACTTTTACTCTAAGGTTATGTGGGAAATTAGTAATGGAAAGGAGAATTTGATTGTATTCGATGATCTTGCAAAAATTGAATCGGATATTGTAAGAGGGTGACTAGAGACAGAGAGAACACAAGGAATTGGAGTTATATGAATTATTTTTAGATGATAAAAAAAATCAGAATTCAAAAAAGGGGGATGATAATTGAAGGTGAACTTTGAAAGAATATGAAGGTTGATTTATAGACAAGAATAAAATTGGTATGACATAGTGGTATTGGAGTTGAGTAAATACGAGACTTGATTTAAACAAGTCCAACGATTTCATAAACTGGATTTAGAGGTTTCGGATCTAAATTAGGACGAGGTGGAAGAATTTGAAATTTTGATTAAATAAATAAGTGTTGATACCTAATTAAGAGGGGTATGCTTCGTGGGAAATGTTCTAGAAGTTTGAAATTTGTCTATGGTGATCGTGGTAGAGGTTTAGATAACTGAAGGTTATAAAATTTTTGAGGGAAGACATATAACGGTTGATTTTATATTGGGATTGTGAGAAAATATGATTGGCAAAGGGTAAACCGATAGTATCAGATAGAGATGATTTACTGACTTCATATGAAAACTCCTTGTTTTTCTCAAAAAGGGTTTTTCAATACCATTGAACCCTAGTTTCCTTAATCATGACCAAATCGACTTCGATTATCCTATCTTATCATATTTATATCTTGGGTTGTACTTAATTGAATTAAATTGATTATGACCTGAATCTCCATCCTTATATGCTCGTTTTCAGAACTTGTTAAACTGTCCTCCATATTGCCCAAATCTTGATTTCCCCAATTTGATCAACTTATATCGTATCGAGACCGAATATTTTTAATATGTATTGTGATTGAATTTTCCATGCATTTTGCTTTCATTCTTTAACTTGTGATTTTGATTTTTCTTTGATTAGTACCCCTTTTAGATAATTGGTAGTTACTCTTATTTTATTTTTTGATAAGTACCAGTTTTTATGTTGGGTGCTAGACAGCCTTACAGTTTTGATGGTTTGTTGTTTATGTAACTTCTCTAGTTTAGCACCCTAAATTGCTTGTATATTTTGATACCCTATGACCGTTTCGGTTAGCATGACTAGTATACCTAGATGAGACTTTCACTACCACCGTATGCCATGACCCTGCATGTCATCCTTTTGATCACATAATTTGTTTTAATCTGGGACTTTGATTGTGGGGGTTTGACCTAGAGGGAGTATGGACATTTTAATTTCGAGGACAAAATTTTTCTAAGGTGGGTAGAGTTGTAGCACCCAGTTTTCCAAATGAGAATAATTTTAAAATTTTGTGTTTATAATTATTTTAGTAATAATATTTAATTCATGATATTATTTTTGGTGATTTTAAATTATTTTAAAATTATTTAAATCAATGACTTGTGGTTTTGACGTTTTGCTAGTGAAAGCCTAGAGACTGTTTGACCTAGAGCCTAACCATGTGATTATAATATTTTAATGTCATTTTTGGCCTAAGGATATTTTTGCATTTGACCTATTTGAATTATTTTGATATTATTTTATTATTTATGATATTGTTTTGGGGTTATTTGAGTCGGGTTCGAATTTCAACTCAATCCGACTTGAAACGGGGACTCGGGGGTAGTTTGACTCTAGTGGGACCCACACACTAGTTAGGCATAGCCCACGTAATATTAATTTTAGTCCACATGATAGAAATATTTTAGTTAGAGGTTAGACTAATTATTATGGATAAGGTTAGTGTGATTAGAGACTTAAGAATGACTAATTTAGCCCCAACCAATTAGCCCTTTCCTAATACTCATAGAATAGGTTAGTGGGGGCATTTTGGACCTTACCATAATAGGACAAATAGCCCCATATGGCCAGCCACTTTGGGAGAGGATAGGCTCAAGTTCATTTCATTATTCTCATCCACACTCTCTCTCTCTCTTGTTCTTCCCCAAATTCCTAGAGAGCAATCCCTAGCAATTTCTCTACCAAATCATTCCATTTCACCACCAAATCTTCTTCTTTCCTTCTCCATTCTAGCCAAGGAGGAAGCTACCCAAGTTTGGGAGGATTCGGAGCTCGTTCGTGTCCTTTTGGAATCTCTACGTATCGGTGTCGCTCCGGAAAGGCTTTTCTTCGATTCGATCTACCGGGAGGTATAAATCCCTTCTCCTTTTTATTTTCTCATGCATATAGGTCTATTTTGAACCCAAGGGAATGACCCCATAGTTGTATTTCCATTTGTGTCCATTTCGTGTCCATTTGGAGGTCATAGGAGTGTCCTTTGTGTTGTGGTTGTGTCTATGTGGGAAAATCCCAAATTTGGACACACTATGTGTTGTTGTTATGTATGAATGAATTAATACATGTTTAATCTCATATTTTTGTATTGTAGATGTGTTCTATAGTGTCTCATATATACATATTAGTGTAGAGAGTGAGTTCTTGATATATTATGTTATATACTTGTGTTCTTTTGTCTCAAACTACCTAAATCCGTCATGATTTTTATCCACGTTTTTAATTTCAGCCCTAACTTAGAAATGTCATAACTTCTAGCTCAAAGTTCGGTTTAATCTCCCGTTTTTCTAAAAGAAGCGTATTGAAGTTAGCTTTCCAAAAACATGTATTAATAGGCCTAACTCTTTATGTAACTTTCTGGAGAATTATTTGAGTGTCAGCTGTACGAAAGACAAACGCGTTCGCGGTGTTTTCGCGATTCCGGGAGTTTCTGGAAACAAAAATACGATCCGTTTAAAGTTTCGAAAAGCTAACACATAGATCTATAACATACTTTAATCCTAAATTTTAATTCATGCTGAGTTGGTACAGTATTGATTATTAGTAGGAGTTACTATTCGGCATATGCATTTTGTGCACCCTTGTGTGTAATATAATGTTCTATTTGATTTTAACCCATGTTAATATATATATTATGTAATTAAATAGAAAATACAAGCATGAGTAAATAGTTAAATAAATGATGTATGAGGTGTAAGTATCCTATCTAATGTAAGCATGTATAAGTATGGCTTGTAATGAATATGTAGGTTCCATAGTATGTAATGTATGGTGCATATAGTGGTGCAAGAGAATAATGAATGATGAATGAATGCAAGCATGAATGTAATGTAATAATAGATGTAATGTATGCAATATACAAGTTAATGAGATATAATGTTCTATGTTAACACAAATCCTATATTACCTCATGTACCCCCTTACACTATGTTGACACTATCACACTTGACACATTGTTCACATACACTTTGACACACTTTGATATGTATACACTATGTATCCCATTTAACTCTCACTTGCCCCTTTGCCATGTTCATATACACACACATAGTCTCTTAAATAAGTATTTATGAATATAGTTAACTTAGCTATGTATGTATATTATACATATGTTAGCATATTGTGTTGTAATATATAAGTTTATATAACCATTTGAAATGCCATGATTATAGACCTAATATTGAATACCAATATATGCATGTGTATATATGTGTAGACATATATAGCTTAAAGTAATAAATTACCTAGTGTATATCTAATGTGAATTCTTGCCTATTTGAGTATTGAATAATTGCATGCTGTATAGAGTTGGGTGTATATTGTCTTGTATAGCCTTGTATTGATGTGTGCTTGCTAGGATAGTCTTGGTTAGGCCTAGTAGGACTTACTGGGTTAGGACATGACCTAGTTTGACTAGTGCAGTTGACCAGAGTTGACCAAGGGTTGACTTTGGCCTAGTTTGACCTAGATTCATGTAGAATGCATTGTAGTGCTTTATATTACCCTTCTGGACATGTTGTGACTTGTGCTGTTCTAATTAGGAGCCAGACACCTTGTAACCTGTGTTGCTTTAAATAGGACTCTGTGGCTTCAGTTGGACCCCATATACTTATCAGCTGTTCAGCTTATCAGGCGAGTACATTCTCTGATAGTTCTCTCATTTATTTGTCAATTACTGTATTTCAGTTCTAGTTAGCTGTATGTAATTCTCTGTTACAAACACGTACTGTTATTTCTGGATTCATGTATACGACACACATTTATTTTCTGGCCTCTATTACTGGTATCATCATTTCCGGCTTCTATTACTGGAATCACCTACTGGAATTATTTACTGGAATCACCCCGGAATCATTTACTAGTATCATTGTACTTGGCTGGACTCATCTTGAATCATTGTGTCAGAATTCTGGATTCACTTGCTGGGAGGGGAAATACTAGAGTAAGACATGTAGACATACCCCATTAATGGAATCATCCCTACTGGAATCTGCTGGAATGATAGCCATCTCTCGCCTGATCAGTGAGAGGTATGCCGGATTACCCACAGCCGTTTACATGTCGATCTCGGTATTTTAAAACACACTGTTAGAGTATAGGCTGGACTCACCCTGGAATCATTGATCACTATAACTGGAATCGTCCCTTACTGGATTCATCTTGTATTAGATTCATCTTGTACTGGACTTACATTGGAGTTACACTGGTCTACATTGTTGTCTGGACTTCATATCATATTACCCTGGTTCAGCTAGTTCTATTTTTACAGACTTCATTGCTATGATTCTTCTCTTGTTTAGTTATTTACTTTTCTTGCACCTTATCTGTCTTTCTTACCATCACCTGAATATAAACTGCCATTTTCATCAATACAACTGCCTATAGCTGCTTTATAGTTCTCTATCATTTACTTGGCTTTTCTAGATGAGATGTGCTCGTTTCTGTCCTGACTGGACTTGTTGATAAATTTTACAGATAGCTTGGAGGTTGCCTGCTAGCCTAGAGGAAACACCTTAAAGGTTGTTTAGATAGTTATTTCATTTGTCTGGAGTTGTAATTACTTTGTGGATTACTGTATTTGAGTTTTGAGATGTATTTCTGGGTTTTTGTATCTTAGACACTTAGACTTCTATCTCCCGTATCTCTTTGGATTTTATGTTTTATTAAACCTTATCATGCTCTACCTTAAATGTGATTGAGACTGTATCTGCTTAGCATTATATTGTTAGATGATGTGACCTAGGTCAGCGTTCTACCACCGATACTGCGGCGTAGGCTGGGCGTTGTTACATTCTCGTACCCTAACAGTGGGTGCGGGTCGTGACAGCTCTGCACACTGCTCACTGTCTTTTCCAATCAGCAAGAACACCATGGATGAACCTAAGGCTTCAAAGCATCATAACTTGTCCATCCGAACTCCAAATCCAGATTTCTAAAGTTCCAACTTGGGTAGAATTGAATGCTCTTCCACATGAAAACATCAAAACCCCATAAAACCCAACTAAAACAGATCAAACCATGCAAAATCCAAAAATAGATATAACTTAGATCTACAACAATGGAGGCTCCAATTCACAAAAAGCCAAGCTCTAATATTGGTCACTATGTCCTAATCTAGCAAATAAACCAAGAAAATAGGGCTCTCATGAAGTGGTAAGGTGCACTTGCCTAGGGTTAGGAGAGTTGTGGAGGAAGGAGAAGAAGAAAAAGAAGGAAATTAATGGTGGAAGCTATGAGGAGAGAGAGTGGTAGGTGGAGTTATAAAGAGGGGGAGTTGTGGTGGGTTGAGGGTGGAGTGTAGGTTAATGTGATCCAACTCACAAATAAACCGAACCAAACCAACCGAATCCAATTAAAACCGAGCCATGCCAAAACCTAAAATACGAGAAATACCAAAATCCCACAAGTTGAGAAAAATAAAATACATGCCAAAATCCAGATACGAGTATAAATAAGAAATACGGGAAATGAGGGTGACAACTCTACCCACCTTAAAAGAATTCCGTCCTCGGAATTTAATCAAGGATCTAGAGATTGCCACGACAAGCTACACTAAGCACAGGCAAGCTACACTAAGCAGTCCAATCATACAATCATACAATGCAAGCAAGGAATGGAAAATGTAAGGCATAAGAAAGACATTATACCTCACGAGTCAAACAGGTAGGGATATCGCGATCGGATGTCGTCCTTACGCTCCCACGTTGACCCACCCAGTGAGTGATGACCCCAAGCAACACGGACTAATTTAATAGTCTTGCTCTTGAGTATCTTTTCCCTCCGGTCCAAAATAGACACGGGCCTCTCCTCATACGAAAGGTTGGTACCAACAACCAATTCCGAATGGTCTAGGATGTGGCTCGGGTCCGGAATATACCGTCGTAATTGGGACACATGGAATACATCATGTACCTCACTTAGCGACGGCGGAAGAGCGAGACGATAGGATACATCTCCTACTCGCTCTAGAATATCGAACGGCCCTATATACCTAGGACTAAGCTTTCCCCGTACGCCAAAGCGAATGACGCCGCGGTTAGGCGAGATCCTAAAGAATACATGGTCGCCGAAAGCAAATTCTAAGGGACGCCGATGAGCATCGGCCCAATGGCGCTGGCGGTCCTGGGCAACTCGAAGGTGATCTCTGACCTTCCTGACCACTTCAACCGTCTAGGAAATCAACTCGGGTCCGAGCATCTGCCTCTCTCCGACATCGTTCCATGCTAGCGGGGATCTGCACTTCCTGCCATAGAGAGCCTCGAAGGGTGCCATCTGGATACTGGCCTGATAACTGTTGTTGTACGAGAATTCCACCAGGTGCAGATGATTCTCCCATGAACCACCAAAGTCAAGGGTACAGGATCTCAACATATCTTCAAGAGTCTGGATTGTGCGCTCTGATTGACCATCCGTCTGCGGGTGATAAGCTGAGCTGAACTGGAGACGAGTCCCCAAACTCTTCTGCAAGCTGCGCCAAAAGTGTGATGTGAATCTTGAATCCCTGTCTGAGGTGATGCTGACTGGCACACCGTGAAGCCTGACGATCTGCCTGAGATACATCTCTGCTAGCTGCACCGTCGACTGTCCAACTCTGAATGGGAGAAAGTGTGCCACCTTCGTGAGCCTGTCCACAATTACCCAAATAGCATCTCTTCCGGCCGGAGATTTGGGTAATCTGGTCACGAAATCCATGGTTATATGTTCCCATTTCCATTCTGGGATCGGTAAGTGTTGAAGATGTCCAGCGGGCCTCTGATGTTCAGCTTTAACCTGTTGGCAAACCAAACACCGAGAGACAAACCGGGCTATCTTCCTCTTCATGTCATTCCACCAGAAATGCTGACGAATATCGCGGTACATCTTCGTACCACCCGGATGAATAGAATATTGTGAACTGTGGGCTTCTGCCATGACTTTCTGTCTGATATCTCCACTAGGAACACAAAGACGAGTGCCGTGCCGAAGTGTACCGTCTTCATGGATACATAACTCTGGCCTTCTACCTGCTTCACACTCTGCTCTGAGTCGCTGGAGCTTGGAATCTGTTGACTGCACCATCCGGATCCTCTCAACTATGCTGGACTGAACCTGTAGACTGGCCATCAATGCCACACTGGTAGGAAGAACCACTTCAATTCCCATATTCTGAAGATCTGCCAATAATTCTGGTTGCGCCATCAGGAAATAAACTTCGGCTCTCCTGCTTAATGCATCTGCTACAACGTTGGCCTTCCCGGGATGATACTGCAAATCCACATCATAATCCACCAATAGCTCGAGCCATCTTCTCTGCCGCATATTAAGGTCCTTCTGGGTGAAAACATACTTCAGGCTCTTATGATCAGTAAAGATCTCCACTCTATCTCCGTACAAGTAGTGTCTCCACAACTTCAAAGCAAATACTACTGCTGCCAATTCCAAGTCGTGGGTCGGGTAGTTCTTCTCATGATCACGAAGTTGGCGTGATGCATAAGATATTACCTTCCCATGTTGCATCAAGACACACCCCAATCCTCTGCCTGAAGCGTCGCAATAAATTGTGAATCCTCCGGTCCCATCTGGAAGGGTAAGAATGGGAGCCGTTATCAAACCTCGCTTCAACTTCTCAAATAATTCCTGACACTCTGCTGTCCAAACAAACGGCACATCCTTGCGGGTCAACTGGGTCATCGGCGCTGAAATCCTTACAAAATCTGAAACAAACCGCCGGTAGTAGCCGACCAATCCAAGAAAGCTGCGAACCTCTGCCACTGAGCTGGGTACCGGCCATGACTCGATAGCCACAATCTTCTGGGGATCCACTTCCACTCCTCCTCGGGTAATGATGTGACCCAAGTACGAAATATGATCAAGCCAGAACTCGTATTTACTGAACTTGGCGTACAACTGATGCTCCCTAAGCGTCTGAAGGACGACTCTGAGATGCTGCTCATGCTCTGCTTCACTCTTGTTGTAGACCAGGATGTCATCTAGGAACACGATCACAAATTGGTCCAAGTAAGGCATGAAAATGCGATTCATGAGGTCCATGAATACGGCCGGCACATTGGTCGCTCCAAAGGGCATAACAAGGAACTCCTAATGTCCATACCTCGATCTGAATGCTATCTTCGGGATGTCCTGTTCTCTGACTCTGATCTGGTGGTATCCTGATCGCAAGTCGATCTTCGAGAACACTGAAGCCCCTCTGAGCTGATCAAACAAGTCATCTATCCTCGGAAGAGGGTATCTGTTCTTGGTTGTTACTGAGTTCAAGGTACGATAATCAACACATAGCCTGGACGTACCATCCTTCTTTTTCACAAGAAGCATCGGGGCTCCCCAAGGCGATCCACTTGCACGGATGAATCCCTTGGTCCTCAGTTCTTCAATCATCGTGTACAAAATCTCCAATTCTGAAGGTGCTATCCTGTGACACTGGTGCTGTCCCGAGAATGAAGTCTATAGTGAACTTAATCTCTCGTTCCGGCGGCATCCCTGGAAGCTCCTCTGGAAAGACATCTGGAAACTCTTCAACTATCCTGGGCAACTGCACTGCTGCTACTGCCATCCGCAACACTGAGGAAGATGGCTCCACTGCTTCTCTGGAAAATGAAAACTCTGGCTCGCCTGGAATATTAAAAACAACTCTGCCAACATGGCAGTCTATCCTAGCATACTGGTTCCTCAACCAATCTATGCCTAGGACCACATCATAGTCTGCCATAGGAAACTCTATGAACCTAACGGGGAACTCCCTACTACTAACTACGATCTGACACGAGAAAAATACTCGATCTACTCCCACAAGGCCATTACCAGTAACTATATTGAGCCTCACTAATAATGACTCGGGCTCCAATCCTATCCGTGTTGCGAATCGTGCAGACAAAAATGAATGCGATGCACCAGAATCAAACATTACCGAAGATGGAAAGGAGTTGACGAGAATAGTACCTGCCACTACCTCACCTGGTGCAACTTCTACTTCCATAGACATCATCATGGCCTGACCTTGTCCTCTGGCTGCTGGTCCCCTCTGCTGGAAACCTCTCTGCCTATTCTGGTTCTGAGCTTGGGCTTGTGCATACTGCTGGGGGTGTTGTTGCTGGAATGCCTGAGACTGAGGCGGCAAGGGCCTCGAAGACTGATACTGCTGCTGCTAAACTGGGGCTGGGACTGGTCCTCTCACCGAAGAGCTAGAAAGGTTGGATACTGATGAACCACCCCTATTCGGGCAAGCCCCTATCCTATGATCTGCTGCTCCACAAGCCAGGCACAATCCCTGCGTCCTGCGGCAGTCTGCTACCACATGCCCTGGCTTTCCGCAATGAGAACATCCCATCGCAGAAGTCTGCTTCTGCTTCTGCTGTCGCGGGTACATCGTAGTCGAATGCTGAACCGACATTACTGAGGCCGCCCGCCTCAGAGTCCCAATGGTCAAACTCCTAGCTGCTGGGGCTGGAGCTGATGATTGCTGCATCTGACTATGGGACCGCTTCCTACCTCCGGTCCTATCCACGATCCTCTGGGAGGTGTACTCATGCCTCCTAGCTGCTCTCAAGACTGCATCGAACGTCTGGTGCTCGAACTGCTCAACCGCCAACAAGATCTCCATATGCAGCCCCTGCTGGAATTGCTGGGCCCTATCAAAGTCGGTCGCCACCAAGGTGGAGGCAAACCTACTGAGTCTAGAAAACTCCGATGCATAACTGTCGACTGTTCTGCCTCCTTGCTTCAAGTTGGTAAATCTGGTCTGCAGGTCCTACCGAGCCACAACATCGAAATACTTCGTCTGGAATCTCTCTCTAAATACTGCCCAAGTAATGGGTGCCACTAATCCCATGGCTTGTGCCGCCCACCAACTACGAGCCAAGTCCAACAACTGCAGGCGTACCACCGCCACCTTCTCATTCTCGGGTGTCCTAGCCGCTTCCAGAACCACCTCGGTATCCTGAAGCCATGCGTCCGCGGCAATCGCATCCTCGGTGCCGTCGAAGAAAGGAGGGTTCAATCACTTGAAGCTGTTCGCCGCCTGGTTCCCTGGATGTCCGCCTCGGGTCAAAGCATCTTGAACTGTCTGGTGCAGGGCGTCGCTTCGACGATCCTGGGAAGCTATCAAGGTTCTGATGAGGCCTACTAAGGTACCATCATATGGCTATGCGGGCTGGACGGGCCGAACTGGTGACTCTCCTCCCATAGGTATCACTCTGGAGGCTACCCCGGAATGCTGGGCATGATCTCCGGGTTGCTGCTGATCTACGGAAAGTGCTCCACCTCGTCGATCAGTAGGACCAGGTACAGTGCCGCTGAAGTAGACGACACAGGAAACAATAAGGAAAGGACCAGGACAGATCAACGATATAAGCACAGGATCAGGGCAAGAATCCAGGGATTTAGAGGATACGAACAGAGATCAAGGACGAGTACTGATTGAGACATCTATCTGGTAAACCCCCACATATCTTGATTTACAAGACCTGCATGGGCCACCACTTAAACCATGTCACGCCCTAGAACCAGAATACTGGAGAGCGGGGGCAGACATAGCCAGCTACGTATATTGAAATGGAAACCACCTCGATATACGGTCACGGCTGTCTAGATATGTGAGGGTTTTCTACAAACCAACAGTCTCTTATGGTCATGAACAAGCCTAGTGTCTCAATCACCACACGTAAGTAAAGTCGCAAGATGTATGATCATTAAATATACAATAATAAGGCGTCCTAAATATTACATATTCAGCTGATCATGAAGCTAGTCGTTACAAAATGTTAGGACTAGCAAGAGTTTAGTCATATATGATCAACCCTAGGATTTGTCAATCATGTTTACAGCCCATAGGCAGACAGTAAGTAAAAGTGACCCGCACTCAGGAAGTCTCGAGGACGAGACTTTTTTGAGTGGTGTATTATGTAGTGACCCGCTCCGCCCTAGCGGAACGCCGATTCAAACGGCAAGTGCAACGACTCAAACGAGCCGTCGACCCGAAGAGTTGGCATCGACCTGATGAAGAATCGATGCGAAGCTTACATTGGCCCATCAAGATGAATCCAGACTTAGACTTTCGAAGGCGCGCTCGGAGTATCGCTCGACCGACGCGAACATCGCTAAGGTGGGTGGCTCCGATGAACCCATCTTTGCTTAGCCTAGACACATAACAATGTGGACACTATCACGAGAATCACTAGGCGATAACCCCGTGCATGCTAATAAATGACCCAACGTACCTAGCTAAGGGATTAATCCCATCTTGCATGCTTGTATAGAATATGGAAAGGAACATGGAAAAATATGAGAACTCTCGCACCGCGCTCCACGCTCGTGTTAAGGCACAAGCTTGCGTTCAACAATGAAACAATGAATGGTTTACAACAATAAAACGGGAAGACTATCAACATAGTCATTCCAAGTAGAGTATAGCAACATTGAAAGACTATGGGACCGATGGGTCGCCAAGGCGACTCCCGCACTGGGAGTTGCGTAACGAAAGAATGAATGAATCAACGAATGAATGAATGAATGAATATGTGAACGAAATCAATGAACAAATGAACAAGTGAAAGAAGGAAAGAAAGGAATGAATAAATGAAAGATAAGACAGGAAAGAATGGTTAGCGACAGGTATGACAGGCACGTGCAATGGGGCTCGCTACCTGCGCTGCACGGACGCCAACCTGGTCGATAACGCATTATGGATAAGGGTTAGTGTGAGTACCCTGAATTTCGGGATGATTTTTTTATTTTATTTTATTTTCTGATTGATTTGTTTTGATAAATAATTTATTTTGTTATTCTTTCCTTAAGTGTACTTTCCCGTGCTATTGATATTTAGAGTATCAGGAATGTTCAATTCTGGAAATCTTCTTTACGAGTTTTGGAGTGGACATGATTACCTTCATGACGGTATATGGTGTCCCACCCAAACTTGTTCCCTTGTGCTCTTTCTGCTTCGCTGAACTTCGGGTCAATTTAGACCATTTGAGTATTATTTATTCTCCCACTCTTTTCCTCGATCATTTTCAGCGCGTTACCATGACATTTAAATTGGGAGCGCCAGACCAGTCAGTTTCTTGAAACCAACTCCTCATTGATGAGACGCTCGTCACCCATGACCCTTGTGTCTCCCTCAGACACGCCTCCTTGTGCTCCAGTTGATTCGCACAACTTTCCCGACACGTGACCCAATTTTATTTCGCTCCACGGTGTCACATTGATCTTCCAACTTGATTTGTGGGTCTCCTGTCGACCAAAACTTGTCAGCCCCAACTATGGACATGGCCCACTTTGAGCCTACTATCCGTCCGCCACTTGTGTCCCATTTATTGGAATCCCCATGTGCTACTTATTTGCCCATGATCATCGTTTCCTAATTTTTAATTCGATTTTCGCATCATGTCCGATTTTCGTCCAATCCGGCTCCACCGAGCCCAGTCCAGCTCCATGATTTTCTCCATCATGACCCCCTCATATTTATTGTCCAAAAATATCAATTTCTTATTTTATCTATTTTTATTATTTAATGGGAAAATTTTCCTTGAATTTAATCCTTGGAATGACCTATCTTGCTAAATCAACACTAGCCCTTGATTCCCTTCAATTCATCTCAACCATTGTTTTCCCCAAAAATTTCCATGCACAGCCAACACTTGTTGGCCGGCCCTAGTGTGTGGAAAGGTAACTTTTCCTCTACCTTATCCCTTCTCTCTCTCTTTAATTCAAGCATTATCCTCTCTCTCTCTCTCTCCCACACTTTATTACAAAACCAGCAGCAATGCCATGGCAAGCAACCCGACAGCCATCCTCCCCTCCCATGCAACCACCCGAGCTCCTCCTCACAGCCTAGCCGGACCACCCCCTGGCCATGGTTGGACTTCTCCTCCTCTCCTCCTTCCTCCTCCAACTCTTCCTCTCCATTGAACCGCGACCACCACCAACTAGCCACCGGCGAGCCACCACCACACCTTCACTGCCGTCGTGGCCGCCACCCTGCCTCGCCGGGCTAGGGCACAGCGTCCCCGCGCGTCTCCCGCCGCCCTTAGCGCCGCCGTGCGCCAATCTGGGCCAGCGCAGCAGCAGCGAGCCTGACGCGCGCGCGTGCGGGCTTTGTCGCCGCCGCCGCGGTCGCCGCCGCCGCCAGCTCCTGGCCGCGTATGGCCCTGCCCTCGCCGGCGAGCTAGGCGCGCAGCCCCATGCGCGCAGCTGCCATGGCAGCGCGACTGGACAGCAGCAGCAGCAGCGCGCTCCTTCGCGCGCGTGCAGCGCTGCGATGTGTTCGTCGGCCACGCGCCGACGTGGCCGTGGCCTCCCCCACGACGGACGAGCTCCGGCGAACCCCCTTGGGTCAGCGCTCCTCCTCCAGCGCGACGTATAGGCGATTCGTGCATTTCGCACGAAATCCCGTCGTGACGCGCGCGAAATCACGTTCTTTTTGGCGCTCCATCGCAGCGACTTCGTGCACATTTTCCCAGAGATCCGACCGTTGGATCGACGATTTCTTCACTCCGTCGCAATCTCGGTATATCCACCTCTATCTCTGTCAATTTTCGTCCGTTAATTTTATCGTTTGATACATGAAAACCGGCCACCAAGTTGACCGTTTAAATTGTATTAAATTTGGACAGTTTCGCGGGACCAACTTCGTCAGCTTGTATCTCCTCCACCGCAGCTCCGTTTGGCGTGCTACCAGTTCCGGTGCGAAGCTGGTATAACCCTCTTCCTGCCCCCTTTAGATGTCATTTCAGTTTGAGCTTGTTTGATTGGTTGAATTCGACGCCAAAGTTGGCCGTCCGAATTCGTAATTTCCAACTTGTAAAATTCCATTTTTGAACACGGGACTCCAGATTTAATTTCTGACACCACCATTAGACTTGTGGTGTCGTTCTGGCATGTTTTCATATAAAATTTGTTAGATTTGGAGAACATGGGCCCGGGCACGCATTTCGGTGCAAAGCGGGTCCCACTTTCTGGGTCAACGGGACTTTTTAACGCCGGCTCATCGGAATCCAATTCCGGATATACCGTTGAGTTCGTATCGTCATTCTGGACTCGTTGACATATAATTTGCTAGGTTTTGGTGGACATTGGGTCTGGCACGCATTTCGGTGCAAGTTGGATACCAATGTCCGGGCCAACGGGTCATTTTGAGATCGGCTCATCGGAATCCAATTCCGGATATACAGTTGAGTTCGTATCGTCATTCTGGACTCGTTGACAGGTAGTTTGCTGAGTTTTGAGGACTTTGGCTCCGGCACGTATTTCCGTGCAAACTGGAATCCCAAGTTCTGGTCAACGGGCCAAAATGAGATCGGGTCAACGGAATCCAATTCTGGAGATACCGTTGGGTTCGTATCGACATTCTGGTTGCGTGGACATATAATTTGTTATATTTTGTAGACTTGTTTTCTTGCACGTATTTCGGTGCAAAACGGCTCCGACACGGACACCGTTTTGACCCGAAATTACCTTTTTGCCCTTGTGTCCAAATTGGACCGTTGGGCAGGCTGTCCTAGCTAATTTGACCATTCTGGACACGTTGGCGATGTTCATTTCATCGTCCGACAATGTTTGTTGATAGTTTCTCTGAGTTTAACCTTTCTAATAATTAATTAATAATTAATTCTTATAATGTTTGTATTTCGAGATTAGTACAACGAAACTGAGCTCAGTCAATTCCAGTGGTCTCACATCGCTGAAATTGACAAGATGGGCACGTGGATCACTGTAATAAGATTATCAACCTTACCATTGATATTCTTATCTCGATTTACGTGTCATAAGTTTCGACGTACGAATAACGAAGTACACTTTATATTTTCAATAATTAGACTAGATTGACCCTGTTTGACCAAAGTTGACCAGTTGACCCAAAGTCAACTGTGAGTCAACGCTTGACCTAGTTTGACTAAATTATTTACCGGAGTTGACCTAGAGTTAATTTGGACTTAGAAGAACGTAGAATAATATAGATTTCTTGTAGAAATTCATTTAATATAACTTGAACATTTTGTAACCTGTGTTGCTTTAAATAGGACTCTGTGGCTTCAGTTGGACCCTCTATACTTATCAGCTCAGGACCACAGGCGAGTACATTCACTGATAGTTTTCATTGTCTTGATATCTACTATATCCGATTCAGTTGTAGTGTTATACTTGATTCCTGACACGGCAGTACACGGACTAGTATATGTTGGATCATGACATGGGATATTGTTCCTAGAGTTTCATGGTATATTGATACATGTTCTGTCTTGTTTCAGTGTATTGGTATAAACACCGATTTCAAAAGGGGACTTGCTACCCTCTTATGGAATCCCGTGTCATAACGTGTCATGTCCAGATCCATTGTACTATTCGGGGATGGGGGAGTTATTAGTGGTTGTGTGATCATTTCCTACATGGTTTTATGGTACTCATGGTTCTATTGTACTCATGGTTAATAGCTATACCCTCACCTCACGACGGGTAAAGCCTGATCCCACGGTTCATGGCTTTCCATGGTGACCGGCCTTATCGTTTCATCATGGTTCATAGCCGGTCAGATGGAAAGCCTTCCCAAGCCGATCACATGACGCACTAATAATTCAAGGCACCTTTTTTATTTTTTTATCTTAGGGGACTAGGTTCTGTTCGGAAGAAGGGTTACAACCCCGGTCCTTGTTTGGTTTAAGGGTTGTAACTCGGCTTCCGAATAGTTCCCAAGTCATCCTATATGTACATATATATTATCGCCCTTTACAGTACTCACATCATGATATACATTTCCAGTTTCAGCTTTACTTACTGTACTTTCACCATGCTACGATTCATTCTCTTATGCTCTATCTGTCTCTTATACTGTACCTTAGTTATGGGACTAGGTTCTGTTTGTAAGAAGGGTTACAACCCCGGTCCTTGTTTGGTTTAAGGGTTGTAACTCGGCTTTCGAATGGTTCCCAAGTCGCCTTTACTCTTTGTCTTGTATTTCATTATTACTGTCTCTTATAGTATTTCTTAATTCACATGGAACTGCTGTTGGTGTTTTGTACTTGCTCATTTTCCTGACAGGATACGTTGACAAAATTTTACAGATGCTCGGGATTGCCTGCTAGCCTAGAGGAGACCATTAGAGGTTGTTTAGTTAGCTATTCTTAGTTGTCTGGAGTTGTATTATTTTATGGATTACTGTATTTGAGTTTTGAGATGTATTCTGAGTTAGTATCTTAGACACTTAGATTTCTCTCTGTTGTACCTCTTTTGGATTTCATGTTTTATCTAATCTTCCTTTATGCTCTACCTTAGATGTGATTGAGACTGTATCTGCTATGTCACCCCCATTCGGGGAGTATAAACTGTTTAGTCTTATACTGTTATATGCATTGAGACCTAGGACAGCGTTCTACCGCCGACACTGCGGCGTAGGCTGGGCGTTGTTACGTTCTCGTGCCCTAACCCTAGGGTGCGGGTCGTGACACGTTTTTAGTGGTGGCCCATGCAGGTCGAGACTAAAGTGTAGTGGTATTCGAACTAGAGTACCACTACAGCCTGCAGTAGGATTAGGATATATTTTGAAGGTACTCAATCACAGTTAGGACCCTTGAGAGATTCCTGGGACGACCCTGGAGAATCTTATTTAACTTCGATTTGAACACTCTTTTCCCATGATTTGTTTTTTTTATCTTTATTTTTGGTTGTTGAATTTGATTTGATGGATTATTGTTGGAATTTGAGTTTGTATTTATTGATTTTGAAGGATGATTATTGAATTTTAAATTTTAATGATAGCTGTTGCATCCGAGTTTGTACTTTCATGGATTTTAGTTCATTTTTGGATTTTGATGTTCGTTGATAAATTGAATTGATTTTTGAGTATTCATTGTTGATTTAAATTAATTTTGTCAAAATGAAATTATATGGGCTAGGTCATCTAAGTTATGGAAACCTAGTCTTATGCGGTCACATTAGTCAGCATGGTGAGGACATATAGTCTGACTTGGATCTATTTCTCGAGTATGGGAATTTAAGGTTTTCGCAGCCAAGCGCGCGGCATCGCGAAAATGTTAAATACCATGATTCTAGAGGTAAGTACAAAGTCGAGGACTCTGTGATTATCGTAGCCTTGCTTACTAGTATGACGAGGATTAGGGAACCATTATTTTGGACAGACGCATATAATTATCAGATTGTACCTTAAATGTTTTCAAAATACGTTTTCTCTACTTTGTTTCTGTCCTTCAAAAAAATATTTTTATTTTATTATTAATTGTCTTGTTTTGTTGCTTCTCATTATTTAACTTAAGAGTAGGTTGCCTGTTTTTATAAACCTTTGCGTAACTTCTTGCTATGAGTTTCTTCTTAATACAATGAATCGATGATTTTGCTAGACTTTATCTTGGATTTGAAAATTTAGCTCTGGATTTCAAAAAAAAAATGGTTCTTTTTTTAAATAGATAAGCAAAACAGATTTTTATCGTTATTTCTTTCTTGCTATTATTCTTACAAAAAAAAAATTGACATGATTAGTGTAACTTGATAGCTGTTGTTTTGGAACCCATTTCCATACAATTGACTTTTGTTCCTTAACTAGTGATTTTGATTTTTCCTTGAATAGTGCCCTCTTCAGATAATTGGTAGTTACCTTCATTTTATTTTGATGAGTACCAATTTTCATATAGGATGGTAGACTGCCTTACAGTTTTGATGGTTTGTTGTCTCTGTAACTTTTGTTTAGCACCCTGAATTGCTTATGTGTTTTGATACCCGATGACCGTTTTGGTATTAGCATGACTAGTATACCTAGATGAGACTTACTACCACCATATGCCATGACCCTGGACGTTATCTTTTGATGGCATGCTTTGTTTTAATCTGGGACCTTGATTTTGGGGGTTTGACCTAGAGGGAGTATGGACGTTTTAATTTCGAGGACGAAATTTTTATAAGGTGGGTAGGATGTGAGTACCCTGAATTTCGGGATGATTTTTTTTATTTTATTTTATTTTCTGATTGATTTGTTTTGATAAATAATTTATTTTGTTATTCTTTCCTTAAGTGTACTTTCCCGTGCCATTGATATTTGGAGTATCAGGGATGTTCAATTCTGGAAATCTTCTTCACGAGTTTTGGAGTGGACATGATTACCTTCATGACGGTATATGGTGTCCCACCCAAACTTGTTCCCTTCTGCTCTTTCTGCTTCGCTGAACTTCGGGTCGATTTAGACCATTTGAGTATTATTTATTCTCCCACTCTTTTCCTCGATCATTTTCAGCGCGTTACCATGACATTTAAATTGGGAGCGCCAGACCAGTCAGTTTCTTGAAACCAACTCCTCATTGATGATCTACTCGAGACGCTCGTCACCCATGACCCTTGTGTCCCCCTCAGACACGCCTCCTTGTGCTCCATTTGATTTGCACAACTTTCCTGACACGTGACCCGATTTTATTTCGCTCCACGGTGTCACATTGATCTTCCAACTTGATTTGTGGGTCTCCTGTCGACCAAAACTTGTCAGCCCCAACTATGGACATGGCCCACTTTGAGCCTACTATCCGTCCGCCACTTGTGTCCCATTTATTGGAATCCCCATGTGCTACTTATTTGCCCATGATCATCGTTTCCTAATTTTTAATTCGATTTTCGCATCATGTCCGATTTTCGTCCAATCCGGCTCCACCGAGCCCAGTCCAGCTCCATGATTTTCTCCATCATGACCCCCTCATATTTATTGTCCAAAAATATCAATTTTTTATTTTATCTATTTTTATTATTTAATGGGAAAATTTTCCTTGAATTTAATCCTTGGAATGACCTATCTTGCTAAATCAACACTAGCCCTTGATTCCCTTCAATTCATCTCAACCATTGTTTTCCCCAAAAATTTCCATGCACAGCCAACACTTGTTGGCCGGCCCTAGTGTGTGGAAAGGTAACTTTTCCTCTACCTTATTCCTTCTCTCTCTCTCTTTAATTCAAGCATTATCCTCTCTCTCTCTCCCACACTTTATTACAAAACCAGCAGCAATGCCATGGCAAGCAACCCGACAGCCATCCTCCCCTCCCATGCAACCACCCGAGCTCCTCCTCACAGCCTGGCCGGACCACCCCCTGGCCATGGTTGGACTTCTCCTCCTCTCCTCCTTCCTCCTCCAACTCTTCCTCTCCATTGAACCGCGACCACCACCAACTAGCCACCGGCGAGCCACCACCACCACTTCACTGCCGTCGTGGCCGCCACCCTGCCTCGCCGGGCTAGGGCACAGCGTCCCCGCGCGTCGCCCGCCGCCCTTAGCGCCGCCGTGCGCCAATCTGGGCCAGTGCAGCAGCAGCGAGCCTGACGCGCGCGCGTGCGGGCTTCGCCGCCGCCGCCGCGGTCGCCGCCGCCGCCAACTCCTGGCCGCGCATGGCCCTGCCCTCACCGGCGAGCTAGGCGTGCAGCCCCATGCGCGCAGCTGCCATGGCAGCGCGACTGGACAGCAGCAGCAGCAGCGCGCGCGCGAGCGCGTGCAGCGCTGCGATGTGTTCGTCGGCCACGCACCGACGTGGCCGTGGCCTCCCCCACGACGGACGAGCTCCGGTGAACCCCCTTGGGTCAGCGCTCCTCCTCCAGCGCGACGTATAGGCGATTCGTGCATTTCGCACGAAATCCCGTCGTGACGCGCGCGAAATCACGTTCTTTTTTGGCGCTCCATCGCAGCGACTTCGTGCGCGTTTTCCCGGAGATCCGACCGTTGGATCGACGATTTCTTCGCTCCGTCGCAATCTCGGTATATCCACCTCTATCTCTGTCAATTTTCGTCCGTTAATTTTATCGTTTGATACATGAAAACCGGCCACCAAGTTGACCGTTTAAATTGTATTAAATTTGGACAGTTTCGCGGGGCCAACTTCGTCAGCTTGTATCTCCTCCACCGCATCTCCATTTGGCATGCTACCAGTTCCGGTACGAAGCTGGTATAACCCTCTTCCTGTCCCCTTTAGATGTCATTTTAGTTTGAGCTTGTTTGATTGGTTGAATTCGACGCCAAAGTTGGCCGTCCGAATTCGTAATTTCCAACTTGTAAAATTCTATTTTTGAACACGGGACTCCAGATTTCATTTCTGACACCACCATTTGACTTGTGGCGTCGTTCTGGCATATTTTTATATAAAATTTGTTAGATTTGGAGAACGTGGGCCCGGGCACGCATTTCGGTACAAAGCGGGTCCCACTTTCTGGGTCAACGGGACTTTTTGACGCCGACTCATCGGAATCCAATTCCGGATATACCGTTGAGTTCGTATCGTCATTCTGGACTCTTTGACATATAATTTGCTAGGTTTTGGTGGACATTGGGTCTGGCACGCATTTTGGTGCAAGTTGGATACCAATGTCCGGGCCAACGGGTCATTTTGAGATCGGCTCATCGGAATCCAATTCCGGATATACAGTTGAGTTCGTATCGTCATTCTGGACTCGTTGACAGGTAGTTTGCTGAGTTTTGAGGACTTTGGCTCCAGCACGCATTTCCGTGCAAACCGGAATCCCAAGTTCTGGTCAACGGGCCAAAATGAGATCGGGTCAACGGAATCCAATTCTGGAGATACCGTTGGGTTCGTATCGACATTCTGGTTGCGTGGACATATAATTTGTTATATTTTGTAGACTTGTTTTCTTGCACGTATTTCGGTGCAAAACGGCTCCGACACGGACACCGTTTTGACCCGAAATTACCTTTTTGCCCTTGTGTCCAAATTGGACCGTTGGGCAGGCTGTCCTAGCTAATTTGACCATTCTGGACACGTTGGCGATGTTCATTTCATCGTCCGACAATGTTTGTTGATAGTTTCTCTGAGTTTAACCTTTCTAATAATTAATTAATAATTAATTCTTATAATGTTTGTATTTCGAGATTGGTACAACGAAACTGAGCTCAGTCAATTCCAGTGGTCTCACATCGCTGAAATTGACAGGATGGGCACGTGGATCACTGTAATAAGATTATCAACCTTACCATTGATATTCTTATCTCGATTTACGTGTCGTAAGTTTCGACGTACGAATAACAAAGTACACTTTATATTTTCAATAATTAGACTAGATTGACCCTGTTTGACCAAAGTTGACCAGTTGACCCAAAGTCAACTGTGAGTCAACGCTTGACCTAGTTTGACTAAATTATTTACCGGAGTTGACCTAGAGTTAATTTGGACTTAGAAGAACGTAGAATAATATAGATTTCTTGTAGAAATTCATTTAATATAACTTGAACACTTTGTAACCTGTGTTGCTTTAAATAGGACTTTGTGGCTTCAGTTGGACCCTCTATACTTATCAGCTCAGGACCACAGGCGAGTACATTCACTGATAGTTTTCATTGTCTTGATATCTACTATATCCGATTCAGTTGTAGTGTTATACTTGATTCCTGACACGGCAGTACACGGACTAGTATATGTTGGATCATGACATGGGATTTTGTTCCTAGAGTTTCATGGTATATTGATACATGTTCTGTCTTGTTTCAGTGTATTGGTATAGACACCGATTTCAAAAGGGGACTTGCTACCCTCTTATGGAATCCCGTGTCATAACGTGTCATGTCCAGATCCATTGTACTATTCGGGGATGGGGGAGTTATTAGTGGTTGTGTGATCATTTCCCACATGGTTTTATGGTACTCATGGTTCTATTGTACTCATGGTTAATAGCTATACCCTCACCTCACGACGGGTAAAGCCTGATCCCACGGTTCATGGCTTTCCATGGTGACCGGCCTTATCGTTTCATCATGGTTCATAGCCGGTCAGATGGAAAGTCTTCCCAAGCCGATCACATGACGCACTAATAATTCAAGGCACATTTTATATTTTTTATCTTAGGGGACTAGGTTCTGTTCGGAAGAAGGGTTACAACCCCGGTCCTTGTTCGGTTTAAGGGTTTTAACTCGGCTTCCGAATAGTTCCCAAGTCATCCTATATGTACATATACATTATCGCCCTTTACAGTACTCACATCATGATATACAATTCCAGTTTCAGCTTTACTTACTGTACTTTCACCATGCTACGATTCATTCTCTTATGCTCTATCTGTCTCTTATACTGTACCTTGGTTATGGAACTAGGTTCTGTTCGTAAGAAGGGTTACAACCCCGGTCCTTGTTTGGTTTAAGGGTTGTAACTCGGCTTTCGAATGGTTCCCAAGTCGCCTTTACTCTTTGTCTTGTATTTCATTATTACTGTCTCTTATAGTATTTCTCAATTCACATGGAACTGCTGTTGGTGTTTTGTACTTGCTCATTTTCCTGACAGGATACGTTGACAAAATTTTACAGATGCTCTGGATTGCCTGCTAGCCTAGAGGAGACCATTAGAGGTTGTTTAGTTAGCTATTCTTAGTTGTCTGGAGTTGTATTATTTTATGGATTACTGTATTTGAGTTTTGAGATGTATTCTGAGTTAGTATCTTAGACACTTAGATTTCTCTCTGTTGTACCTCTTTTGGATTTCATGTTTTATCTAATCTTCCTTTATGCTCTACCTTAGATGTGATTGAGACTGTATCTGCTATGTCACCCCCATTCGGGGAGTATAAACTGTTTAGTCTTATACTGTTATATGCATTGAGACCTAGGACATCGTTCTACCGCCGACACTGCGGCGTAGGCTGGGCGTTGTTACGTTCTCGTGCCCTAACCCTAGGGTGCGGGTCGTGACAGTTAGCCTATGGCTCAAAGACAGCCGTTAAGTTAAAAATGACAATAAAATACGAAATGGTCGTGGACGGCTCGTGCACGAGCGAAAAGGGATTCCAAGGGCAACGAACGACGATTTCGTGGCTGGCCTAGGCGGAATTATGGCCTACGGGCGGACAGAATGTGCGGGCTTGGGCACATAACCAAACGTAGGGCCGGTTATTCAATAGTCTATCAGGGTGTACCAGCCATCACGCTTGATAGATGAGAATGCCACAGGGGAAAATGTCCATAATGGCTGACTTGCCAGCGACCGGTGCATATAGATTTAAGTGGGCTTGGCTGGTGGCAATCCACGTGCAAGCCTTTGCATTGAAATCAAAGTAGTCTAAGTTAACTAAACAAAGTACCTTCTGAACAAGTTTGAATGTAACACACCAGATAATCGAGAGTAGTTTGACAAGGAGTTAGAAAACACGCCTACGACGTGCAAGGACCCGAGGCAGGGACACACCCTTGAATATTGAATGTTACATGAATTATGTTAAGTCATTTCATATGAATTATTGACTAACTTGGTTTACTTTGGACAGGGAAGGCCGGACGGTAAGTATGGGTAAGTCATGCATATATTTCCATGCGACACTTGAAACTGGCAACACGTGATAGGCTATGAAATATGCCATGAAACTGATCCTAAGGCAAGATTAGAAAGACAATGAATGATAGAGAAGCACAAAAGTAAATGGAACGTGTTTGGTAATAATAGCATTGTGGGCGAGCTAGCCTCCCCACCAGTGCATAACAATGTACTGATAACCCCACAGTCTACTTGCAGGATGCAGGTATCGTCGGCGGGTGCGGAGCTTCCATCGAACGTGCTAAGGTGCGGAGCTATCTCTGGAGCCTTGGAGCGTTGCAAGGAGCTGAAGCACCCTATACAGGACATAATGTATCGGAACATCGCCATGAATCATTCCATCTTGTAAGCCACTTGGCACACCTTTTATGTTTCAGAGAGAGAGAGAGCTTGAGCGATTTGTAATATCGGCCTAGCGCCGCTTGTAAACTTCTTGAATATCAATAAAGAGATTGGATTCGTTTCAAATTTGTGTGCATTCACTTTCCGCTGCAAATGGGGACACTCTGTGCGACTCTGTGGCCTAGCTCAAATCGGCCGTTTCTTGACTTGGCCTTGCACGGGCGCAACCTAGGCCCGTGCGGCATCACGCCTTAGCAAGGACGATCGCTCCTACGGGAGCGGGGCGTGACAAATTGGTATCAGAGCACGGCTTTACGTCCTTGGACTTCATTTCGATTCTCTCAATTTTGAAAGCTCGGTTTTAAAATAAAAGAAGTGTGCGCTCTCTCTCGTTGTGCCTTGGGATGTTCCATACAATAAGTCTAATACTTTCAAAAGCTCGTACGAGTACTCGGTTGGACGGGATCGATAGGCGAAGGCCTTTGAGCCGAACCATGACATACTTGAGTTGGAAGGAACCGATGCTAAGAGTTGCAAACGCAAGACGTGCTTGAATAACCTTACGCTGATAATAGCAAATGAGTACGCGAGATCAAAGTATAGTTCGAACGTGATGGTTATGCACGCAGCCTTTTGGCTAAGTTGTGCTGAGTATCGCGCACCTAGACTTTATGGTGCAAACGAGTTGCGAACGAGATTGACTATCGGTCGAACGAAAATAAGGGAGACTTAGAACGTATGTTGATATAGACGCTAATTGACCGGCGCTAAAGCGAACACAGGGAAATGGTTCTTAGATTTTGAGGAATAAGCAAAACTCGCAATTGGACATGTCGATCGGGAGTCGAATAACCTTTCGAGGATTTGTAGAATGACTTGATTCCGAGTGGTGTATGTGATAGCTTCGAAGAAGGATAAGAGTGAGTGTCGACGACTAGTCGAGTGGCTCGAACCCTGAGTGGTGTATGGACGTCATAGAAATTGTTCGAGCGAGACTAAAGGATTGGCGAATAGAACGAGTACGTCGGCAAGCGATGATATCGCACAAGCCTTAGAATGAGTAACGCTTAGTTGGTTTCGACTTCGAAAGTCTCAAACGAGATATCGTTCGGACGAATTAAGAATGCGTAGTACGAATCATGAAACGAACGGAGGTCTTGGTCGAGGAAACATAGAAGATCGTGCATGCGATTTTGAATTTAGTTGAATGGATTGAAACTTGAGTTAAAGTGAATTATTCATGGACGAGATCTGGAATAGCACGATCGGAAGATAGCGTGCATAGGAAACGTTGATTCGAAGATACGATAATGACTAAGGAATTAAAAATTGATGTTGCTCGATGAAGAGTTAGCACGCGACAAAATGAATTGAGGAATTAAGTTGCACGACTCGGAATTCGTTACAAAAAGGAAGATCGTCAGGTTATGTACATCATCGATGGTATTGAGGCGTATCAAAGATCGATGTACGATAACTCGGGGGTACTCTAATTCGACGAATGATGATCGTGTTAGAAGTTATTATTTCAAGGATGCTATGTTGGAGATATGTTAGGATGAAAAAGAGAAGTGACTTGATTGTTCGGTGATAACCACAACGACAACGATCTTGTCTTGCGCGAGCACAACTCCAGCCTCGCACATGCGTCACGTCGGATTTGGGACGATCATTCCGTGTGAGCGTTGGCATGGTGATTCATGTCCAGCGGGAATGGTTGAACTCAAAATATCATAACATGGCAATTTTGATTGCTTCGACTCGTGGTTTGAACCGAAGGTGAATTCGAGGATTCTTAGGACTTGCGATTGAAGAATGAGAAAACTTGAGGATTGAGTAGACCCAATCCGCGTATCGAAAATGAGCAAGTCTAGACGCAACGCAAGAAGTTACGTCTCGATGAGGACGATTATTCTACAGGAATGTTGACATGGTAATTCATGTCCGCCATGGATAATCTGACTTGCGTGAGATCGGGGCACAACACATTGCAAGGCTAGACGACCTTGTGATCGACTACGTGAATTGGATAGGTGGATGGTATCAAACATACTTGAAGAGATAGACTACGATAATTGTTATTGCGGACATATGATATGGACCTGTCAAGGATTTGATTGAGGACAACCTATCGTAGGATGACTTTCCTAAACGAGCTCGAACTTGGAATGGAGAATATGTTGATGCAATAGGGTGAACGCTGCTTGATGTTTAGAAGTTTGAGCGAAACGAACTTGGGTAGAAACTCCCGTATAAACGAACAAATGGTTTGACCATAGGATTTGGGGCGAGCATCGTGCAACGACCTTGCACGATGAGCCATGGACTTGACTTGTAACTATGACCTTGTGAGCTGACCTAGCAGATAGGCGGACGACCCTACGTCGAGTGATTGAACCTGTGCGATTGACCTTATATGTATCGTCTGGACGGACGATAGACTTGGGGAAAACAAGACTTAGAGTAGGACGGGGTACAGGGAGTGTGCGTGAACGACAACGAGATTGGCCCCAAACAAAGGGAATGATAGGAATGGATGATGCAAAAGAAAAGAGTTGGGATAACGAATTGAATCATTGGTCGGAAGACGTACTCGATGATAGTACAATACTTGGTTGAATCGGACGAAAATTTCTTAGACTTGGTCGACCCCGCTAAAGAAATTATACTGATTTCGTGGACAATAACGCTTGAGAAACGAATCGAATGATCTCGAGGACCGAGATAAACGATATGTGATACACACATGAGTTCGGTTTTAAATCGAAGTTAGCAAAGCGATCGGCAAATCGAAACTATCACGAGTAGCTTGTCCGACTTCGCTAGTCGCTAAGCTTGGTTGAAATGTACGTATTCGGGGGACGCCTTGACTGCGTGCACGATCCAAACTCAGCGATATGATGAACTCGAATACAGCTGCAAGTGGGTGTTGCGATGCGCATAAACAAAAGTGAGTTTGCCTCAGCCTACGACACTCGCATTCGATGAATTTCAACGCATCTCGTACGACCGTTTCAGTTCCATGATATGTCAAAAAGCAACCGAGTCGAAGAAACACTTGAATTGAATAAGTGCCATCAACTATAAAATGAATGAAAAGTTATCCAATAAAAATCGACCAAACGTACGTGACGCGAAACTTGGAAAGGTATCAAGTATAGTTCGATGTCATAGAACGATAGAGCCGTCCGATAGGGATTATCTAAGGCATGCACACGGCGATGAGTAAAGGAACGGTAGGATGACCCGCACTCAGGAAGTCTCGAGGACGAGACTTTTTTGTGTGGTGTATTATGTAGTGACCCGCTCCGCCCTAGCGGAACGCCGATTCAAACGGCAAGTGCAACGACTCAAACGAGCCGTCGACCCGAAGAGTTGGCATCGACCTGTTGAAGAATCGATGCGAAGCTTACATTGGCCCATCAAGATGAATCCAGACTTAGACTTTCGAAGGCGCGCTCGGAGTATCGCTCGACCGACGCGAACATCGCTAAGGTGGGTGGCTCCGATGAACCCGTCTTTGCTTAGCCTAGACACATAACAATGCGGACACTATCACGAGAATCGCTAGGCGATAACCCCGCGCATGCTAATAAATGACCCAACGCACCTAGCTAAGGGATTAATCCCATCTTGCATGCTTGTATAGAATATGGAAAGGAACATGGAAAAATATGAGAACTCTCGCACCGCGCTCCACGCTCGTGTTAAGGCACAAGCTTGCGTTCAACAATGAAACAATAAATGGTTTACAATAATGAAACGGAAAGACTATCAACATAGTCGTTCCAAGTAGAGTATAGCAACATTGAAAGACTATGGGACCGATGGGTCGCCAAGGCGACTCACGCACTGGGAGTTGCGTAACGAAAGAATGAATGAATCAACGAATGAATGAATGAATGAATATGTGAACGAAATCAATGAACAAATGAACAAGTGAAAGAAGGAAAGAAAGGAATGAATAAATGAAAGATAAAACAGGAAAGAATGGTTAGCGACAGGTGTGACAGGCACGTGCAATGGGGCTCGCTACCCGCGCTGCACGGACGCCAACCTGGTCGATAACGCATTATGGCTAAGGGTTAGCCTATGGCTCAAAGACAGCCGTTAAGTTAAAAATGACAATAAAATACGAAATGGTCGTGGACGGCTCGTGCACGAGCGAAAAGGGATTCCAAGGGCAACGAACGACGATTTCGTGGCCGGCCTAGGCGGAATCATGGCCTACGGGCGGACAGAATGTGCGGGCTTGGGCACATAACCAAACGTAGGGCCGGTTATTCAATAGTCTATCAGAGTGTACCAGCCATCACGCTTGATAGATGAGAATGCCACAGGGGAAAATATCCATAATGGCTGACTTGCCAGCGACCGGTGCATATAGATTTAAGTGGGCTTGGTTGGTGGCAATCCACGTGCAAGCCTTTGCATTGAAATCAAAGTAGTCTAAGTTAACTAAACAAAGTACCTTCTGAACAAGTTTGAATGTAACACACCAGATAATTGAGAGTAATTCGACAAGGAGTTAGAAAACACGCCTACGACGTGCAAGGACCCGAGGCAGGGACACGCCCTTGAATATTGAATGTTACATGAATTATGTTAAGTCATTTCATATGAATTATTGACTAACTTGGTTTACTTTGGACAGGGAAGGCCGGACGGTAAGTATGGGTAAGTCATGCATATATTTCCATGCGACACTTGAAACTGGCAACACGTGATAGGCTATGAAATATGCCATAAAACTGATCCTAAGGCATGATTAGAAAGACAATGAATGATAGAGAAGCACAAAAGTAAATGGAACGTGTTTAGTAATGATAGCATTGTGGGCGAGCTAGCCTCCCCACCAGTGCATAACAATGTACTGATAATCCCACAGTCTACTTGCAGGATGCAGGAATCGTCGGCGGGTGCGGAGCTTCCATCGAACGTGCTAAGGTGCGGAGCTATCTCTGGAGCCTTGGAGCGTTGCAAGGAGCTGAAGCACCCTATACAGGACATAATGTATCGGAACATCGCCATGAATCATTCCATCTTGTAAGCCACTTGGCACACCTTTTATGTTTCAGAGAGAGAGAGAGAGAGAGCTTGAGCGATTTGTAATATCGGCCTAGCGCCGCTTGTAAACTTCTTGAATATCAATAAAGAGATTGGATTCATTTCAAATTTGTGTTCATTCACTTTCCGCTGCAAATGGGGACACTCTGTGCGACTCTGTGGCCTAGCTCAAATCGGCCGTTTCTGGACTTGGCCTTGCACGGGCGCAACCTAGGCCCGTGCGGCATCACGCCTTAGCGAGGACGATCGCTCCTACGAGAGCGGGGCGTGACAGGTACTCCTGACTGTGGTACTCAGGAGTCCCATCCTAGACATGATGCAAGACAGGACAAGTGGATTTAACAAGCAAGCAAGAAAGAACTACCACGGTGTCGAGGCAGGTCAAGTTAAATTATCAAGTTAAATCATGTCAGGGTACTTGTCAGGAGTACGCCATGACGGACCACTATCATGTCAGGTTGGTCATGTCAGGAGTGCACCACTACGGGTCACTGTCGTGTTATGCTAGTTCCTTGCCATACCAAGCCGTGTACAATAGTCATTCCAAACATATTGAGTAAAATCAAGTTCATGACAAAAGGCGTAAGGATATAAAATGGGTGTAAAATATCTAATAGAATATCAATATACAGGGCTATAGAAGAGTCAAGCTTAAAGAAATAAAACAAAAACTCTAAGAGCCAATGGATTAAGCAAGGGGTCAAGGGGCAGCATACGAAAAGTCACGCACGCTGAGGGAGCTGCATACGTGAAAAGTCACGCACGCTGAGGGAGCTGCATACGTGAAAAGTCACGCACGCTACAGAGAGCAGCGTCGGTGAAAAGTCACGCACGCTAAGAGAGCAGCGTAGGTAAAAAGTCACGCACGCTACATGGAGCAGCGTAGGTGAAAAGTCACGCACGCTACATGGAGGAGCGTAGGTGAAAAGTCACACACGCTGAAGGGAGCAGTGTGCGTGAAAAGTCACGCACGCTGAGGGAGCAGTGTGCGTGAAAAGTCACGCACGCTGAGGGAGCAGTGTGCGTGAAAAGTCACGCACGCTCAAGGGAGTAGTGTGCGTGAAAAGTCACGCATGCTGAGGGAGCAGTGTGCGTGAAAAGTCACGCACGCTCAAGGGAGCACGCTTCCAACACGGAGCGTACCCAAGTCTGCGTACGCAGCGCTAAAGAGCACGCGTAGCTCAGATTGCGTAAGCTAAACAGCTCTGCACACTGCTCACTGTCTTCTCCAATCAGCAAGAACACCATGGATGAACCCAAGGCTTCAAAGTATCATAACTTGGCCATCCGAACTCCAAATCCAGATTTCCAAAGTTCCAACTTGGGTAGAATTGAATGCTCTTCCACATGGAAACATCAAAAACCCATAAAACCCAACTAAAACAGATCAAACCATGCAAAATCTGAAAATAGATATAACTTAGATCTACAACAATGGAGGCTCCAATTCACGAAAAGCCAAGCTCTAATGTTGGTCACCATGTCCTAATCTAGCAAATGAAACAAGAAAATAGGGCTCTCATGAAGTGGCAAGGTGCACTTGCCTAGGGTTAGGAGAGTTGTGGAGGAAGGAGAAGAAGAAGAAGTAGAAAATTAATGGTGGAAGTTATGAGGAGAGAGAGTGGTAGGTGGAGTTATAAAGAGGGGAAGTTGTGGTGGGTTGAGGGTGGAGTGTAGGTTAAGGTGATCCAACTCACAAATAAACTGAACCAAACCAACCCAATCCAATTAAAACCGAGCCATGCCAAAACCGAAAATACGAGAAATACCGAAATCCCACAAGTTGAGAAAAATAAAAATACATGCCAAAATCCAGATACGAGTATAAATAAGAAATACGGGAAATACGGGAAATGAGGGTGACAAGTTTTAACCTTGAGATTTCTAAATAGTAAATACCAAAGGATTTATAGAATTTCATACTTGGTTTAAGAAATTGATTGCTTTTCAAGATTTGATATTGTGATTTATTGGATTATAGCTATAAATCATTGAATAGATATAAAGTTAGTTGAAAAGAATTTTTGAAATTTAAATGTTGCTGTAAGATTATGAGGGCGGTTGATAAAGCTTGGTTTTAAATTGGGTTGTATGGTTCCTAATTAATAAGTTCGTAAATTTTTGAATTTTAAGTTTGAAGTAAGGCTATTAAGAATTTTGGTTAAAAATATTTTGAAGGATATATAACCAAATTGAGGATCTACTTTAAACTTTTGTATGAATTACGATTGATAACTCCTATTTAAAATTTTGAGTTTAAGATTTGGATTAATGATAGAAGAAGAAAAATATATAGATTTGATTTGTGACACAATAAAGGTTTATTCGAGATTGATTGGAAATTTTGGAAAAAAAATTGATTTGATGACTGATAAGATCAATTGAATATTGAGTTTAAAGTTAGATTGCTAATATTACAATCTTTGGGAAAAGTTACTAAAGATGTGGTAAAAAGTTATTTTGATTGATTAAAGAAAATTACCATTTAAAAAGTTATGATTTTGTTTGGATGACTTAGAAATAGAAGTTAAGTGATGAGTGCGTTAAAATATTGAGCTATAAATTTTAGATTATTCGTGATATGTTAAAAGTTTATCTTGAGGGTTATTGGAGAAATTTTTAGAGTTTTAAAGTTATGAAGTGATATATATATATATATATATATATATATATATATATATATATATATATATTTTTTTTTTTTTTTTTTTTTGATTCATGAGTTTTTTTAGTTTAAAAGTTGGAGTGGAAATGTAAAATTTTGAAAAAATCTGTAGTAACATGATAAAAATTTGCTTTAAGATTTATGAAAGTGATTTTAATTTTTGTCATGATAAATTTGAACAGCTTGGAGTGAGTACATATTTTGGTGGTTAAATTTTATTTATTTATTCAGAAATTGTTGGAGGAAACACGAGTTAAAATATTAATGGTAAGCCACAAAGGTAGCCCTAATGAGTTAGAAGTATTCCACACTAATTGCCATGTCACTTATGACCATGATAGTAGTATATACACAAGTGTTGTTAGTCATCTACCCAGCTATGTGACTGTATTCCCACCTTGACTTACTCGACCTTCCTTCAATTCTAGATCTTTAATTGCGACCTTCTAACCTATTTGCAATTTGAATAATGAGTTAATGGTTCCTTAACTGTATTCATCTAGGAGACTATCTTCTCTCCGAAATTGTGTTCCTAAATTATTTTTACTGGATTCTTTAATTAATTCTATTTTATGCTTGATCTTCTTTATTTTTGTGCATTAATTATCACCTCGTGAACTCCCACTATCTATTTTTGATCTTTTGGCGTCCCTTACCGTGACTTGGATATTTGGAGCACAATACTAGACTTTTCCTTCCAACATTTTTATATGTAAGACCTAAACGAGCCCACCTTCATGTAGATATATCATGTCCCACCAAAACCCATCTTCTTGTAATCTATTTCTTGATATGACCTTATGGTCAAAATGGCTAAACTATAAACTTTACCGTGATACCGATATATTTTCGACCACGGATAGAGATTCAACCTCGACTCAATTCTTTCCACCCGATATGTGATTTTGTTCTACTTAATTCCTTAAATGCTTAAATTTGTGCTTTATCTTGATTTCTTGACCCATTGTCCCATCACACTACTAGGTTAACTCTTGTAAGTTGGGTAGAATACCTCACCACCTAACAAACCTTTTTCCTTGTGAACTACATTGTTAAGTTCACTTAGACTATAAATTCAGAGGACCCTACCTTACCTAGTCTACCAAGCCATAAATGAAGAAATACTAGGACAACTGTATAGGCCCAAACTTCGGGCGAGACTTGATTTTAAAAGATCTTGGACTATTTAAAATTTCCTTCATCAGTACCTCCCTTGCTCATATTTTGACTATCTCATGCTGCTAATGTAGCTTTAGTTTTGCAAGCTTATTTCGTTATCAAGCTTGATCATGTCATATTTTATTGGGTGCACCCACTAACATATTGTCTAGCCGAAATTGGTGCATGATGGTCTGATCAACCTATTGTACTTTGGTTCGCTTATCATATCCTATTCTATGCGGATGGAGACATAGTTAAACCTGCCTTAGAGTCTCTTCCACGACAGCTTTGACAACTCTCATTTGAATTATTTTCGTCACCTATGAACTCTTTATTCGTACTCAATAGCATCGTCTTGAACCCTTTTTTGTTCTTGTCTTTTACTTATATTAGAGAGACAATGCACTGTACTTGAGAAATGGACCCAAGGTATCTCTTTAGTCATGTGGCTATATTCTAGCATTAAACTACTCCTTCTACCCCTCAACCCCATCTACTATATTATTTCTAAATTTTGAGGACGAAATTCTTGTAAGTTGGATCGGATGTAAAATCCCATATTTTTATTATTATTTTTATTATTTTATTTTATTAGACTTAAAAATAAATTTATACAAATTATGGTTTTTATTAATTATTAAAAAAATGATCTTAGCCATTGTTGAGTTTTGGAACACAAGACTACCATGAATTTTGGCACGGAAGATGTAGTAGTGTGCCTGGACTAGTGTACTAGCCATGCCGGAAAAGCCTAGCCATGGTGATGTCCAAACTAGGAAAACCAGACCAAATTGTAAATTTACTTATTTAAAGTATTTTAATTAAATATTATTTTATATAGTAATTTTTAGATGACCCGGTTTGTCCAATTCAGTCCGAACTGGGCCCGAACCAAATTTTAGCCCATGTAGGTATGTTGTGTGACCAAAAGTGACCATGTAGGCATATTTTATGTGTGTACAAGTATTTTTAAATTATTTTGGAACTTGTTAAATATTTATTGACTTTTGGTACAAAATTTATATTTTATTAATAAAATAATATTTTACAACATTTGTGCAATTTTCTGGATTCAGATTAGGGTGCATAGAATGAGTCACCCAAAAGCACAATATTACTATTTTTATTATTTCATTACTATTAAAATTATTTGGTGGTAATTAAATAAACATATTTTTAGATATTATTATTAATGAGATTGATTTGTTATAAATTGAATTCAAATATATATACATATGTTTAAATTGATTTCATATATGGGTAGATAAGATTAAATTTTTCTTTTGGATTTGTGGAGATTTTAGAGGTATATATATAGATAAGTAAGAAAAAAAAACCCACAAAGTGTGGTCGGCCACACAAGTGGGAACCGACCACATCTCCAACTAAGTAGCTATAGCTTGACCGTCCATAACATATATGCAGTAGCAGCACCTGCTAAGATGGCCGACCCCCTCCCCCTTTGCATATATATATAAGTTTTAAACTTATATATGTTTAGCAAAAAAACCCTAAACCAATCCTCCCTTCCACCTTCCTCCTCCTTCCTCCTCCGCTCATCCCATACCCCATTCCCAGCGAGCACCTCCGCGCCCAGCCACAGCAGCCCCGCCTCGCGGTCGCGGCGACAGCAGCAACAACAAACGACAATAATGACAGCAACATACAACAAGGTACCCGACTTCTCTGTTGGATTTCTCTCTCGATTCTAATCCATTTTTAGACCCGTAAATTTCTATAGAAAGCCCACATAACCCTCTATCATCCCCTTCAAATAGATTTATTTATTCTGCAATAAATTCCAGGTTTAATTAGATTAAAAATCACGAAAAATTAGTTTTCAAAAACCTTAAA
The DNA here is from genome assembly GCA_029216955.1 of Iris pallida. NCBI lineage: Eukaryota > Viridiplantae > Streptophyta > Magnoliopsida > Asparagales > Iridaceae > Iris > Iris pallida. The sequence continues at coordinate 99,608 of JANAVB010013801.1, read as the reverse complement.
AACTCTGGTACGAGGTCCGTTCCGACAAACCTGATGACCCTGTCACAAACCGAGAGTACCGAAAGGTCCGTATCGATTTTGTGGACGTGCGGGCTTTGACGGAATTCAAATTGATTGCGTGTGCGCGATGAATTTGACCGATATCCGTCAATTTTTTCCGTATCGGGCTTTTCAGAATTTCTCAATTACTTTGTGCACACTCATCAAATTGCGACGAAACTTGCGCCATTGGACTCGAAATATTTTTCTAGTCCTGTGAGCCAAGTTTGGTCTGATTTTGAGACCGTTGATCGGGACACTATTTTGGCGGGCCCACAATCCCACTCAACGGGCGATTTTGTGCACGGCTCCTCGAAATCCAAAATTGGACATACCGTTGAGTTCGTCTTGGAAAAACAAATTCATAGACATGTAGTTTGATGACTTTAGAGATCGTAGATTCTGGCGCGTATTTCGGTGCAAGGCGGGTCCAACGGCGGACATCGTTTTGACCCGAAATTACGATTTTTCTCCTGTTCCAGAATTTGACTTTTGGACAGGCGTTTCCTCAGAATATCTTTTATTCCAAAATTGTTCTTGATATTTGTTTCAGCATCTGGAGCTTCTTGTGGATTTTGACTTTCGTGTTGACGATTCTGACTGTTGAATTTTGGTACATCTCGCACCACCCTCAGGCAAGACACCTTGCCATTTGCTGTTTAATTATTTTAGCTCATATTTCATGCATTATTCATTATTTTTTTTATGCAAAATAAACTGTGATACATGGCATAACCTGTTAGAACTTACTGTTCATTTATATTCTTCTGCTATGTATTATTTTTCTTACACATTAAACCTAGATTTAAGGGACCACCTTGTGTGTTGCATATATAGGCCTTGACACATTTATACCACGTTGTTGTGAGTCACATATAGGACTCGGACATGCATGATTGGCTGGCCACCATTACCTATAAGCCGTACGTTAGGAAATAACTGTTATTAGAATTACATGCTAGAAGACTTAGTAGTTATGAGTTGGCATTGGACGAAGAGAACATGATTGGAGGTTGACTACCACCATATCTATCGTAGACTCACTCCCTACTGAGGAATGATAGGTAGACTATATGCTATAGATTCGCTCGATACTGAGGAATAGTATATGGTGTTGTGACTCGCTACTGAGGTGCTACACTGGTATTTTCTTGACTTGACCAGGTAGACATGCGACCATGAATTGTTCTTAACTACATTTCACTTAGAACGGTTAGGCACCCTTATCCATTAGGTATGAGTACTCTTGGTTTAGGTACTTGTATCTGACCGTGGCTTGGAATAATAACTTATCGCGGATTAGTTCGTCATATCTTATCCTTGTTTGGTTGTAGGTGTGGCTTACTACTCCGATGAGAATGTATTGAACCTTGTGTAATGACCCGCTCCGCCCTAGTGGAACGCCGATTCAAACGGCAAGTGCAACGACTCAAATGATCCATCGACCCGAAGAGTTGGCATCGACCTGATGAAGAATCGATGCAAGACTTACATTGGCCGTCAAGATGAATCCAGACTTAGACTTTCAAAGGCGCGCTCGGAGTATCGCTCGGCCGATGCGAACATCGCTAAGGTGGGTGGCTCTGATGAACCCGTCTTTGCTTAGCCTAGACACATAACAATACAGACACTATTGCTAGAATCACTAGGCGATAACACCGCACATGCTAATAAATGACTCAACGCACCTAGCTAAGGGAATAATCCCATCATGTATGCTTGTATAGAATATGGAAAAGAACATAGAAAATGTGAGAACTCTCGTACCGCTCTCTACGCTCGTGCTAAGGCACAAGCTTACGTGCAAGCCCCTTATGCATTCAACAATAAAACAACGAATGGTTTACAACAATAAAATAGAAGACTATCGACATAGTCGCTCCGAGTAGAGTATAATAACACTGAAAGGCTACGGGACCAATGGATCGCCAAGGAGACTCCCGCATAGGGAGTTGCAAAATGTATAAATGAATGAATGAATGAATATATGAATAAATCAATGAACGAATGAACATGTGAAAGAAAGAAAGAAAGAAAAGAAAGAATAAATGAAGAAAAGATAAGAAAGAAAGGAATGGTTAGCGACAGGTGTGACGGGCACGTGCAATGTGGCTCACTACCCGCGATGCACGGACGCCAACCTGGTCGATAACGTATTATGGCTAAGGGTTAGCCTATGGCTCAAAGACAGCCGTTAAGTTAAAATGACAATAAAATACGAAATGGTCGTGGACGGCTCGTGCACGAGCGAAAAAGGGATTCCAATGGCAACGAACGACGTTTTCGTAGCCGGCCTAGGCGGAATCATGGCCTACAGGCGGACAAAATGTACGGGCTTGGGCACATAACCGAACGTAGGGCCGGTTATTCAATAGTCTATCAAGGTATACCAGCCATCACGCTTGATAGATGAGAATGCCACAGGGGAAAATGTCCAAAATGGCTGACATGCTAGCGACCGGTGCATATATATTTAAGTGGGCTTTGTGGTGGCAATCCACGTGCAAGTCCTTCCATTGAAATCAAAGAAATCTAAGTTAACTGAATGAAGCGCCCTCTGAACAGATGTTGACCGTAATATACAAATAATCAAAAGTACTTCGACAAAGGAGTTAGAAAACACGCCTACGACGTGCTAGGACCCGAGGCAGGGACACGCCCTTGAACACTGAATGTTATGCGAACTACATTAAGTTGTTTCATATGAATTGTTGACTAACTTGGTTTACTTTGGACAGGGAAGGCCGGACGGTAAGTATGGGTAAGTCATGCATGTATTTCCATGCGACACTTGAAATTGGCACCACGAGATAGGCTATAAAATATTCCATAAAACTGATCCTAAGGCAAGATTAGAAAGACAATGAATGATAGAGATGCACAAAAGTAAATGGAACGTGTTCGGTAATGATAGCATTGTGGGCGAGCTAGCCTCCCCACCAGTGCATAACAATGTACTGATAACCCCACAGTCTGCATACAGGATGCAGAAGACGTCGGCGGGTGCGGAGCTTCCATCGAACGTACTAAGGCGCGGAGCCAACTCTGAGGCCTTGGAACGTTGCAAGAAACTGAAGCACCCTATACAGGACATAATGTATCGGAACATCGCCATGAATCATTCCATCTTGTAAGCCACTTGGCACGCCTTTTATGTTTCAGAGAGAGAGAGCTTGAGCAATTTGTCATATCGGCCTAGCGCCGCTTGAAAACTTCTTGAAAATCAATAAAGTGTTTGAATTCGTTTCAACTTGTGTTCATTTACTTTCTGCTGCAAATGGAGACACTTTGTGCGACTCTGTGGCCTAGCTCAAATTGGCCATTTCTGGAATTAGCCTTGCACGTACGCAACCTAGGCCGTGCGGCATCACGCCTTAGCGAGGACGATCGCTCCTACGGGAGCGATCGTGACAGATTGGTATCAGAGCATGACTTTACGTCCTTGGACTTCATTTCGATTTTCTTAATTTTGAAAGCTTGGTTGGAAACGAAAGAAGTGTACGCTCTCTCTCGTTGTGCCTTGGGATGTTCCATACAATAAGTCTAAATATTTTCAAAAGCTCGTATAAGTACTCGGTTGGACGGGATCGATAGGCGAAGGGCTTTATGCCACCACGACGGACTTGAGTTGGAAGGAACCAATGCTAAGAGTTAGCAAACGTAGTGCATGCTTGAATGAGCTTATCCTGATAGCAAATGAGTACACAAGACCAAAGTATAGTTTGAACGTGATGGTTATGCACGCAGCCTTTTGGCTAAGTTGTGCAGAGTATCGCGCACCTAGACCTTCTGGTGCAAACGTGTTGCGAGTGAGATTGATTATCGCTCGAACGAGAATAAGTGAGCATGCCAACTCGAATATAGTCAGCACGGGATAGCTATGCACACGACCTTTTGGGTTACGTTGTGTCGCGTGTCGCGCACCTCGACTTTTGGTGCAATCGAGTTGCGAGCGATATCAAGTACCGCTCAGTCGGAAACGAAGCTACACTTAGAGTGTATATCGATAGGAACGCAATCAAACTAACGCTTATGGGTGCACGAAAGTTTGGCTTGGATTTTGAGGATTAATGCGAACGACTTTGTACATCGAGGCGACGTGAGCGATTACGCTAGATATTCTTCGAACGAATCTGAAGGATATCTTACGCATGACGTGAACGTGATTGAGGACTAGATCTGTCACGACCCGCACCCTGAGGAAGGGTACGAGAACGTGGGTACGTCCAGCCTACGCCGCAGTGTCGGCGGTAGAACGCTGTATAGTTCGTCTATAACATCTAACATCTAACAACATTATGATATAAACATATCATCTCCGCACGGAGGTATAATATGACATCTCAACTCTATATCTCAATCACAAGTCTAGGAAAGATAGAGCACGATATGGAATCAGATAAAAGAAAGGAACTGAATATAAATAGAGTTATAACACCACACAAAGTAGATGTCCAACACAAATAAATACAAGTCCTGAATATAACTAAATCTCAACTAACAATCGGAACAATCTGATACAAACTGGAAGCTGTAAATACTAGACTAGACTAGGCTAGACTCTACAGAGCTAGATGCTCCTCGGGCTCCTGAAGGTCACCCTCTTGTGCCCCATAGAAGGTAGGGCAGTCATCATCATCATCTGTAATATTTTCAACAGGTCTAGTCAGGACAGGAACGAGCACAATACATCTCACGCAGTTCATAACATGTTAGGAAATATAAACGTGCAAAAGAGTAAGATACATGAACTGTAAGAAGATGTATATGAAAACAAGATGGAATTTATAACTGAAATAGATATAGGATAAGTAAAACTGCAATACTAGTGATTTAGAGCACGATATGGTTATGTAAACGGCTTAGGTTGCACAATAACAATAATAATAGGTCAAATCCATCATAACGTGAGTGTGCAATGGAAGCGCACAATAGTTGTACAATGGGATTTGATCGCATAACCATTCCTACTCACCCTCCCCAATCAATACACAAGGATCCAATCTAGTTACGCTACCTTGTACAATAGTCTCCATGAATCTCATGTGATAATGAGAGTATAATATGCACAATGAGTATACATGAATGGGGGTGTACAATAAATACAATATGTAAGTGAAACGCACATAACAATATGTATCTGTTGAACACAATAGAGATAGCATCGCAAAAGAAGATCCATATAGTACTAATCCGTGATAACATTCGTGCCAGTGTCAAATAAAGTAATCTAAAGCAAGAATATAAATCCAGACAAGTATGAAATGATCAGAGATTGTACTCGCCTGTCACCCTGAATGACTGATATGAATGGACGTCCGAACTGGTGTCACAGAGTCCTATTTAGAGTAAAACAGGTTATGATGTATTCAGAAATAAGGTAATTGAAGTGTATGATGCAATCTATATGATTTCTAAGTCAATCTAGGTCGTACTTGGTCCAATCAAGTCCAATCTAGGTTAACCCTAGTCTGACTAGGTCAACACCAAGCCAAGCCTATACCAAGCCATATGTCAATATCATATATCAATATCCTATATCAATATCTATCTATATCAAAATCATACCTAGCCAATATCTATTCAATGCTAGTCAACTAGCTATGATTAGTTATACCCTTATCATAATACAATATATAAAATATCATATATATATATATATATATATATATATATATATATATATATATATATATATATATATATATATATATATATATATATATATATATATATATATATATATATATATATCACTACCTACTTAGGTTATATGACATATACACTAGGAACTAACATATATCTATATACATATAGATATAGGCTCAAACATATATACATATATTATATATATTGCATACAAACTTATACATCAACCTACAATTTAGGAGAATAGGAAATATATAGAGAGTGTATATGTGTGTGTATGAGAACAAGAATGCAATGTGGGTGTAATGGAGGGTGAGTGAAACATGTGTGTCTAGGTGAGGGTGAGAACTGTCCTGATGACAGGAACTGAACAAATGAAGCATAAAACAATTCCAGGTTTTCAGTCTATTTCAAAACAATGGGACCTAATCTCAGGTTCACACTTAAAGGCCAGTCTTCATGTGTTAACCTATTCTCAGGTTAAACTTCAGGTTTTGATAACTGGGTAATCACAGTTCAGTCTATCCTAAACTCAGATTTCAGCCTATAAAATCAATTCCAGATTACTATTTAATCATAACCCATTCACAACACTTATGTTCATGTATCAACTGAAAAAAAAGAAAGGAAGAATTCAACTTAGTTTGTGATTTCCTGTTTTGGGATTGGAACATTGAACAGTTCATCTTAAGTTCTCAGGTTACATCATTTTGGGAAATCTCAGTTTTACAACTGAACTTCCCATTCTCAGGTTTCTCAGGTATTCAATACAACTCCTAATCGATTTCAGATCAAGGAAGGGTGAACACAGGTTCATTTCCACTCAAAACCATTTTACCTATTTAATACCCAATCTCAGATTTTCCTATATGAACCCAACCTATATATATTCAGATTTGTATATATTCCTAAGTAAATTTCTAAACCCAATCCTAATAACTAACATCAATGTACTTCTTAACAAAAACTTACATGAATACATATACTCCCATTTCATTTCAGTTTTCATTAAATCCCAGTTTTGATATAAAGTAAAACTAAATTTTGAACAACATTCTCAGTTTTTCTAACATAGGTAAATCTCAAGTTTAGTATCAATCTACATATTCAAATCTCAGATTTAAACCATTTAAACCCAACTCTATAGCATACCTTTAATTCTCAGGAAAATGACTTGGTAAACTCAGTTTTCAAGTCTCAGTTATGACATGAACTGTCAGTTTAAATTTTAAGCAAACTGGAAAATGTTTGATACATAGAACCTAATTTCGAAAACCCAAATTAACCAATACATTCTAATGTGCAGTCATAAAAACATATTTAAACATGCAATTGGGATGAATTCGTGTCCATAAAGTTGGACACGAAGTGTCCTAAACAAAAACAAACACTGCATCAGACAACTCGAGTGCACTGCCTCGTGCGGTCAGTCCGAGTCGAACTGGACACGACACAGGGCACAGGATACCACGTGTTCATGCACAGAGGTCAAGGGGGACTAGGGATAGGGTCTCAACTCCCTGACACGAGTCCACGTTGTGTCTGCTCGCAACACGACACGCATATTAGAGGGGGATTTCCGCATGTGCACAGTCTGTGCAGGAACAATGCGGGAGCAATTACTCCTCGGACACGACACAAGACGACACGAGACTCAAGGGGTGTGATGTCAGTCACTGCCCCTTGGTCTGTGCCAAGTAGCAGGTCGCCATGTGGCGTGTCATGTCCACAGTGACACTCGGGTAGCAGGGCACTGAGACAATGTCTCGTGCTGCGAGTTCGTGTCCATTTTGGACACGGACACGACACGAAAGTTGGCTCAGTCAGTGGGGGTTTTAAATTACACCTATAGGGCTACACAATCATGTATTTAGTTTTCGAAATTAGTTAATTTTATTCTATTCAAACATTTCATCGAACACCTATTTAAAACCATTGATACGTGTCCGATACGGACACGAAATGGACACCACCTAGTACCAAACCATTCCTACAGCTAGGGTATACCTATATACATGCATCTATGGAATTAAAACATAATTTTACTAGGGTTTCATGGGATTTACCTATTGAGATTGAATCTCAATGAAAAAGGGCAAGGATGAGGCTTCTTCTTGAAACTCCAATCAATCAAAACGATCCCAAATCCTAGCTAGCAAGCCTCTACTAGCTCCCACTGTGGTAGAGGGTTATGATGCAATTGACTAGGACCAATTTAGGCTTGATTTGGATATTTGGGGAGGAGTTGAGGAAGAACACTAAAAGAGGTAATTCAAATGATTAAAAATAATGCTAATGATTAATGTGTTGTATTTATAGAGGGGGAAATGTTTGATGGCTGCCATTAGGTTAGGGTTAGGGTTTAGGATGAGTGGTCAAGGCCTCTCCAACAATTCCTAGCCAATCTAATGGTTCACAATTAAAGTAACCCTTCTTAACCTTTAGCCTAAATATCTTACTAACAAAATATCTAGATATTAACCTAATTTAATTACTTAGTTGTAACCATCTAACTTAGTCTCTATGGTCATGACTATTATCTAGATTAGGCTCAATTTCTAGGTCAATTTCTAACAAATAGTTTAGCACAATATTTAATTAATATAATTTACAATTTCATAAAATTGTCAAAATGACCAAAATACCCCTAGGCTAAAAAGTTATAATTGGTCATCCTAATCACATGACTAGGCTCCCTTGGTCATGGTTAGTCTCTGGGCTCAGCAAACTCTAGGGTTACACTAGTCAAACACCAAAATCACAAGTCGTAATTTTAAATAGTTTAAAATTAACTAAAAATTACCAAAAATCATAACATGGTTTAAATATCATTATTAAATGATTATAATTATAAAATTTCAAATTTACCCTTATTTTAGAAACTGGGTGCTACAAGTCTACCCTCCTTAGAAGAATTTCGTCCTCGAAATTAAGATGGTCGTACTCCTTCTAGGTCAAACCCCCAACAATAATCACAGTCTCAACATACAGTCCGATAATCATATGCGTCTGTCCAAAATCATGATACTCGGAATCTTTGTCATGCTAGTGAGCAAGGCTACGATATTCACAGAGTCCTTGACTATGGTACATACCTCTAGAATCATGGTATTTAAAAATTTTGCATTGCCGCATGCTTGGCCGCGAAAACCTTAATTTCCCACACTCAAGAAGTACATCCAAAATCTGACTATGTGTCCTCACTATGCCAGCTATCATGACTATAGAAGACTCTAGATCCCATAATCGAGACGACCTAGCCTATACGACTTATCTCAGAAGAAAATAAATCACAATAAACATCTGAACAAAATTTATCAACTACCAGGTACGGATAGAATCGAAGTTCAAGACAGTTATAAGGAAGCAAATGTGGAAATAGAATCGAAAGATTGGAACCTGTAATCAGCTCTCCCTCTGTCTGTGCATCCTCGACTGCCATGGCGAAAGCTCGCCCCTGCTGGCCTCCCTTGGCCTGTTGCTGATGCTGGGCAAACCTCTGCTGCTGAGTCTGCAACGGTGGTCCCGTCTGCTGCCCTGTCGGAGCTCTAGCTCCTGCTACTGCCTGAGTCACTGGTACCTTATTCCTGGGACAATCCCTACACTGGTGCTCTGCTGAACCACAAAGTAAACACAGGCCCTGCCTCTTCCTGCAGTCGGTCCATCGGTGACCTTGCCTCTTGCAGAAGTCACATGTAGAAGGCTGTTGCTGCCTGGGTTCCTGCTGATAAAGTACATGTCCCTGGCCCTGAAACGGCTGCTGAACTGGCCTCTGCTGGATGTGAGGGCGCTTGGCTGGCCCTGCACTAGAACTAACCCCTAAGGCATCACTGCCTCTCTTCGGCTTGAGGCCGAAGTCCTCCTCTGTAATCTGTGCGTCCATCAATATCTGATCGAACGTCGCATCACGGCGACCTGAGGTGCGGGTGCGCACTGCATGAATAAGTCCCCTACGGAACTTACGAACCTTCTGTCCCTTATCCTGGATCATATCGGGAGCGAACCTGCTAAGGTGGAAGAACTCAGCTGCATACTCGTCCACCGACGAGTTCCCCTGTACTAGACCCACGAACTGGCCCTCCAACGCTGTAAAAGCCACGTCCGGGAAGAACTTCTCCTTGAAGAGCCGCCGGAAGTTCTCCCAAGTCAGCCCTCTCACCGACGTACGAGGATCCGTACGGTACCATGTCAGCGCAATATCGAAGAACCGGCTGGCTACGGCCGAAACCCAAAGCGCTCTAGGAAGCTCTGCCAGCTCCATGCTCCGCTGTACATCCTCTAGCCAGTCGTCTGCATAGAGGATGCCCTCCGTGCCTGTGAAGTCCCTGGAGCTCATCTTCCTGAAGTCCAATACTGTCCCCGACCTGGACTGCTGCTGGTATGGCTGCTGGCCAGTAGGGCCCTGCACCGTACCCGGTGCCCCTCTCTCCACTGCTGCCAGTGCAAGCTGATATGAGTTCTCCATACTCTGTCATAGAACCTCTGTCTGACGGTGGGATGCGTCAGCCTGATGCTGCTGTGCCTCTGTCTGGGCCCTCTGGGTCTGCATCATCTGCAGTATAAGGGCCATCATCTGCTGCGTATCTGTCGGTAGCGAAGGTGGCGGTAGAAAAGTCTCGGGAATAACTATGGATGGTCCCGCAGCTGGAGGTGGAAGACCTCCTGGAACAGTCGCTGCTACTCCTGCCTGAAGGGCAGGAACTGTGGTGGCAGCTCCCTCAGCTGCTACTCCCGTAGCCGGAGGTGGAAGACCTCCCGGATCTGACCTCTCTGGATCTGTACTAGGCCCTGCTGCCTGAGAATGAGTAAGCGGCATCCTGAGGACAGATTGAAACAAGGAGATCAATATGGCACATGATAAGGAAAATCAAGGAAGGACAATTAAATTCAGTTACAAGAAGAGTTGTCATGGCAATCAAAGGATCAGAGTTTTTCCTAAAATGTGATTGAGTAACTCTTTATACTGCCTATTCCTATATCCTAACAGCAGGCTCGTAGCAGTAATCTAAGTCGAGCACCACTACGAAATTGCACTAGCGACTCTGACCTGCATGGGCCACCACAAAAATGTGTCACGACCCGCACCCTGAGGAAGGGCACGAGAACGTGGGTACGTCCAGCCTACGCCGCAGTGTCGGCGGTAGAACGCTGTATAGTTCGTCTATAACATCTAACATCTAACAACAATATGATATAAACATATCATCTCCGCACGGAGGTATAATATGACATCTCAACTCTATATCTCAATCACAAGTCTAGGAAAGATAGAGCACGATATGGAATCAGATAAAAGAAAGGAACTGAATATAAATAGAGTTATAACACTACACAAAGTAGATGTCCAACACAAATAAATACAAGTCCTGAATATAACTAAATCTCAACTAATAATCGGAACAATCCGATACAAACTGGAAGCTGTAAATACTAGACTAGACTAGGCTAGACTCTACTGAGCTAGATGCTCCTCGGGCTCCTGAAGGTCACCCTCTTGTGCCCCATAGAAGGTAGGGCAGTCATCATCATCATCTGTAATATTTTCAACAGGTCCAGTCAGGACAGGAGCGAGCACAATATATCTCACGCAGTTCATAACATGTTAGGAAATATAAGCGTGCAAAAGAGTAAGATACATGAACTATAAGAAGATGTATATGAAAACAAGAAGGAATTTATAACTGAAATAGATATAGGATAAGTAAAACTGCAATACTAGTGATTTAGAGCACGATATGGTTATGTAAACGGCTTAGGTTGCACAATAACAAGAACAATAGGTCAAATCCATCATAACGTGAGTGTACAATAGAAGCGCACAATAGTTATACAATGGGATTTGATCACATAACCATTCCTACTCACCCTCCCCAATCAATACACAAGGATCCAATCCAGTTACACTACCTTGTACAATAGTCTCCATGAATCTCATGTGATAATGAGAGTACAATATGCACAATGAGTATACATGAATGGGGGTGTACAATAAATACAATATGTAAGTGAAACGCACATAACAATATGTATCTGGTGAACACAATAGAGATAGCATCGCAAAAGAAGATCCATATAGTACTAATCCGTGATAACAATCGTGCCAGTGTCAAGTAAAGTAATCTAAAGCAAGAATATAATTCCAGACAAGTATGAAACGATCAGAGAATGTACTCGCCTGTCACCGTGAATGACTGATATGAATGGATGTCCGAACTAGTGTCACAGAGTCCTATTTAGAGTAAAACAGGTTATGATGTATTCAGAAATAAGGTAATTGAAGTGTATGATGCAATCTATATGATTTCTAAGTCAATCTAGGTCGTACTTGGTCCAATCAAGTCCAATCTAGGTTAACCCTAGTCTGACTAGGTCAACACCAAGCCAAGCCTATACCAAGCCATATGTCAATATCATATATCAATATCCTATATCAATATCTATCTATATCAAAATCATACCTAGCCAATATCTATTCAATGCTAGTCAACTAGCTATGATTAGTTATACCCTTATCATAATACAATATATAAAATATCATATATATATATATATATATATATATATATATATATATATATATATATATATATATATCACTACCTACCTTAGGTTATATGACATATACACTAGGAACTAACATATATCTATATACATATAGATATAGGCTCAAACATATATACATATATTATATATATTGCATACAAACTTATACATCAACCTACAATTTGGGAGGATAGGAAATATATAGAGAGTGTATATGTGTGTGTATGAGAACAAGAATGCAATGTGGGTGTAATGGAGGGTGAGTGAAACATGTATGTCTAGGTGAGGGTGAGAACTGTCCTGAAGACAGGAACTGAACAAATGAAGCATAAAATAATTCCAGGTGTTCAGTCTATTTCAAAACATTGGGACCTAATCTCAGGTTCACACTTAAAGGTCAGTCTTCATGTGTTAACCTATTCTCAGGTTAAACTTCAGGTTTTGATAACTGGGTAATCACAGTTCATTCTATCCTAAACTCAGATTTCAACCTATAAAATCAATTCCAGATTACTATTTAATCATGACCCATTCACAACACTTATGTTCATGTATCAACTGAAAAAAAAGAAAGGAAGAATTCAACTTAGTTTGTGATTTCCTGTTTTGGGATTGGAACATTGAACAGTTCATCTTAAGTTCTCAGGTTACATTATTTTGGGAAATCTCAGTTTTACAACTGAACTTCCCATTCTCAGGTTTCTCAGGTATTCAATACAACTCCTAATCGATTTCAGATCAAGGAAGGGTGAACACAGGTTCATTTCCACTCAAAACCATTTTACCTATTTAATACCCAATCTCAGATTTTCCTATATGAACCCAACCTATATATATTCAGATTTGTATATATTCCTAAGTAAATTTCTAAACCCAATCCTAATAACTAACATCAATGTACTTCTTAACAAAAACATACATGAATACATATACTCCCATTTCATTTCAGTTTTCATTAAATCCCAGTTTTGATATAAAGTAAAACTAAATTTTGAACAACATTCTCAGTTTTTCCAACATAGGTAAATCTCAAGTTTCGTATCAATCTATATATTCAAATCTCAGATTTAAACCATTTAAACCCAACTCTATAGCATACCTTTAATTCTCAGGAAAATGACTTGGTAAACTCAGTTTTCAAGTCTCAGTTATGACATGAACTGTCAGTTTAAATTTTAAGCAAACTGGAAAATGTTTGATACATAGAACCTAATTTCGAAAACCCAAATTAACCAATACATTCTAATGTGTAGTCATAAAAACATATTTAAACATGCAATTGGGATGAGTTCGTGTCCATAAAGTTGGACACGAAGTGTCCTAAACAAAAACAAACACTGCATCAGACCACTCGAGTGCACTGCCTCATGCGGTCAGTCCGAATCGAACTGGACACGACACAGGACACAAGACACCACGTGTTCATGCACAGAGGTCAAGGGGGACTAGGGATAGGGTCTCAACTCCCTGACACGAGTCCACGTTGTGTCTGCTCGCAACACGACACGCGTATCAGAGGGGGATTTTCGCCTGTGCATAGTCTGTGCAGGAACAATGCGGGAGTAATTACTCCTCGGACACGACACAAGACGATACGAGATTCAAGGGGCGTGATGTCAGTCACTGCCCCTTGGACACGGACACGACATAATTTTACTAGGGTTTCATGGGATTTACCTATTGAGATTGAATCTCAATAAAAAAGGGCAAGGATGAGGCTTCTTCTTGAAACTCCAATCAATCAAAATGATCCCAAATCCTAGCTAGCAAGCCTCTTCTAGCTCCCATTGTGGTAGAGGGTTATGATGCAATTGACTAGAACCAATTTGGGCTTGATTTGGATATTTGGGGAGGAGTTGAGGAAGAACACTAAAAGAGGCAATTCAAATGATTAAAAATAATGCTAATGATTAATGTGTTGTATTTATAGAGGGAAAAATGTTTGATGGCTGCCATTAGGTTAGGGTTAGGGTTTAGGATGAGTGGTCAAGGCCTCTCCAACAATTCCTAGCCAATCTAATGGCTCACAATTAAAGTAACCCTTCTTAACCTTTAGCCTAAATATCTTACTAACAAAATATCTAGATATTAACCTAATTTAATTACTTAGTTGTAACCATCTAACTTAGTCTCTATTGTAATGCCCCACTCCGCACGAGGCATTTGGTTGGCTTGTTGGATGGGATCAGAATGTTGGACCGTGACTTATGTTGAAGATTAGGAGAATTGAGACTGATGCAGTCTTTCTTAGCTGGCTAGAAGGAATGGGTATTGGAACGTGGCTCGTTGGTGGAGCTACGCTTAGTGGGATTGGAGCAGGAAGACCATTATATAAGGCAAGTGGAACTGTCCTCCTTCCTCCTTATTCCTGCATGCTTAATAAATGGAATAATGTGATACTATGAATTGTCCCTAAATATCCCTTGTGTTGGTTGCCGAATAATAGAGATGCTTATGTTAAGAACTATTGAACTGCTGAATGAATCACACTCGAACTGCTAATACAACTTGATGCTTGAAATAAATTGATAACGTCCCTTCGTTTAATAATGTATAATCAATGAATACTTGAGTAATGAGATGCTACGAGAATGATACATAAGTAATGAACTGGCTATGCTATTAACACAAAGAATTGAATGAAATACTAGAATCATGTACATTCTGTATAACTATTGCTGTTGCTTACTTCCTTATAAGCAATGAAAGAGAGAATATTGTCCCTATGATATAAATGAAATGATGCAGGTCCTATCAGTATGAAAGAAATGTTATTGTTTCCTCTTAGAAAGGAATGATATGAGAAATGTTGCAATGATTGATGCAATGAGAAATGATGAGGCTTGGGATCATTGAGATCACCAAGTGAACAGGTGGAAATATTGGAAAGATGAGATGATGAGCTGTTGCCTTTCTTATCTTATTATATCATGCGACTTCGAACACGATCGGGTCGGACACGCATTCGCATGACCATAGACGTACTTGTATACAAGGATTTCCTCGAACGATACCCGCGACGGTGGGATCGAGTCGACCTAGGAGGAATTGGTGCTTTGGTAGCACGGTATTGGGATCCTCATTCGGGCTCGCAACCTGGTGAAGGGTACATCCCATACCCTATGAAGTCCTATATGGAACGTCGATATGGTGCACAATTACCAGTGGTCATGTAGTCAGGATGCATGCTAATGAATGTTTTGTACAGACAGAGTAAGAATATCATATTATCCTGTATTTTATGCAAGTACGAGGGAGTCGGCTATCGGTAAGAAATCACTTAAATGTGATAATTCAATATATGTGTTGGTTTAACTTGCATGCTTACGTTCCAAATGAGTAAATGGTACTGTATGTAGCCTTTCAGTATGAGATCCTGCTTAACATGTTAAATTCAGTATGCTAGAAAGATGCCATGCTATAATCAATGCTCAAACACAATATACATGTTAAGTGATGCTTGAAGTGAGAACTTTTATAACATGTTTAAGATGTTAGTGTTAACGATGCCTCATTGATGCCCTTTCATGATAATACTTGGTACGCCTCAATGATGCCTTTGCATGATAATGCCAAGAATGCTAAAATGATATGTCCACATGAATGCTATTAAGAATATGTTTACATGCTTCACTCTGATTATTACCCATGAACTGTAAACTGATGCTAGGTCCCAAGTAGAAAGATCACTCTAATAAATGCTTGCTTAAATGATCACCATAAATGTTGGTTTATGCGAGTGGGTTGGATTCTGCTCGCCAGTACATAGATGATGTACTGACCCACGTTTTGTGGGCAGGTGCTCGTGTTTGGATTGTTCTACACACGAAGATTATCTGGATTGGTCCCGCGGCATCGAAGATTTGTTGGGCATACAGAAGCTCTCCTTGTACAAGATGATGTCTTCTGTTTATAAAGGATATAATGTATGGAATATTGTAATCAGTTGTACCAGTGAGATTGTAAGCCAAGTCAGTATATCGAGTTGTAATCCATTGTATCCAAATATCAAATGTAAGCTGTATAGTATTGTTCAGTTGGTTTCCATTGTAAAGTGAGATGTGTTGTAATCATTGTACTTCAATACAAGTCTTGTACTCTTCTTCAATTATCAATAAAGAGAATGAAGTTCTATATATCTCTGTGTGGCTTCAAGTTACTCTTTTCTCCGCTGCTATAATAATGTACTTCTATTCAATGAGAAAGATTGTCCTCATTAAATTCAATTTATCTGCTTCTGCCGCTGCGATATGTTCCTATTTGAAGAATAATCGATTATGTACCATCCTTGCCTTGTACAAGTGCAATACCAGACTTGTACGGCATCACGCCCAAGCGAGGACGATCGATTCCAAGAGATAAAGTATGTGAATAAATGACTCTACGAATCGGGGCGTGACATCTATGGTCATGACTATTATCTAGATTAGGCTCAATTTCTAGGTCAAATCCTAACAAATAGTTTAGCACAATATTTAATTAATACAATTTACAATTTCATAAAATTGTCAAAATAACCAAAATACCCCTAGGCTAAAAAGTTATAATTGGTCATCCTAATCACATGACTAGGCTCCCTTGGTCATGGTTATTCTCTGGGCTCAGCAAACTCTAGGATTACACTAGTCAATCACCAAAATCACAACTCGTGATTTTAAATAGTTTAAAATTAACTAAAAATCACCAAAAATCATAACATGGTTTAAATATCATTATTAAATGATTATAATTATAAAATTTCAAATTTACCCTTATTTTAGAAACTGGGTGCTACAAGATCGTACGGCTTGAATCCGAGTGGTGTATGTGATAGGTTCGGAGAAGAATAAGAATGAGTGTCGATGACTAGTCGAGTGGCTCGAACCCTGAGTGGTATATGGACGTCATAAAAATTGTTCGAGCGAGACTAAAGGATTTACTGATCGTACGAGTATGTCGGCAAGCGATACGATCGCGCAATGCCTTAGAACGTGTCATGCTTAGTTGGCCGTAAGTTCAAAAGTCCCGAACGAGATGTCGCTGGACAACTTATCAATGGGCAACGCAAGTTAGAAAATAGTTAGGAACGATGAATGAAAATGAATGGACTTGATCGAGGAAAACTTAGAGGATCACGCGCACGATTTTGGATTGATTCAAATAAATTGTGACTTGAGTTTGGACAACGATCTTGAAACTAGCTTGAGGAATAGCGATCAAACTTGATCTTGAATATCGAGGAAATTATGGAATATCCAACTCGGACAACAGCATCAACGCACGACTCGAAATCGGTTACAAAGGAAGATCGTCAGGTTACACATATTGTCGATGGTATTGAGGCGTATCAAAGATCGATATGCGATAACTCGGGGGTACTCTGACTCGGCGAATGACGATCGTGCAAATGTTATTGTCCCATTGGATACTATACTTGGGATGTTAAAAATGTGTCAAGGAAAAGATAGATTTACCTCGAGGATTTTCTAGTTGAATGTATGACGGTTAGACTATCGAATTGATTTGGCTTGGATGAAAAATATGAATGCTTGGATTTGCTTCGTTGACAACCACAACGTTGATGTTCTTGTCTTATGCGAGCGCAACTCCAGCCTCGCACATGCATCGCGTCGGATTATGATGATCACTCCGCGTGAGCGCTGATATGGTGATTCATACAACGGGAGTGATTGAACTTGGATGGCGTGGCAATCTGATTGCTTCGACTTGTGGTTTGACGCGAAGGTGGACTCGAAAATGAATTTGTGTGCTTGAAGAATTGAACTTGAGGATTGAGTAGGTTCAATCCGCGTATCGAGAATAGGTTAGTCAAAAACTCAAACAAGAGTTACGCCCCGATGAGAATGATTATTCCGTGAGAGCGTTGCATGGTAATTCATGAACCGCCGTGGATAATCGGACTCGCGTGAGATTGGGGCACAATGTATTGTCGAGCTGGATGACCTCATGATCGAATACACGAATTGGTTAGAACTGGGAATTGAACGAAATTGAATATGTGCAACGTAAGTCTTGATGCGAATTAGGTGATCATGCTTGATGTTTATAAATTGGAGTAAAACGAACTTGGGTAGAAACTCCCGTACAAGCGAATAAATGGTTTGACCATAGGATTTCGGGCGAGCGTCGTGCAACGACCTTGCACGACGAGCCACGGACCTGACGTGTAACTATGACCTTGTGAGCTGACCTAGTGGATAGACGGATGACCCTATGCCGAGTGATTGAACCTGTGCGATTAACATTTCAGTATCGTCTGGACGGACGATAGACTTGGGGCAACAAGACTTAGAGTATGACAGGAAACTGGGAGTGTGCGTGAACGACGGCGAGATTGGCCCCAAACGAAGGAAAAGATAGGAATGGATGATGCGTAAGTAAAGTTGGGATAACGAATTGAATCATTGATTGGAAGACGTACTCGATGATATTGCAATACTTGGTCTTGAATCGGATGTAAATTACTTAGAATTGGTTGACCCCGTTGTCAACGAAATCGTATTGATTTCGTTGACAAGAGCGCTTGAGAAACGAATTGAATCATCTCGAGGACCGAGATAAACGATATGTGATACACACATAAGTTCGGTTTTAAATCGAAGTTAGCAAGACGATCGGCAAATCAAAACTATCACGAGTAGCTTGTCCGACTTCGCTAGTCGCTAAGCTTGGTTGAAATGTACGTATTCGGAGGATGCCTTAAATGCGTGCATGATCCAAACTCAGCGATATGATGAACTCGAATGCAGCTGCAAGTGGGTGTTGCGATGCCCGTGAACGACTGAGTGAGTTAACCTCAACCTACGACTCACATATTTGACGAATTACAACGCACCCCGTGCGACCGTTTCAATCCTATGATACGTCAAAATAGCAACCAGTCGAAGAAACACGACAATTGAATAAGCACCATCAACTCTGAAATGAATGAAAAGCCATTCAATAAAATCGACCAAACGTACGCGAAACGGAACTTGGAAAGGTATCGAGTATAGTTTGATGCCATCGAACGGTAAAGCCATTCGATAGGAATAGTCTAAGGTATGCACACGGTGACGAGTGAAGGAACGGTAGGATGACCCACACTCAGGAAGTCTCGAGCACGAGACTTGTTTTGAGTGGTGTATTATGTAATGACCCGCTCCGCCCTAGCGGAACGCCGATTCAAACGGCAAGTGCAACGAATCAAACGAGCCGTCGACCCGAAGAGTTGGCATCGACCTGATGAAGAATCGATGCAAGACTTACATTGGCCATCAAGATGAATCCAGACTTAGACTTTTAAAGGCGCGCTCAGAGTATCGCTCGGCCGATGCGAACATCGCTAAGGTGGGTGGCTCCGATGAACCTGTCTTTGCTTAGCCTAGACACATAACAATACGGACACTATTGCTATAATGGCTAGGCAGTAATACCGTACATGCTAATAAATGACTCAACGCACCTAGCTAAGGGAATAATCCCATAATGTATGCTTGTATAGAATATGGAAAAGAATATGGAAAATGTGAAAACTCTCGCACCGCGCTCTACGCTCGTGCTAAGGCACAAGCTTACGTGTAAGTCCCTTATGCGTTCAATAATAAAACAATGAATGGTTTACAATAATGAAACGGAAGACTATCGACATAGTCGCTCCGAGTAGAGTATAGCAACACTGAAAGGCTACGGGACCAATGGGTCGCCAAGGAGACTCCCGCACAGGGAGTTACAAAATGTATAAATGAATGAATGAATGAATGAATATATGAATGAATCAATGAACGAATGAACAAGTGAAAGAAAGAAAGAAAGAAAAGAAAGAATGAAGAAAAGATAAGAAAGAAAGGAATGGTTAGCGACAGGTGTGACGGGCACGTGCAACGGGGCTCGCTACCCGCGCTGCACGGACGCCAACTTGGTCGATAACGCATTATGGCTAAGGGTTAGCCTATGGCTCAAAGACAGCCGTTAAGTTAAAATGACAATAAAATACGAAATGGTCATGGACGGCTCGTGCACGAGCAAAAAAGGGATTCCAAGGGCAACGAACGACGTTTTCGTGGCCGGCCTAGGCGGAATCATGGCCTACGGGTGGACAGAATGTGTGGGCTTGGGCACATAACCAAACGTAGGGCCGGTTATTCAATAGTCTATCAAGGTGTACTAGCCATCACGCTTGGTAGATGAGAATGCCACAGGGGAAAATGTCCAAAATGGATGACATGCCAGCGACCGATGCTTATAGATTTAAGTGGGCTTTGCTGGTGGCAATCTACGTGCAAGTCCTTGTATTGAAATCAAAGTAATCTAAGTTAATTGAATGAAGCGCCCTCTGAACAGATGTTGACCGTAATATACAAATAATCAAAAGTACTTCGACAAAGGAGTTAGAAAACACGCCTACGACGTGCTAGGACCCGAGGCAGGGACACGCCCTTGAACACTGAATGTTATGCGAACTAGATTAAGTTGTTTCATATGAATTGTTGACTAACTTGGTTTACTTTGGACAGAGAAGGCCGGACGGTAAGTATGGGTAAGTCATGCATGTATTTGCATACGACACTTGAAATTGGCAATACGAGATAGGCTATGAAATATGCCATGAAATTGATCATAAGGTAAGATTAGAAAGACAATGAATGATAGAGATGCACAAAAGTAAATAGAATATGTTCGGTAATGATAGCATTATGGGCGAGCTAGCCTCCCCTCCAGTGCATAATAATGTACTAATAACCCCACAATCTGCATGCAGGATACAGAAGACGTCGGCGGGTGCGGCGCTTCCATCGAACGTGCTAAGGCGCGGAGCCAACTCTGGGGCCTTGGAACGTTGCAAGAAACTGAAGCACCCTATACAGGACATAATGTATCAGAACATCGCCATGAATCATTCCATCTTGTAAGCCACTTGTCACGCCTTTTATGTTTCAGAGAGAGAGAGCTTGAGCGATTTGTAATATCGGCCTAGCGTCGCTTGTAAACTTTTTAAAAATCAATAAAGTGTTTGAATTCATTTTAACTTGTGTTCATTTACTTTCTGCTGCAAATGGGGACACTTTGTGCGACTCTGTGGCCTAGCTCAAATCGGCCGTTTCTGGAATTAGCTTTGCACGAGCGCAACCTAGGCCCGTCGGCATCACGCCTTAGCGAGGACGATCGCTCCTACAGGAGCGGGGCGTGACACCTTCTTGGGGTCCGGATACCATATTGGATTCATAGCGTGGAAAGATACGTCACCGTGAATTAGTTTACCATCTCCTGTCCTTGTTTGGTTTGGGGGATGGTAAGCTAGTTCAATAGGTGTGTATTGGACCATGTTATAATTCAATTGACTTATTTAATTGAGCAATATTTATTCAGTTTATATGGCATGATATTATGTGTCTTGTTACGTCCCTCTGAGGACCTGGTTATCTCTCCAGGTGTGTGTGCTCTTGTCTTTCGCAGGTGTTCTAGCTCTAGCCGTAATCATCGTTATTTCTTCAAGGATGATTGCACTTGGATCGTCTTCGCTTAGTTTGCCACTCATTTCATTTTCCATGTATTTTCCTTATTTTGTTGGTAGTGGATTTGTCTTTGCCCAACATATTATATCAAAACAATTCATTATCATTATATACTATCTTTATTCATTTATTTTGTGTGGATGAGATTAGTTATGGTTCTACTGTATTTTACAGCTTATGCATTCGTACGAGGTTTCCATATATTGGAGTGTACTTCATATGAATATAGCTGGCATGTCTACGTTCCTAGCCCTATGTATTTAGGGACTGGGCGTTACAACGATCGCTCCAACGGTAGCGGGGCATGACATAATGGTATCAGAGCACCGCTTTACGTCCTTGGACTATCGATTGAATTATTTAACTCCGCTGTTTCCGCAAACTCTAAAGTGTTGCTTTCGCAAAGTTGATATCGTTGGTACACTCTCTCTCAAATGTCCTACGGGATGTCCATACAATAAGTCTATCTATTTTGCAAAACATAGGAGAACAGTTTTTTGACAAGAAACAAAAAGATGGTTTACGTGAGCACGGTTGGCTAAGTCGGGCTGGGCATATACACAAAATGTGTGTCGACCTTAGAAAAGTCGAGTGCGAGAATTGAATAGTGTTAAGAAAGAATGAGTTGGACTCAATTGAGTAAATGAGATGACTATCGATAGGGGTGCTATCGAACGACGACAACGTCGGTGTGATATGGATGAGCGTGATTGGAAATTGAGGAATGGTTCGAACGAAAAATTTAAAGAAGTAGATTTTGATTCGAATGATAGCTGAGGATTTGATAAATGACTTTATTTCTGAGTAGTGTATGCGATAGTCCCAGGAATATCGATCGATCGATTGAGGATTCAGGGTGTCAATGAGTCTATCAACGAGCGTCGCGTGTATGCAAAGGTGTAGATTGAGTATCATTGAACAAGTTATAGTCTTAAGATTTGACGATATGTGCTTCAAACAAGTTAGAAATTGACGTACACGGGATGTGCACGAGATTGCGGATTGCGCGAGTATAAAATATGAAAATGATTAAGTAGGAAATTGAATCGAGGAAGACTTAGGGTGTACGAATGGATGACTTGATCGAGGAAATTGATATAGATCGTATTCGAAAAGTTAGCACGATAGGTAGATAGCGTGCATGAAAGGTTTGATTTTGAAGTTACGCAAATGTCTCTGAGGATCGGAACGAATGTACTCGATGATTTGAGTAAGCAAGGAATGATTCGAATTAAAAAAATTAATGTATGAATGATTCGAGGGACAATGATCGAACTTGAATTTGAATGTCGAGAAGATTATCCAGTCGAACGATGGCATCATTCGTACGACTCAAAATTGGTTGCAAAGGAAGATCGTCAGGTTACGCATATCGTCGATGGTATTGAAGCGTATCAAAGATCGATATGCGATAACTTGGGGGTACTCTGACTCGGCGAATGATGATCGTGCAAGTGTTATTGTTCAGTTGTATTCTATACTTAGGATTTTGATTGAGATGAATGTTGGATGAAAATGATTGTGTCTTGAGGGTTACGCGGATAACTACAGCGTCGACATTCTTGTCTTGTGCGAGCGTAACTCCAGCCTCGCACATGCGTTGCGTCGGATTTGGGGCGACTGACCATGTGAGCGCTGACATGGTGATTCATGTCGCGGGAATGATCAAACTCAAAAAATTAAGATGCGACAACTTTGATTGTCTCGACTTGTCGGTTTGATACGAAGTGAAATTTGAGGATGTTAGGACTTGCGATTGATGAATGAAATAAACTTGAGGATTGAGTAGGTCTAATCCGCGCATCGTGAATGAATTAGTCTAGACTCGAACAAGATTTACGTCCCGATGAGGATGATTATGCCGCGGGAGCGTACATGGTGATCCATGCCCACCGTAGATAATCTAACTCGTGTGAGAACGTGATGCAACGTATTGTTAAGTCAGATGACCTTGTGATCGATTTCGTGAATTGGGATAGGTGACTTAGGAAATGTGGAATGTAAAATTTTGGTTAGCGACTAAATTGTGTCATAGCGTGCTTGAATTGAGAAGGATTGATAGATGAACTATATCGAACGTGTTTGAAGGGATAGACTATACAAGATGACTTATTGAATGAGCGATTTTGATACGTCGTGAAATTGGTTGAACGTGAGTTGTCGTAGGATGGCTCTGCTGAATGACTTGGACCCCATGCGACGAACGTTGGGAGGTGTGTAGGAAATCTATGCTCGAAGTTTAGAAATCGGAGTGATACAAGCTTGGGTAGAAAACCCCGTACTATTAACTTGATTTTACCTTAGGGTGGGGTCAGTGTTGATATTATTGTTTGGGAAATATGATTCCAATACTGACGATAAGACATTGCCTAGCGGTTATGCAGACGTCCGAGTGCAAAGTGGTAGGATTTGTGGAGGCACCACTCGCGAGTCTCGGTTGACATGCACGTATATCAGGGACGCTTGAATATGTGCATGATCTGACTCGAGTGGTGATGACGGATTCTCTATCACGAGGCTTGGCTGAAATGCATTTATTTTAGGGATGCCTGAAAAAAGTGCATGATCCAACTAAGTGATATGTTGAATCAAGTGAGAACTAGAGGAATGGAAAAGTGTTGAGGATTTTGAAATGATATTTCAAAGAAAAGATTGTGCGGTAGTGTGATCGTGGCTCCGATTGAGGAAACACATAGGCATAGCGTGTGCGAGAGTCTTTGAACGTCCGAGTGATAAGTCGATGAGTAAGTACTTAGTTAGTTTTGAGGACGAAACTTTTTTGAGTGGTGTATGATGTAGTGCCCCGTCCCGCTCAGTCAATCAGAGGAATTGAAACGCCGACGACATTCGGACTTGGCCTTACAACGGCGGCTTGAAGACAATGCTCGGTCGAGCCGACCGCTCGCTCAGGTGGGGTAGTTTCGGTGAACTTGCCTCATCTTAGCCTTCACATAATAAATCATATGTTTTCAACTTGCACAAGTGTCACGCCCCGCTCCCATAGGAGCGATCGTCCTCGCTAATTAGGTGTGATGCAGCACGAGCCTAGATTGCGCTCATTCAAGGCAATTTCATAACGGTCGATTAGATCGGCGGCGACGGGATCGTCGCACAGAAGTCCTAAGCAGAAATATTGAAACATGCAGCGAAATTTAAGAACAAGTACACATGAACACAAGTCATTCAAAAGAAGCTTTTTATTGATATTGAATACAAGATTACATTTGTGGGCGCAAGGCCAAATTACAAGTCTCTCGTGCTCACTTTTCTCTCATTTACAAGTCACTCTGCTCTCTCTCAACTCTCGATTACAATGCTTGAGCCAGTGGAAGCTTCGGAAGGCGATGTCCATACATTATGTCATGTATAAGTCTTTGACTCCATGCGGCCGCACGCTTCGAATCGCCAAAGAACTCTGTGCCTCGACGCATCCAAGCGAGCTCTGCACCGCGAGCTTCTACCTGTGCCTCCATATGAAACATTGTATGGGTATTAGTACTCAACTGTACTGGTTGAGTGAGCTTCTCGCCCACCCATACATAACCGACACGTTCATTTACTTTGTGCAGCTTAAATCCCTTTTTGATTGTCTTGCTAGTCTTGTCTTAGGGTCCATTTTAAGACTTCTACGTCTAACCAACTCGTTATGCAACGACATAGTCGTGCTATCATGTTAACGTGTATTTTGATCAAGGCAGTGCCTCGTCGCCTAGGTACTTGACCGAACTTCAACTCGGGATGGCAGGGTCGTTCCATACTTTATTCGTAACTTAACATGTTCGAGCCATTGCTTCGCCAAGGAGCAACTCATGCAAACTCGGCCGTGCCAAGACTTTCATTTAAACTCAAGTGCCTCTAGTCCAAATTTTGTGCCAACGACGTTAAGGGGACGACTCGTGCAGGTCGTGCCTAACGACTCCCTGACTTACCCAACTTTTACATTACGGTCCTTTCGACTTAAAGTGATGGCACTCGACTTAACTTATTCAAACTTAGGCCAACAATATCGATATGCGAAAGCCAATACGCGAATGCCAATATTGATACGCGAAAGCCAACACTTGATACGCGAAAGCCTTGCTTTGTGCCGAAGCACGTGTCTTACTGACATAAGCTATAACTCATTCCTCCCATGCTGATACAAGGCTGGCTCTAACGGGATTACATCTTACTGACTTGATACATGTCATGCTAGACTGTCTCATGATTCGACCGACGTCGTGCTAGTACTTGACGCTATCCAAAGGCAAACACGCGGATTACCGCTCTTGCCGACACATCTACATGAGTGGTCACTAGCAATATCAAGCTATCATAGCCTCGGCTCGAGATCTCGGCTCGTTCCTCTATGGGTAGCTAGCCCGGAGGCGCTTTGCATCTTCCATACGGTTATCCAGCATCCTACCGTGAGCCGCCTCGTTCCTCCCGGGTCGAATCGGTCCCTTGGCCTAGGCAACCGTTCGAGGAAACTTTACCTTATCGACAAGTTGTCCAATGACCATGCAAGACTAAACTCGATCTACCAATCCTTCCTTAACATGACCATGCTTTCCTTCTTTCTATCGAGACTCCCAAGTAACGGGATCGATCTCATGCACTTCCTTATCAAGATTTTTAGCGAGACTCCAAAGTAGCGGGACCGATCTCGGCGACAACAAGTCGCATGGACTTCCTTTGATCGTGGCATACTCTTTACTAGATCCACCATAGCTTGTGCCTTAGACAGACCCAGTTCTATAGGCGATGCTATCGCTCAAGTCATATACTTTATACGACGAGTCTTGTTCTCAAGGGACTACGCGACTTGACAACCGCAGCTAGAGCGGGATAGTGCTAGAAATGGCTTCGATAGCCCAACACAATACTTGTCTAACTTATTCGGGCAACGACTCGATGAGTAAGGGCTACGCCGAGCTACGCATTGAGGGAACATGCTATGCACGGGGTCGACTTGAACAACCAAGTTCGTGCCTAGACTTAAGCCAACAATGCCATGCAATACGACTTTAACTCGCGGGGCATGCGAAGGCTATGCCAAGCCCTGGACGACGGGACCTTGCATGCATTTTCAAGCATTCATGCTGACGACGCCTATGACTTAGGCCAATACAAGCTTTGGGCAAAATGACGGGACAGTGCATGCTTTATCAAGCATTCAAGCGGGCGACGCCAATGACTTAGGCTTATTCAAGTGTCGGGGCAACTTAGCAGCTTAGGCCAATTTCCTTCTTCCGAGCCACGAAAACGAAGGATCGAGTGTCATTTGAAGACATGTTGAGCAAACTTCTATGACGGCCGTGGGACCTTTTCCAAGTTCTAGCATATTTCGACCCGTCAGGATTATTCCCTTAGCAATGTGCGTTCGTAGCTTTTATATTAGCCTACTTGTGCAAGTTGAAAACATGCGAGTTATTAAGTGAAGGCTAAGATGAGGCAAGTTCATCGAAACTACCCCACCTGAGCGAGGAGTCGTCTCGACCGAGCGAGCCTTCAAGTAGCCGTTGCAAGGCTGAGTCCGAACGCCGTCGATGTTTCGATTCCTCCGATTGACTTTACGGGACGGGGCACTACAACATACACCACTCAGAACAAGTCTCATCCTCGAAACTTTCCTGAAGACAACCCATCCTACCATTCTATGGCCAAGATTTAATCGTGCACACTCCGCCTATGTGTTTCCCCAATTTTGAGGCACGCTCTCATGACTATCAATCCTTCCGTTAACATGATTTCAAGATCTCGACACACTCCCATTTTTCAAGTCTTGCTTGAAATCATCTTATCACTTGGCTGGATCGTACACGCATTCCAGGCGTCCCTAAAATACATGCATTCAGCCAAGCCGCATGATAGAGAATTTGTCATTCTCACTCGAGTCGTATCGTGCACATACCCAGGCATCCCTGAAATATGTGCATGTCAGCCGAGTCTCGTGAGTAGGGTTTCCTATTCTTGATTCACTCTTTCAATCCATGCCAATCCCCAAGATCAATCTTTTGATTGCAACTCTTGAAACAGGGCGTCTCGCCTAACCGCTAGGCCAATTCTCAAGGCTAAGTCAATGTCAGGATTGGAATCATAGTTCCCCAACAATAATGCCAAAACTGACCCCACTCCTAGGGTCAAACCAAAGTCGGTAGTATAGGGTTTTCTACCCAAGCTCGCGTCACTCAGATTTCTAAACATCGAGGACGATCACCTATTTCGCATCAAGACGTTCGTTGCCCAGCGCAACGAATTCGAATCCATTTAAATCACCCGATCAACATACTTTATTTCTCCATTCTAACCAATTCATGCATTCGATCACGAGGTCGTCCTGCTCTGACAATGTGTTGCGCCCCAATCTCATGCGAGTCCGATCATCCACGGTGGTTCATGAATCACCATGCAACGCTTCTGCGGAATGATCATTCTCATCGGGGCATAACTTTTGTTTGAGTCCAGACTAATTCATTCTCGATACACGGATTGGACCTACTCAATCCTCACATTTAATCATCAAGCAAACAGAGTCATTCTAGAGTTCACCTTCGCGTCAAACAACAAGTCGAAACATACCAATTGCCATGCCATGCAAGTTCGATCACCCCTGCTTTATGAATCTCCATACCAGCGCTCACGCAGAGTGATCGCCCTAATCGGTGCGACGTATGTGCGAGGCTGGAGTTGTTCTCGCATAAGACAAGGACGTCAATGTTGTGGTTGTCAATGAAGCAAATCCAAACATTTTATTTTTTATCCAAGCCAAGATCGATAGTCTATTCGTCATTTGTTCAACTAGAAAATCCTCGAGCCACGTCTATATTTTTCCTCGACACATTTCAACATCACGAGTATAGCAACCATCGAAACAATGACATTTACACGATCATCATTCACCGAGTCAGAGTACCCCAGAGTTATCGTATATCGATCTTTGATACGCCTCAATACCATCGACAATATGCGTAACCTGACGATCTTCTTTTGCAACCAATTTTGAGTCGTACGACTGTTGTTATTGTCCAAACTGGATATACCACAATTCATCGATATTCAAGATCAAGTTCGATCGCTATTCCTCAAGCTAGTTTCAATATCGTTCTCCAAAACTCAAGTCACATTTCATTTGACTCAATCCGAAATCACAAGTGCGATCCTCTAGCTTCCTCGATCAAGACATACATTTTTATTCATCGTTCCGAATCGTTTTCTAACACGCGTTGCCCATTCACAAGTTGTCCGAACGACATCTCGTTCGGGACAGTCGAAGTCACGACCAACTAAGCGTGATGCGTTCTAAGGCTTTGGGCGATCACATCGCCTCGCCGATATACTCGTTAATCGAAATCCTCAATTTCGCTCGAACGATCTCTAAAACAGACCATACACCACTCGAATTTGAGCCATACTGATTTAATCCACAATCACATTCACATCATCTGCTAATGAATCCTTCAGATTCATTCGACGAATCTCTAGCGTAGTCGCTCGTGTCATTTCGATGTACAAAGTCGTTCGCATTATTTCCTCAAAATCCAAGTCAATCTTTCGTGTACGCCTAAGCGTTAACTCAATAGTGTTCCTATCGATAGACACTCTAAGTGTATCTTTGTTCCCAACCGAGCGATACTTGATATTGCTCGCGATTCGTTTGCACCAAAGAGTCGAGGTGCGCGACGCACGACACAACTAAGCCAAAAGGCCGTGTGCATAGCTATCTCGTACGGACTATATTCCGAGTTTGTATGCTCACTTGCTAAGGTCGATGTCGGACTAGTCAGGCAGACACACTACTTGCTAACTTTTAGCACAAGTTTTCTATCGAGTCATGTTTGACACCGTTCGGCACAAAGCCCTATCAATGCGTTCGATTGAACGCATGTACAAGCTTCCGAAAATATTTAGACTTATTGTATGGACATGCCGAGGGACATTTGAGATAGAGCGCACACTTATTTTCTAACGACGAGCTTTCAAAACTGAGAAAATTGACGTGAAGTCTGTAACGCTCCAGTCCCAAAATACGTAGGACTAGGACATAACCATGCCAGCTGTATACATACGAAGTATATAGACCCTCGTATATATACATAAGCTGTAAAATGCAGTAACCAAGGTACTAAATCTCATCTACAAAGATAAATAATAATATAACAGCAACTTTGAATTTGTCATGTATACAATCGTTGGACGGAGACAAATCCACTACCAACAAGTAAGGAAAAGTACATAGAAAATACAATGAGTTTGGCGGGCGAAGCGAAGACAATCGAAGCACAATCATTCTCGAAGAAATAGTGACGATCATGGCCACGGCTAGAACACCTGCAAAACACAAGAATACACACCTGGCGAGATAACCAGGTCCTCAGAGGGACGTAACAAGATACATCAACATGCCATATAATACTGAATATAAAATATGCCATAATCAAAGAAAGTGACAAGACACTATAAGGTAATCTAACCAAACTAAAGTGAACATGCAGTGAGAACAAACCTTTCGTTGCATGAGCCCTGGCTGTAATGGGATATGGTATAGTCCCCACTTGGGCACCAGTGACCGAGAGCATGACGTTCAAAAATGACAGTGGCCAACCTGAGAGGCTCATACCCATATCTCCAGCGGAGCTTCCGGGTTACAAGGGAATGCAATAGAAGCCCATACGACAAGAAAATTTTCTCTCCACCCAATGTACCTATCATGTCTCATCCACGACCATGTAACACTACTAACCGTCAAGTCTTCTAACACGCAACTATTGACAGTTATACCTAATGCACGTCCTGCACGCATCAGTGATCAGCCAACACGCAAGTCCGTAGAATATATGCTACTCATAACTCACACATCTCGTGACACAACAGTGTCAAAGTTTTATGCAATACACTAAGCTAGTGGTAGTCCCTTAACTCTAAGTCCATATGCAATCAAAGGGTAAATAACAAGGTACAACTAATATCACTGAGCAGGCAGTAATCATGGACTAGAAATAAATAAACAGTGATATGTAATAAATAAAATGCAACTAATTTATAAACAGTAAATTGTGGCAAGGTATCTTGCCTGGTGTTACGCCTGGTATGGTGCAAAAATCCGACAAGTCATATCTGTCCCGTAGCCATGTTCGATGTGTAATGGCCCGAGAGTCACAAGAAAATAGGAAAGAGAATCAGTCGCAATCAAGATAATTGAGAGAATTTGTGTGAAGAAATACATATAATATTTTGTAAAAATATTTATAATACTTTGAAAAATATATTTCATTAGTCTAAAATATTTAGAATAATACATACTTGAAAAAAAATGAGTTTTACATTTGGAACTACCATTTTATTAGTTCAAATAGAAATTTTAGAGAAATACTTGAAAAATAAATATTGGCTTTTAGGCAAGCTCTTTGTCAATATAGAATTAGAAAAACTATATCTCATTAAAATATTTAGATAAAATATTTGGAAAACACTAGGAAAAATCATTTTTAGGGAAACTAAAATTTTAATTAAATAGAAATTACTACGGTAGTATTTTTAGGTTAGGAAGCCATATTTTAAAATACCAAGACTGTAAAATATTGTATTTAAATAGCCTTATTAATATTTGATAAAAACATAGTTAGTATAACATCCTTTAAAATAGTATAACAATAATATAATAATACTAATGGTATAATAATAACAGAAATAATAATAATAATATAATAATAATAATAATAATAATAATAATACATAACAGTAGTATATAATAATAGCAGTAATAATAATAACCGTAACAATGATATATAATAATAATAATAATAATAGTAATAATAATAAGGATAATAATAATTATAATTATGATAATAATAATAGTAATAATAAACTTAGTAATAAAAATGTGCATAATTGCTACAGCTCATTCCAAACCCTCTCCCCCAAAATTGACATGGTAGAGAGAGAGAACGAAAATGGAGTGTACAGAAGAAGAGAGAGGAAAAGAGCGAAAGGGGGAGAGAGATGGGGACTTACTGGATCTGTGCCGCCTGGGCGCTGAGCAGAGGAAGAGGCGGTTCGGAGCGGCATGGCAGCTCGGATTGGGCGCTGGAGGCGGCGTAGGCGCGACATCCGGAGGCGATGGCTCATGAGGTAGGTAAGGGTTGGTGGTGATGGTGTTTCCTTCTTCTTTTTTTTTGTTTGGCTGGGTGGCGTCGGCCGGATTTGGGTGTCTCCGGCGGGTGGCGGCCGAATTTGGGGCGGTGGTGGTGGAGGTTCATAGTGGCGGCCAGAGGACCATGGTTTGGGGATGACGGGCCTGGTGGTGGAGCCAGGAAGTGGAGGCGCATGGCGAAATGCTAGCGGAAGGAGTCGGCTGTATCGGCGTGATCGGCGGAGTCGGGTGCCTGCGCAGACTTCGGAGGGGATCAACGGGGTTGGTTCGCCGGTTGGGGCTCTGGCGGTGAGGAAGTCGGAGGGGCAGTGATCGCGGCGGTGCAGCGCTTACTGTGGTGTCCACGAACGGAGGCGGAGTCCCACACACAAATCTGCGGTACGGTGGTGATGGATGTCACGCCCCGATTCATAGAGTCATTTATTCACATAATTTCTCTTGGAATCGATCATCCTCGCTTGGGCGTGATGCCGTACAAGTCTGGTATTGCACTTGTACAAGGCAAAGATGGTACATAGGTGATAATTCATCAAATAGGAACCCATTGCAGCGGCAGAAGCAGACAAATTGAATTTAATGAGGACAATCTTTCTCATTCAATAGAAGTACATTACTTCTTTATAGCAGCGGAGAAAAAGAGTAACTTGAAGCCACACAGAGATATGTAGAAATTTATTCTCTTTATTGATAATTGAAGAAGAGTACAAGACTTGTAATGAAGTATAATGATTACAGCACATCTCACTTTACATTAGAAACCAACTGAACGATGCTATACAACTTACATTTGATATTTGAATACAATGGATTACAACTCGATATACTGTCTTGGCTTACAATCCTACTGGTACAACTGATTACAATATTCCATACATTATGCCCTTTATAAACAGAAGACATCATCTTGTGCAAGGAGAGCTTCTGTATGCCCAACAAATCTTCGATGTCGCGGGACCAATCCAGCTAATCTTCATATGTAGAACATCCCAAGCAAGAGCACCTGCCCACAAAACGTGGGTCAGCACATCATCTATGCACTGGCGAGTAGAATCCAACCCACTCGCATACCCCAACATTTAAAGTGATCATTTAAGCAAGCATTTATTAGAGTGATCTTTCTACTTGAGGCCTAGCATCAATTTACAGTTCATGGGTAATAATCAGAGTGAAGCATGTAAACATATCTTAGTAGCATTTCTGTGGACATATCATTTTAGCATTCTTCGTATTATCATACAAGGGCATCAATGAGGCATACTAGGTGTTATCATGAAAAGGCATCATTGAGGCATCGCTAACATTAACATCTTAAACATGTTATGACAGTTCTCACTTCAAGCATCACTTAGCATGTATGTTGTGTTTGAGCAATGATTATAGCATGGCATCTTTCTAGCATACTGAATTTAACATGTTAAGCAGGATCTCATACTGAAAGGCTACATACAGCATCATTTACTTATTTGGAATGTAAGCACGTAAGTTAAACCAACACATATATTAATTATCACATTTAAGTGATTTCTTACCGATAGCCAACTCCCTCGTACCTGCATAAAATACAGGATAATATAATATTCTTACTCTGTCTGCACAAAACATTCATTAGCATGCATCCTGACTACATGACCACTGGTGGTTGTGCACCATGTCGACGTGCCATATAGGACTTCATAGGGTATGGGATGTGCCCTTCACCAGGTTGCGAGCCCGAATGAGGATCCCAATACCGTGCTACTAAAGCACCAATTCCTTCTAGGCCGACTCGATCCCACCGCCGCGGGTACCGTTCGAGGAAATCCTTGTATACAAGTACGTCTATGGTCATGCAAATGCATGTCCGACCCGATCGTGTTCGAAGTCGTATGATACAATAATAAGATAACAAAGGCAACAGTTCATCATCTCATCTTTCCAATATTTTCACCTGTTCACTTGGTGATCTCAATGATCCTAAGCCTCATCATTTCTCGTTGCATCAATCATTGCAACATTTCTCATATCATTCCTTTCCAAGAGGAACAATTAACATTTCATTTCATATCGATAAGACCTGCATTATTTCATTCATATCATAGGGACAGTATTCTTTCTTTCATTGTATATAAGGAAACAAGCAACAGCACAGTTATGCAGAATATACATGATTCTAGTGTTTCATTCAATTTTTTGTGTTAATAGCATAGCCAGTTCATTCCTCATGTAGCATTCTCATAGCATCTCATTACTCAAGTATTCATTGCTTATACATTATTAACCGAAGGGACATTATCAATTCATTTCAAGCATCAAGTCGCATTAGCAATTTGAGTGTGATTCATTCAGCAGTTCAATAATTCTTAACATAAGCATCTCTATTATTCGGCAACCAAAACAAGGGACATTTAGGGACAATTCATAGTATCATATTATTCCATTTATTAAGCATGCAGGAATAAGGAGGAAGGAGGATAGTTCCACTTGCCTGCATAAAAGGGTCTTCCTGCTCCAATCCTGCTAAGCGTAGCTCTACCAGCGAGCCACGTTCCAATACCCATTCCTTCTAGCCAGCTAAGAAAGACTGTATCAGTCTCAATTCTTCTGATCTCCAACATAAGTCACGGTCCAACATTCTGATCCTATCCAACAAGCCAACCAAATGCCTCGTGCGGAGCGGGGCATTACATAATATACCACTCAGAAAAAGTTTCGTCCTCGAAGCTTAAGAAAACAACTCATCTACTAGATTCACTTAATCACAATGAGTTACTCATTCAGCTTCAATTCAATATTCATTTCAGCCCACTCGATCATTTCAAAATAGCTATCCAACTGTATCATTTTAATCCATTAACGATTCAATCCATCTTTCTTTTTTTCCAAATACTTGCAACTTCTCATTGATTCACCAACATTTTCCTTGCATTCTATTTTGGCCGCAACACATCACTTCATTTGGATCCATACACATATTTCAGGCGTCGCCAAAACATATGCATTTCAGCCAAAGTTCGTACTAGTGCGATAGATTTTTCCCATAATGTTATCTCAGTCGCAACCTATCACTTCGGCTGGATCCATACACATATTTTAGGCATCCCCAAAACATTTGTACTTCAGCCAACTTCCATGATAGCAACATTCGATCAGCCACGATATAACTCTCTTTTCCAAATCTGACTTAGCATCCTTTCAATTGAGTTATTACTTCATTCACTTTGCCACCATCACTATCCTCCAGGCCATAACACTTAATATCCGGGACAGCTCTCCATCCAAGCATACTATTTTTAACATTCGGTCAAGGGTCTAACTTAGAGCCAATCATATCAAGAGTTAACAACATGTAATCATATTCCTTCCCAAATCCAACAATATTTCTCACCGAGGCAATTCATCTTTTCTAAAAGATAAAATTCAACATCACCAACTATCGATTATCCAAGTCAGGGTATAATTCTATGCAACAGTCAAGGTTAACCCAGCTACCCGACTATAGATACCTATCCAACGTTTCCGTCATGAGCAGTCAATTCCATCTCATATAATAATTCACTATTCGATACATACAACTCAAGTCTCATCCCACAATTCTAGTTTCCGCTATAGGCCGACATATAATCCTCAAGGGTCACACATCTCTAAGGTTCATATTGAAGAATACATACAACATATCATTCTTAAGTCGTACTCATCACCATCTCTCGTTCAATGCCACAGGGTCATTCTATGGGTCGCCAATAGCCATCTATTATTTGGTCCAATCTCAATGGTTAGCTATACCGACAGCTATAGCTAATCATTTAGGTGACTTCCCTAGAGTGGACGGCTACTAGGGATCATACTAGTTTCTTATTCTCAGGTCCAATAAGCAACTGACAGTTCTAAGGAACTCTACCGAAACCTATGTGTATCAACTCAGTCTAAATACTAATCTCTATTGTCGGCTATGCCAACAATTGGTAAGTCCTCAAATGGGACACTAGGGTCAAGTCTATCTATCCAGGGTCTTCCTCAAGGAAATAATTCCCACAGAGGCTCATTCTAGACTTACCCAACGATCGACTAAGATCGATCTATCAACATTACGGTCAATTCCCAACCCGACATACGATTCTCATCGTTCTAATAATCCATCAAGTAAATCTCCAATGATTAAATTTCTATTTTAAATCCTTTGTACTCATACGAACCCATAAGCCAAGGCTAACTATTCAAGGGTCATCGATTTTGATAGTCTTAAAATAACTATGGAATCATACTATTCGGGCTGTATGACAAAGTCACACCACTAAATCATAAGCCAACAATCTATATCTCAACCAATAATCACCTATACCGATATTATCCAACACGTTTAAAATTTCTCGTTTCTATTTGTTTCTTAATCATCAAACTCTCTTACGGGCATTCTTAAATCTCGTTCCTTTCCCAGCCGTCAAAATCTTATACGGACATTCTTAAAATTCTCTACCTCAAGGGTTGAGTAGTTCATTCCATTCAATCCGACAATTCGTGCATCAATTAACCATTCTCTATGAAAAACAAATATTCAGGGCTGCTACTTGTTACTTTTCTAGTATAATTCAATTCCTCTGCATACATGCACATATACAACGACTATCCTTTGGTGATCAAGATGGATTAACATCTATTACACCTTAGGGTCAAGGCATAATTTCTAATATTCTTTTTGTTCACCGACAACATTTTTAGAACTTTTCAGCTTAGCAACCAACATTGTATTGGCCACATAATTTGCATCCAACCATTCGAAATCAACATTCAAATATTTTAAGCCACAACATTCTCTATACAAATCCATTTACCCATAGCATACTAACGGTCTGACTAGTCTGAGTCATCACTCGACTAAACAATTTCTAACCAAGCCACTGATTACAATTCCGACAATCTCCCTACCCAACATAGAATCACTATCAGGGGACACTCGAGTCATCTAGCAACAATACATGACTCCCAGCTAAGTCTCGGCACTACCCAGTACTCACAGATAGTCTCATTGCTATTCTATGGAAAGGGTCAACATACATCTCGTTCTGAGGTGGTAGAGGCAATATACCACTCAGAAACAAAGCCATCCTTAAACAACACCAACTCAATCCATTCCGGACATTTGTGATCTACAATGATCCCAATACTTAACCAACATCTCGGGGTCTCAATATCGCAAATTAACATTCTTAGTGTCTCGAAAGCAGTAGCCAGCACACATGAGTCAATTCACCAATTCTGTTGAACTCATCCTTCAATTATTTCATTCCTAATTCTTTTCCAACATTACATGCAATTCTCAAATTGTTGCAGCATACATAGCCATTTCCTTTATTCCCACATTCCAAACAGCATTCACAATATAGCATACTATGGCATCGAGTCATTGTTGGGTTATTTGTGTCCAAACCAACAACAATCATTCATTTAGGGGCATCACAATGTATATAGACTTATTGTATGGAACATCCAGTGAGCAGCCAAGAGGGTCAACAAACTTTCAAACACGAACCACATAAGAATGATTACAGAACAATAACAGCATAATCGCGGAAGCAATCTTTGATTTAATCGCAGAAGTAACGTTGAGTGATCGCGGAAGCAACTTTGGTTAATCCTCGATGCAACTTTGATTTGAAATGAATCAAAGAAGAGACCAAGGACGTAAAGCCGTGCTCTGATACCAATTTGTCATGCCCCGATTCATAGAGTCATTTATTGACATAATTTCTCTTGGAATCGATAGTCCTCGCATGGGCGTGATGCCATATAAGTCTGGTATTGCACTTATACAAGGCAAAGATGGTACATAGGTGATAATTCTTCAAATAGGAATACATTGCAGCTGCAGAAGCAGACAAATTGATTTTAATGAGGACAATCTTTCTCATTCAATAGAAGTACATCACTTCTTTATAGCAGCGGAGAAAAAGAGTAACTTGAAGCCACACAGAGATATGTAGAAATTTATTCTCTTTATCGATAATTGAAAAGAGTACAAGACTTGTATTGAAGTACAATGATTACAGCACATCTCACTTTACATTAGAAACCAACTGAACGATGCTATACAGCTTACATTTGATATTTGGATACAATGGATTACAACTCGATATACTGTCTTGGTTTACAATCCCACTGGTATAACTGATTACAATGTTCCATACATTATGCCCTTTATAAACAGAAAACATCATCTTGTGCAAGGAGAGCTTCTGTATGCCCAACAAATCTTCGATGCCGCGGGACCAATCCAGCTAATCTTCGTGTGTAGAACATCCCAAGCAAGAGCACCTGCCCACAAAACGTGGGTCAGCACATCATCTATGTACTGGCGAGTACAATCCAACCCACTCGCATACCCCAACATTTAAAGTGATCATTTAAGCAAGCATTTATTAGAGTGATCTTTCTACTTGAGGCCTAGCATCAGTTTACAGTTCATGGGTAATAATCAGAGTGAAGCATGTAAACATATCTTAATATCATTTCTGTGGACATATCATTTTAGCATTCTTCGTATTATCATGCAAGGGCATCATTGAGGCATACTAGGTGTTATCATGAAATGGCATCATTGAGGCATCGCTAACATTAACATCTTAAACATGTTATGACAGTTCTCACTTCAAGCATCATTTAGCATGTATGTTGTGTTTGTGCAATGATTATAGCATGGCATCTTTCTAGCATACTGAATTTAACATGTTAAGCAGGATCTCATACTGAAAGGTTACATACAGCATCATTTACTTATTTGGAATGTAAGCACGCAAGTTAAACCAACACATATATTGAATTATCATATTTAAGTGTTTTCTTACCGATAGCCAACTCCCTCGTACCTGCATAAAATACAGGATAATATGATATTCTTACTCTGTCTGCACAAAACATTCATTAGCATGCTTCCTGACTACATGACCACTGGTGGTTGTGCACCATGTCGACGTGCCATATAGGACTTCATAGGGTATGGGATGTGCCCTTCACCAGGTTACGAGCCCGAATGAGGATCCCAATACCGTGCTACCAAAGCACCAATTCCTCCTAGGCCGACTCGATCCCACCGCCGCGGGTACCGTTCGAGGAAATCCTTGTATACAAGTACGTCTATGGTCATGCGAATGCGTGTCCGACCCGATCGTGTTCGAAGTCGTATGATACAATAATAAGATAACAAAGGCAACAGTTCATCATCTCATCTTTCCAATATTTCCACATGTTCACTTGGTGATCTCAATGATCCCAAGCCTCATCATTTCTCATTGAATCAATCATTGCAACATTTCTCATATCATTCCTTTCTAAGAAGAACAATTAACATTTCATTTCATATCGATAAGACCTGCATCATTTCATTCATATCATAGGGACAGTATTCTTTCTTTCATTGGATATAAGGAAACAGGCAACAACACAGTTATGCAGAATATACATGATTCTAGTGTTTCATTCAATTATTTGTGTTAATAGCATAGCCAGTTCATTACTCATGTATCATTCTCATAGTATCTCATTACTCAAGTATTCATTGCTTATACATTATTAACCGAAGGGATGTTATCAATTCATTTCAAGCATCAAGTCGCATTAGCAGTTCGAGTGTGATTTATTCAGCAGTTCAATAATTCTTAACATAAGCATCTCTATTATTCGGCAACCAAAACAAGGGACATTTAGGGACAATTTATAGTATCACATTATTCCATTTATTAAGCTTGCAGGAATAAGGAGGAAGGAGGACAGTTCCACTTGCCTGCATAAAAGGGTCTTCCTGCTCTAATCCCGCTAAGCGTAGCTCTACCAGTGAGCCACGTTCCAATACCCATTCCGTCTAGCCAGCTAAGAAAGACTGTATCAGTCTCAATTCTCCTAATCTTCAACATAAGTCACGGTCCAACATTCTGATCCCATCCAACAAGCCAACCAAATGCCTCATGCAGAGCGGGGCATTACAATGGATGTGGGTAGAGTTAGGATCGGGGATTCGATGATGTCGGGGTGTGTCCGACAAGGAAATGGGAATAATATAGATGTGATATTTGGAATAAGATGTGGGAGGGGAAAACATGGACACGATGCACGTTGTGATTGTGGTATAGAAATTGGAGGAGTACCTTCCTATTTATAGGATGTGGGAATTCCCATTTGGATAGGGACTAGGATTTGTTTAAATCCCTAATAGATAAATCACCAATTAATTTAAACTGATTTAAAATAATTTTGTCCAATCAAATTAAATCAAAACTAAATAAATTATATCCTGAATTTAAACTATTTTTAAACAAAGTCAATAAAATCTTTACCAATTTAAATTACCATATTTAATCAAGTATTAAAATAAAACAATCGTTTAAATATCTTTTTTCATAAATATTAAAATATTATATTAATTAATTTCAAAAATCAAGATAAATACTTAAATATGAAATCATAAAATAGCTCTTAAATAGCAAAATATTTTAAATATCAATCAAATTTTTGCAAATTATTTGGAATACTTTTCATATAAACCACAATTTTCAAACCACCACCTATTTATTTTTAAATGACAAACAAAGTAGATCTTTTTGGAAATAAAAATATTTACCACCTATTATTTTGAATATTAAATTCTTCTATATATAAAAATCTCTAATAAAATATTTTATAAAAGTATGTACCTCGCACATATTCGCATTTGAGGAGTAATTACGAAACGTAAATCTCGCACGCTACAACAATGTAAATTCATGTGCGACGTGTAGATACGAAATACAAAATAAATACAATAATATTAAAAAAATTGTAGAAGAAATTTTAGGGGGGTTTACATCCTACCCAACTTAAAAGAATTTCGTCCTCGAAATTTAGGAAAAATTAGGGTAGGTAGGACGAAGGGGATGGAAAGAGTTTATTTGAATAGATGTACAAGATCACGAGAATGCAACGAGATATTCGCCGAGGAGGCAAGTGACATTTCAATGTCAATGGGTCATTCGATCGACTAGAACAAAATTTTGATGGTTTTAGATTACGATCACGTATATGACAATCAATTAATGACTAAGCTAAATCAACCTTAACATTAACATTTAAAAAGACAACCTCCTAAGTAGGTAATAAACTCCTTAATCCTTTGATATCGTCAATATTCGTATACTATCTCTCATCATAAATTGTTCTTTCCAAAAATTACTTTCGTAGCACGTCCCCTTAACATTTAACAAAACCCAATATGATTATAAATATACTCTAACTTCCTCTATCTCGTCGTAGAATTTCAATAGTCTCAAATTTTGAATTCCAAAATTTCCATTTATATTAGCTCACTTATATATATCTTTCCAGTTATGATTTCCTCTAAAATTAAAAATTCAAAAATCTCCAACCAATTTGGCTCCAGTAAAAGTTAGAATCTTCTTACTACAAATTTGTATTTCTCGGTCAATGCACAATGCCTCCCTAAGTACCAAAATAAAAGTGTGTCTTCAATGTTCGATACATCTCAAAAACTAGCAGTATACCTTCATAACTAAATTTTTATCATCATATTTGAAAATTTTCTAAAATATTCATTAGTCTCTCTCGAAAATTTGAATTCAACAATCTCCTCTTTTGATGAAAACTCATCTTAACTTCATATTCCTAATCAGCTTAGAACTTAATAAAAAATGTAAGGGTCTCTTTCTTCAACAATTGGTCATCCTTGAAAGCTAATATCATCATAGCACTATGTGTCATCAAAGGCACCGTCAAAAGTTTGTCATTATCGAAAATTTGCATCCTTAAATTTTATATATAAATTTGCTTCTTAAACCACCAACACTTTAGAAGATTTTCCACTCGATATTTAGTTACCTCAAAACCAGCTTTTGAAATTCGAGAAGTCTATTGACTCTTGAGTGTTTCATCAAAACACCGTATATCATTCCTTATTTCATATATTTGGATTTATCGCATACTTATATATGTCCTATCTACACCTCGTAATCATGTAATTGTCTTAACCACTATATTATTTATCCATCTGTGGGGTTCTCCAATCTAACCTCTACTAACCCAAGTTTGTCATGATCAAATGTTATTTCACATAAGGGAACCAAACAAGGAACGAAGTTGCATAAACTATGGAGGAATTATAGTGAAATAATAGTAAAGCAATTTAAATGGAAAGAAGAAGGGTAAGGGTTGCAACGAAGGAAAGAAAGAAAAAAAAGTTATGTGTCTAACTACATCAAGATAATACAAAAAAATAAAATGACAAGGGTTAAGCAGTCAAGTTAAAAACACAAGGTTAAGCATTTAACGGATTTAGAAGATCGCAATCGGC
Source organism: Iris pallida (assembly GCA_029216955.1). Taxonomy (NCBI): domain Eukaryota; kingdom Viridiplantae; phylum Streptophyta; class Magnoliopsida; order Asparagales; family Iridaceae; genus Iris; species Iris pallida. The sequence goes on along the minus strand of JANAVB010013801.1, from coordinate 57,442 downwards.
CGAAGATTTGAGTCATGATTGAGTCCAATATATAGTCAAAAGTATTTCGGTACCATGGTATAGGTTATAGTTAGTCTTTACGACCCAAAAGTCGTACCATAAAAATAGAGTACAATTGGACGTGTTTTAGTGGGACATGATATCCCTACACGAAGGTGAGCTCGTCTAGGTCTTGCATGTAAAATTTGTTGGAAGAAAAAGTCTAGTGTTGTGCTTCAAATATCAAAGTCACTATAGGGAACGCCAAAGGATCAAAATGGAAAGTGGATTTTCATAACGTACTAATTAATGCACAAAATGAAGGTTAAAGCACAAATAAAGATAATTAGGAATCTCCTAGGTCAAGGTAAAATAAGTTAGAGCACAGTTTCTAGAGGGAAGATAGTCTCATAGATAAGGGTATGGTTCCAACCATTTCGAAGTTTTAAACAATTAGATGGTCACGAATAAAGATCTAGATTTATGGGAAGGTCGAGTAAGTCAAAGATATGTTTTATCGATTTGGTCGATGACTAATTATACTTGTGTATATGCAATATCATAATCATAAGTGGTATGGCAATCTAATGTGGAATACTTCTATCTCACTAGGGTGACCTGACTTGCTTCTTGGTTCCCTACGAATATATGATCTAATCTAAAATTTCAAGTTCCTCGAAATATTCTCAATAAAATTTCCAAGATCCTTCGCCGAAATTTCAATTATCTTAGACTGTCAACTTTAATCACAATTTAAATCTCTAATAAATCTCGAAACAACTCTTGTGTATTGCAAATCGAATAATAACCCCCTTTTTTTCTAAATCTTAAACTCAACATTTAATAAGTTTATCCGTCGAAATTTATACTACAAAATGAAACATTTAAAATAACTCCTGAATTTAATTCTATATCCTTCAAATGTGTATATCTAGCTTCCAATAAGCCACAACTACTCTCTTTTTTTCCAAAATTTAAATATCCATAATCAAGACTTTAAACTCGAAATCTAAATAACTTTATATATCATAGATCATATGAGCAAATTTTAAATATTTAAAATTTTCCTTCAAGTCGATTTTTTATCTTCAAAAAATATTTCAAACAAAACTTTTACCATTATCTCTTCAAGCTTAAAATTAATACTTATAATTCGTAAATCGTAGAATCAATTTAAAACCTCAAGCTCTCTAACAAACTGTCAATCATAAACACTTCATATTCTCTAGTCATTACAAAATCATAACTTATAATTAAAACACTTTAATAAATTCGAGATAAACTTTAACATATTCAATCCAAACTTGAACTTAATCGTAAATCATGTTTCACAATTTAAAGATGTTTTCCAAATCGGTTTCATATTCCAATAATCATAAACTATTTCACAATCACAAATCATAAATTTGTTTTCGCGATCTTGCTGTCTTCTTGTGTATACCACCTTGTAATAGCAAAATAAAATTCCAAGTATGCATTGAAGGCGGTAACATGCTACTACCCAACTTGAAATCAACTAATCCTTAAAATCATATTTCTAGGAAAATAAAGGCCTTTATAACTCAAATAAAACCCCAATGCATACTAATTGTCAATGCAATCCATCTAGCCATGTGTTTAACTTATGGGCATATACTAGTTTAGTAATCTTACTAAACACGAACTAAGAATTTACGGTAGAAGGAGTCAAGCAAGATGCAAATCAAGGAGGTCGAACAAGAGTTCGGAATTTGAAGTCAAGAAAAGATGTCAAGTAGGTGGATGAGATTCTAAACTTTAATCCTATATTGCAGGTCCTTTTGGTTCAATCATGTAACCGAAACGGCAAACTAGACCTGCATGGGCCACCACAAAAACATGTAACGCCCCAGTCCCAAAATACGTAGGACTAGGACATAACCATGCCAGCTGTATACATACGAAGTATATAGACCCTCGTATATATACATAAGCTATAAAATGCAGTAAACAAGGTACTAAATCTCATCCACAAAGATAAATAATGATATAACAGCAACTTTGAATTTGTCATGTATACAATCATTGGGCGGAGACAAATCCACTACCAACAAGTAAGGAAAAGTACATAGAAAATACAATGAGTTTGGCGGGCGAAGCGAAGACAATCGAAGCGCAATCATCCTCGAAGAATTAGTGACGATCATGGCCACGACTAGAACACCTGTGAAACACAAGAACACACACCTGGCGAGATAACCAGGTCCTCAGAGGGACGTAACAAGATACATCAACATGTCATATAATACTGAATATAAAATATGCCACAATCAAAGAAAGTGATAAGACACTATAAGGTAATCTAACCAAACTAAAGTGAACATGCAGTGAGAATAAACCATTTGTCTCATGAGCCCTGGCTGTAATGGGATCTGGTATAGTCCCCACTTGGGCACCAGTGATCGAGAGCATGACGTTTAAAAATGACAGTGGCCAACCTGAGAGGCTCATACCCGTATCTCCAACGGAGCTTTCGGGTTACAAGAGAAGTGCAATAGAAGCCCATACGACAAGAAAATGTTCTCCCCACCCAATGTACCTATCATGTCGCATCCACGACCATGTAACACTACTAACCGTCAAGTCTTCTAACACGCAACTATTGACAGTTAGACCTAACGCTCGTCCTGCACGCATCAGTGATCAGCCAACACGCAAGTCCGTAAACTATATGCTACTCATAACCCACACATCTCGTGGCACAATAGTGTCAAAGTTTTATGCAATACACTAAGCTAGTGGTAGTCCCTTAACTCTAAGTCCATATGCAATCAAAGGGTAAATAACAAGGTACAACTAATATCACTGAGCAGGCAGTAATCATGAACTAGAAATAAATGAACAATGATATGTAATAAATAAAATGCAACTAATTTATAAACAGTAAATTGTGGCAAGGAATCTTGCCTGGTGATACGCCTGGTGTGGTGCAAAATTCCGACAAGTCATATCTGTCCCGTGGCCATGTTCGATGTGTAATGGTCCGAGAGTCACAAGAAAATATGAAAGAGAATCAGTCGCAATCAAGATAATTGAGAGAATTTGTGTGAAGATATACATATAATATTTTATAAAAATATTTATAATACTTTGAAAAATATATTTCATTAGTCTAAAATATTTAAAATAATACATACTTGAAAAAAAATTAGTTTTACATTTGGAACTACCATTTTATTAGTTCAAATAGAAATTTTAGAGAAATAATTGAAAAATAAATATTGGCTTTTAGGCAAGCTCTTTGTCAATATAGAATTAGAAAAACTATATATCATTAAAATATTTAGATAAAATATTTGGAAAATACTAGGAAAAATCATTTTTAGGGAAACTAAAATTTTAATTAAGTAGAAATTACTACGGTAGTATTTTTTGGTTAGGAAGCCATATTTTAAAATACCAAGACTGTATAATACTGTTTTTAAATAGCCATATTAATATTTGATAAAAACATAGTTAGTATAACAATAATATAATAATACTAATGGTATAATAATAACAGAAATAATAATATAATAATAATAATAATATATAACAATAATACATAATAATAGTAGTGATAATAATAACAGTAACAACGATATATAATAATAATAATAATAATAATAGTAATAATAATAAGGATAATAATAATCATAATTATGATAATAATAATAGTAACAATAAACTTACTAATAAGAATGTGCATAATTGCTACAGCTCATTCCAAACCCTCTCCCCCAAAATTGACATGGTAGAGAAAGAGAGAGAGAGCGAAAATGGAGTGTACAGAAGAAGAGAGAGGAGAAGAGCGAAAGAGAGAGAAAGATGGGGACTTACTGGAGCTGTGCCGCCTGGGCGCTGAGCAGAGGAAGAGGCGGTTCGGAGCGGCACGGCGGCTCGGATTGGGCGCTGGAGGCGGCGTAGGCGCGACGTCCGGTGGCGGTGGCTCAGGAGGTAGGTAAGGGTTGATGGTAATTGTGTTTCCTTCTTCTTCTTCTTCTTCTTCTTCTTTTTTTTGGCTGGGTGGCGTCAGCCGGATTTGGGTGTCTCCGGCAGGTGGCGGCCGGATTTAGGGCGGTGGTGGTGGAGGTTCATAGTGGCGGCCAGAGGACCATGGTTTGGGGATGACGGGCCTGGTCGTGGAGCCAGGAAGTGGAGGCGCATGGCGGAATGGTAGCGGGCGGAGTCGGCTGTACCGGCGTGATTGGTGTAGCCGGGTGCCTGTGCAGACTTCGGAGGGGATCAACGGGGTTGGTTCGTCAGTTGGGGCTCCGGCAGTGAGGAAGTCGGAGGGGCGGTCAACGCGGCAGTGCAGCGCGTACTGTGGTGTCCACGAGCGGAGGCGGAGTCCCACACACAGATCTACGGTGCGGTGGTGATGGATGTGGGTAGAGTTAGGATCGGGGATTCGATGATGTCGGGGTGTGTCCGACACGGGGATGGGAATAATGTAGATGTAATATTTGGAATAAGATGTGGGAGGGGAAAACATGGACACGATGCACGTTGTGATTGTGGTATGGAAATTGGAGGAGTACCTGCCTATTTATAGGATGTGGGAATTCCCATTTGGATAGGGACTAGGATTTTTTTAAATCCCTTATGGATAAATCACCAATTAATTTAAACTGATTTAAAATAATTCTGTCCAATCAAATCAAATCTAAATAAATTATATCCTGAATTTAAACTATTTTTAAACAAAGTCAATAAAATCTTTACCAATTTAAATTACCATATTTAATCAAGTATTAAAATAAAACAAACGTTTAAATATCTTTTTCATAAATATTAAAATATTGTATTAATTAATTTCAAAAATCAAGATAAATACTTAAATATGAAATCATAAAATAGCTCTTAAATAGCAAAATATTTTAAATATCAACTGTCAATTTTTTACAAATTATTTGGAATACTTTTCATATAAACCACAATTTTCAAATCACCACCTATTTATTTTGAAAATTAAATTCTTCTATATATAAAAATCTCTAATAAAATATCTTATAAAAGTATGTACCTCGCACAAATTCGCATTCGACGAGTAATTACGAAACCTAAATCTCGCACGCTACAACAATGTATACTCATGTGCGACGTGTAGATACGCAATACAAAATAAATACAATAATATTAAAAAATTGTAGAAGAAATTTTAGGGGGGTTTACAAAGTCCAAGGACGTAAAGTCGTGCTCTGATACCATTATGTCACGCCCCGCTCCCGTTGGAGCGATCGTCCTCGCTAAGGCGTGATGCCACACGAGCCTAGATTTTGCTCGTACATGGCAGTTTCATAACGGCCGATTACATCGGCGGTGACAGGGTCGTCGCACAAAAGTCCTAAGCAGAAATATTGAAACATACAGCAGAATTTAAGAACAAGTACACATGAACACAAGTCATTCGAAAGAAGCTCTTTATTGATATTGAATACAAGATTACATTTGTGGGCGCAAGGCCAAATTACAAGTCTCTCGTGCTCACTTTTCTCTCATTTACAAGTCACTCTGCTCTATCTCGTCTCTCGATTACAATGCTTGAGCCAGCAAAAGCTTCGGAAGGCGATGTCCATACATTATGTCATGTATAAGTCTTTGACTTTATGCGACCGCACGCTTCGAATCGCCAAGGAACTCCGTGCCTCGATGCATCCAAGCGAGCTCTGCGCCACGAGCTTCTACCTGTGCCTACACATGAAACACTGTGTGGGTGTCAGTACTCAACTGTACTGGTGGAGTGAGCTTCTCGCCCACCCATACATAACCGACACATTCATTTACTTTGTGCAGCTTAAATCCCTTTTTGATTGTCTTGCTAGTCTTGTCTTAGGGTCCATTTTAAGACTTCTACGTCTAACCCACTCGATATGCGACGACATAGTCGTGCTATCATGTTAACGTGTATTTCGATCAAGGCAGTGCCTTGTCACCTAGGTACTTGACCGAACTTCAACTGAGGACGGCAGGGTCGTGCCATACTTTATTCGTAACTTAACATGTTCGAGCCATTGCTTCGTCGAGGAGCGATTCATGCGAACTCGACCGTGCCAAGTCTTTTACTTAAACTCAAGTGCCACTAGACCAACTTTCGTGCCAACGACGTTAAGGGGATGACTCGTGCAGGTCGTGCCTAACGACTCCCTGACTTAGCCGACTTTTACAATACGGTCCTTTCGACTTAAAGTGATGGCACTCGACTTAACTTATGCAAACTTAGGCCAACCATGCCGATACGCGAAAGCCAACACGCAAATGCCAATATTGGTACATAAAAGCCAATACTTAATACGCAAAAGCCTTGCTTTGTGCCGAAGCACGTGTCTTACTGACATAAGCTATAACTCATTCCTCCCATGCTGATACAAGGCTGGTACTAATAATATTACATCTTACTGACTTGATACATGTCGTGCTAGGCTGTCTCATGATTCGATCGACGTTGTGCTAGTACTTGACGCTATCCAAAGGCAAACACGCAGATTGCCGCTCTTGCCGACACATCTACATGAGTGGTCACTAGCAATGTCAAGCTATCATAGACTCGGCTCGAGATCTCGGCTCGTCCCTCTACGGGTAGCTAGCCCGGAGGCGCTTTGTATCTCCCATGCGGTTATCCAACATCCTACCGTGAGCTGCCTCGTTCCTCCCGGACCGAATCGGTCCCTTGGCCTAGGCAACCGTTCGAGGAAACTTCACTTTGTCGACAAGTTGTCCAATGACCACGCAAGACGAAACTCGATCTACCAATCCTTCCTTAACATGACCATGCTTGCCTTCGTTCTATCGAGACTCCCAAGTAGCGGGACCGATCTCGTGCACTTCCTTATCAAGACTTTTAGCGAGACTCCCAAGTAGCGGGACCGATCTAGGCGATAACAAGTCGCGTGGACTTCCTTTGATCGTGGCATACTCTTTACTAGATCTACCGTAGCTCGTGCCTTAGACAGACCTGATTCTATAGGCGACGCTATCGCTCAAGTCATATACTTTATACGACGAGTCTTGTTATCAAGGGACTACGCGACTTGACAACCGCAGCTAGAGCGGGACAGTGCTAGAAATGGCTTCGATAGCCCAGCATAATACTTGTCTAACTTATTCGGGCAACGACTCGATAAGCAAGGGCTACGCCAAGCTACATATTGAGGGAACATGTTGTGCACGGGGTCGACTTGAACAACCAAGTTCGTGCCTAGACTTAAGCCAACAATGCCGTGCAATACGACTTTAACTCGTGGGGCGTGCGAAGGCTATGCCAAGCCCTGGACGATGGCACCGTGTATGCATTTTCAAGTATTCACGTGGGCGATGCCTATGAAATAGGTCCATACAAGCTTTGGGGCAAAGTGACGGGACAGTGCTTGCTTTATCAGGCATTCAAGCGGGCGACGCCTATGACTTAGGCTTATTCAAGTGTCGGGGCAACTTAGCAGCTTAGGCCAATTTTCTTCTTCCAAGCCATGGAAACGAAGGATCGAGTGTCATTTGAAAGCACGCTGAACAAACTTCTAAGACGGCCGTGGGACCTTTTCCAAGTTCTGGCATATTTCGACCCGTCGGGATTATTCCCTTAGCTATGTGCGTTCGTAGCTTTTATATTAGCCTACTTGTGCAAGTTGAAAACATACGAGTTATTAAGTGAAGGCTAAGATAAGGCAAGTTCACCGAAACTACCCCAACTGAGCGAGGAGTTGCCTCGACCGAGCGAGCCTTCAAGTAGCCGTTGCAAGGCTGAGTCCGAACGCCGTCGGCATTTCGATTCCTCCAATTGACTTTACAGGACGGGGCACTACAACAAGTAGGCTTAATAATAAAAGAGATGAATCCACATAGATAAGGGAATAATCTCGACGGGTCGAATTGAGTTAGAATATAGAACGGTCCAACGGTCGGCTTAGAGTTGGTGCACGACATGCTTTATAGGCGTCACACACATGAATACTTCATAAAGCATGCACGGTCCCATCACCAAAGGCTTGGCATAGCCTTGGCTTGCCCATGAGTTAAGTTGCATTGTGTAGCTTATGAACTAAGTCTAGGCACCCGATTGGCTTGGTCGTTCAAGCCGAATACGTGCACGACACGATCCGTAAATACAAAGCTTGATGCAGCCTTTGCCCGTGTTCATATAGATGTCGGCAAAATGGCGGCTATCCGTGCATATGCCTTTGGAATTGAGTCGAGTGGAAGGTGTATACAAGTTAGAACATGATGCTTGGGGCCTAAGATGTTGCTTCAACATAGGCGATATGCTTGGCACTAGAGTGTAGCATCGAGTCGTAAGTCTTGGCATATAAGTTGCATTTGTTGGATCTGAGTTGTCTGGAGTTTAAGTCAGGAACTGTCGCAGGACAAAGTCGGTCGACTCAAGTTCAGAAGTCTTGATTGGGTCAGTTGGTGATCAATGTAGCAAGGGCCGCGAGGCGGCAATATGGTTAAGTCTCACTGAGTTGCGAGGTACGGCCTCAGCAAGGGTTTGTAGCACGGTCATACGAAAATGGAGTCTATCGTGTAGTTGCGTCTCTGATTTGGGCCGTAAGGCAAACATGACTTGATAGGTTAATGTTGTTGGCACGAGAAGGGTCTAGAGGTGAAGTATGAGTTAACGTTGTTGTCGCAAGCACGAGATGGTCTAGAGACACAAAATAGGCCAAGGCGTTGGTTCTAAAGTAATCCTAAGGCAATAGTAGAAAGACAATCAAAAGGGTTATGTTACATAAAGTAAAATGAATGTGTCAGTTTTGTATGGGTGGGCGAGAAGCTCATTCCACCAGTACAGTTGAGTACTGACACCCACATAGTTTCCATGTGCATGCACTGATAGAAGCTCGTGGCGTGGAGTTCCTTAGCGATTTGAAGCGTGTGGCCGCATGGAAGTCAAGACTTATACGGGACATAATGTAAGGACGTCGCCTTCCAAAGCATCCGCTGGCTCAAGGCTTGTAACTGAGAGATGAGAGAGAGCTGAGTGACTTGTAATGTGAGAATAGTGAGCTTGAGTGACTTGTAATCTTGGCCTTGCGCACTTTATAATCTTTGTTTCAATATCAATAAAGAGCTTCTTTTGAATGACTTGTATTTTGTTCTAAATTTCTGTTGGCTTATTCAATGTCTCTGCTTGGGACTTCTATGCGACGACCCCGTCGCAGCCGCTGAAATTGGTCATTTTGAAACCCGTCTTGCACGGGCGCAATCTAGGCTCGTGCGACATCACGCCTTAGCAAGGACGATCGCTCCTACGGGAGCAGGGCGTGACAGCTAGCCCCACTGAAGGTCCCGTATACCGTGTTACTAATTCAGCACTGCTACTACTTCAGTATTGGTTCCCCCCAGGACGAACCGGTTTCCAAGGTCCGGGAATACCGTTCGAGGAACCACCTTATCGACAAGTTTTCCATGACCATGCAACTATATACAACTTATCTAGGAAGAAACATATAATGTATGATATAGAAAACTAAGTAAAAACCCATCATTCTCATTCATATTGCCATCTTGCCTTGAGCCAACGCACACATTATCATCTGTCCAATCCAGGGTCTTAGTGAAATCTACATTCTACATCGGCACAGGATAATAGAATGTAATTTCCTAAGCCGTTCTCACATCTTTGATACCATACATCTTTTCAACCAAACTCAATGTACTCATCGCCTAATTCCTGGGACTTAGCATCTGTTTAGCATACGTTTGTTCGAATGCAATTCAAGCATACTAACTGCCCAGTTCTTGGGTCTTAACATATGTTTTACCATCTATTCATCGATCTAAGGCTCAATATACTCACTGCCCAAGTATTTGGGACTTTGCCTTCACCTGTTATGTAATTCATCGTAATATCCTACAAGCATACAATTCATCTAGCAACAACAGTTTACGTTCAGGTGATTATTTATCTTTCATTATCTTTCTGAATTCCATGCAAGGTATTATTGAACAACTCAACAAGAAACATAGCATACTCATCCTTATTTTAAGCGTGAAGCTAAAGGATCTTCGAAGGGTTCAACACTACTCACTTTTATAGAATAAATTTTGCCACGATCGCATAGCCTTCCAAGCGATCCTTCACTATTCCCAAGTCCAACAAGGCTTCATCGAACCAACCATCCATCATAAGGCATCTTGCAGGTCGGGGCACTACACTATATACCACTAAGAAAAAGTTTCGTCCTCGAAACTTAAAACAAAACATGTCCCCAAAACATCAACCGACTTTTTATGAAACTTCTCAACGATAAACTTGTACTTTTTAATATTTCTTCGCAATCTCTCTATTGATTTCAAGTAATGTACCGTCTCGTTACAGTATTCCAATTGATTCTAAATAGTTTACCATCTTTGATCTTTCCTCCGACACTCGTGCAAATCTTTAGCACATAATAATCCTCCCCGTAGCTTCGTTTGAATTCCGCATACCACTTAGTTGGAATCATACACACATTTTAGGCATCTCCGAAATACATGCACTTCAACCAAGTTCAGTGATAGAAAAAAACGAACGAGCTACGATGTAACTTCTTTTTCGAACATCAGTATTCTTTTCGAGCATCTCGTATAATCCTACTTGTTTATTCAATATCCCAACCAACTAATAACATAATAGATGTTACCAATTCCAACTCGAGAAATTTTCTACATTCGCTCCAAAATTTTCCAAAGCATTTCGACTTAGACGTATCAAGTATTCCTTTCAAGTTTATTGTCATTCATGCCACCCAAGTTGATAAATCCTATAGTCACATTTTATTTCGATACCCCGATTCTCATTGATAAATCTTGTATTCATCATTGTTAGCATCCATACACTTTGTTTGCATCTCATAAATTTCTCGATCATGATTCATCCATCAAATTGCAACATCATTCCATTCTAGTAACACTTCTCGATGTACTCGAACATTTTCTTGTGTTGATCAAGCCAACATATTATCCTCTCGTATAAGCAACTCTCATATTCCAGCAAAATTAATCCCGAGGGTCATTCCTATTCACATTCGCTCTCGTCGATCTCGGCTACATGCAATATCCCATTCTGTCATACACTTATTTTCAATTCTGATCCGATCAATAAAATTATTCCAACTGTCTCAAGGCACTACCATCATTTTATGCAACTCAATATTAATCAACCAATTCCCAACCAGTTCTAACAATTTCCAGTATTCCAACAAAGGCAACCAAATTTTGAAATCAACATAATCCGTCATCACATCCAACATTATAATACCAAATTTTCATCAAATCCCCATTCCATTCCGAAGTTTACCTTCCGACACATCTTACTCATTCTGACTATACTCACGCAACATCAATAGGGAGATCATGCGATTTTCCAATAGTCAACTTAGCCTTTAGTCAAGTCTCTACGGTTAGCTAACCTAAGCTAAACCAGACATTGAACTAACTCATGTGAGATGGATAGCTAATAGGTACATACATATCTCTTATCTTAGAGGCAACCAATTCTTATCATAGGGACAACTCTATGGTTTGACCAACTTAGGGACATGGGACACCACCCCAATCTTATGAACTTATTTCCAACACGGACAACTGAAAAGATATAGCCAACCAAATCTGAAACTTAGGAAACCAACCAACATTCTAGGCAACCAACCGACACTCTAGGGTTAAGTCTTTCTACCCGTACTCATACTCGAGCCATGCCCAACGAAGTCCCATTCTAGACTTACCCGCAACCGACAAAATCTATCCGATAATTCTATCCTACAATTCTATTCCATAATTCTATGGGTCACTCCGGAAGCTATTGTCACGCCCCGACCCGGAATCACCCGAATCACCCGAATCATCGTCCTCGCATGGGGCGTGAAGCCGTACGAGCCTAGAGTTGCGCTCGTGCAAGGCAAGATGACAAGTTCTCAAATGGTTATCTTTTGATTCTATATTAACAACGAAGGAAAACAGAGTATATGAAACAATTCTCTTTATTGATATTCGAAAATTTGATTACAAAGGCTTTCGATAGCCTAATAATATATACGAGATTGGCTACAATACTCAGGTTCTCTCTTGCCTACAAAGGATTTTACCGTTCCATATATTATGCCTTCTATATCTCGGCCACATCAATCCTGTTGCATGTTCGAGCGTAAATACGATCGCACGCTTCAATACGCTTCGGCATTCCAAGCCTTAACACGTTCAAGCAAAGCTTCGCCTAGAGCCATCCCTTCCCTGCACCCTGTATGAAAGCTGGTGGAGGATCAGTACGTTCGTCCTCACATGTACTGATGCAAAGATCTTCTTTCTAAACCGACATTGTAGTATTTATATTGAATCATGCAACTTAGCTTATGATCTTGCTATGTTCTCCTTAGGGTCAATTTTATAGCATATTTGAAAGCGTAAAGCATGTTATCATGGCAAGCATGTTATTCGAATTAAAATAGGCAAGCAGGCAAGCAATCTCGTATTTGTTTTGTGGCACGACTTCTTACCAAGTCGATGCACTCGCCCTTGCACCGACGCAAGGTGAATACGCCCCATTCGTTCCCTGTCATGTTATAAATGTATCTCTAAGCAGGATCTATGTGTGCGGGATACATACGTGCCTATACTTTCAACCCATCGTTCTTTATCTATATGAAGGTCTTTGCGTTTCCGCGTTGAAATGGACTAAAGTAGTTCCTTACTTTCTTTTGTTTCCTTCCTTTCTCAAATTCGTTTGGGTAGCCCGGGGTTTCACGGGTTGAGTTGCTATCCCAAACAACCGAAACGTTACCGCTGCATACCATCATTTACGGCTTTTCCCTATCTATAAGCGAGTGCTAATCGTTTTAAGGATGTGCGCCTATCAAAGATTACACATTCCCTCCTAGGCCAAACGGTTTCGGGGCGCTCCAGCACTTAACCGTTCGAGAGAACACTCGTGCACGGGAGATTATTACATTTTAATCTCAAGTCCATCACATTCGACCATGCAACACCCTTATTATTCAAACAACCAAGCATAGTCTTGAGTCCGAGACTCAGACTTTGTCATCTCGTATTTCTTCCGTTAACTTTCTATGTTCTTACGTTTCATACTTCGTTTCAATATTCAATGGCATCATGCCTCAACTCAATGTTCGTCAACCGAATGACCTGAAGGTCCCGAACACCTTTCAAGGTATTATGTCATATCCGATAGTTCTGCCACATTCATGCCACAACTGTATTCTTTCTCAATGAAGCCATCTTTTATGATCTCGTGCACGTAGGCACGTTTCGACACATTTATCATCTTTCCTTCGTGTCGTGCACTTGCTAAATGCGTCAAAGCCGTATTCCCATGTTCTATGACTTAGTGTTCAATGTTCGTGGCTTGTGCGCTAGGGCGCTCACCTATTGTCTTTCAATGTTCTATCCTTTCTAACTCGTATGCGAAGGCACAGAATGGTTCGTGCACTAAGGCACTCGTCGAATACAGTTATCCCATGTTCTTGCAGCTTGCGCACCGAGGCGCTCGCCTTGGCGATATCCAATATTCCATAGCAACTCGTGCATTTGATGTACGTTTCATTTTGATTGTACTAACTTAGTGTTCAACTCACACTATGATTTATCTTTCGATCGGACCACGTCCATGGCGTCGATAGGTTAACTTAGCATACAATGATATATTTTGACTTATCACATGAAGGAGTAAAAAGAATAGTCAATCCTCCTACCTTGAGTCGATACACCTTGTCGTTTCGCCGAGCCGATGCGGCTCAATTTCATAACTTCATTGCACGTCTACTCTCCTGACTTAGCCATTCGAGCACTACGTACTTCATTGAATTATACGTCCGATTTGGCTTACCGTGCCCAAGTCCCAGTCCGTCGCAAGGCGACGATTTGGCTTCACGGACCCGTCGCAAAATAGACGAAATGTCGACCTCTAATATTTTCACGTAAAAGTATAGCCTACACATGAAACCAACTAAAATCAATACTTGTATCGATTCGGACTTGCGCCTTGGTCGATTCGATTTCTTAGAATCTTTGAGCCAATTCAATGCACTCATCCTTCGAGGCAACGCGGCACTTCGCATTGATTCAACTCGATGTATTCTTTGGAAAAAGGCAACTCTTCGTACCGACTTAGTTCGATACATTGCTCTGGACAATGTAACTCTTTGTATCGACTTAGTTCGATGCGTTGCTTGCGACAACGTAACTCTCGTATCAATTTGCATCGATACATTTCTTTTGGTGAACGCAACTCTTTGAGTCAACGCTTTAGCGTAATGCACCATGCAGAGCGGAGCATTACAGAATATACCACTCAAAACAAGGTCCATCTTCGAACCAAAACCAACACTCCAATTAAGTATTTATAGATCATTTCTCGATCTCGTCCCACCAATGTTGTTCAGTTTAACACTATCCCGTAAGATTTTCTTTAACATTTTAAAGTCATCCTTAATACTCAATTTGAATTTGCATACAACTCGATTTGAATCCGTACCTATATTTAAGGTATCCCGAAGATATATGTATTTTGACCAAGTCCAGCAGTAGCAAATTGGAATAAAGCTGACAGGTAAATTTTAATCCTATGCTTGCCATCTCGTACTCTCGATCGGACTTATCTTTAGCAACCGTTCTCGAAATTTTATCGCATACGTATATTTGATACCTACGTGATTCATTCAACAAAGTCACTGCACGTGACGCGATTCGAAATCGCATTTCTCGTTTCGTATGTTTCGTATGGACTATCAACTCTCTACGTTGTGTCGAGCCGTCGCGCATTCGATCGCAATGATCTTTCGCAACGCCTTGCGTTCGAAGTCGCCACCCAACTATTTTCGAAGACTGGCTATGCAACTTATCTCGATACGATTTCTTATCAATATTCGGGACTACGCCCGCTAGGTTACTTACCTAGACACTGTGCTTAACTTCTCTCGAGGCAACTCAAATTGACATTGCACAAATGCCATAATCTATCCGACACAATAGTTTATATCGAGGCGACGGTGCCCAAGGCAACGATCGATTTGACACGAAGTCTCTACAATGTATCTTACATCCGATTTCCTAACGAGTAGGAATTCACTAGCCAAATTCCCAACTTATCCGTCTCACAATATCGAATATGAGTTTGATTCATGCAAGCTCAATCGCAAGGTGAATCCAAATCTAACGACACAACTCATAAGTTATTTCCTTATCGTTCTCTCTCGTGCATAGCACAATTCTGGAAATCGCCTATCTGAATTACCAAGTTCGTTGGTGAATTTCTAGTTTGATCGTCGACTAACATAACCATTCAAGCATTCATCCGACGAATACTCAAAATCTAGCTATATCATTTTTAATCGAAAGATGTTCCAACAATTCTCGATCACCTAGACTTATCGTCAACATGCACCATGTTGTATTTGTTATCGATGCAATCTCCTATACGATATCGCATGGGTTATCTTACGGTCTGCAGCATTCAATTTGATTTGGCGGTCAAGTCTTCTAGGGTTAGCTGCCCCGAAGCTACGGTCGATAATTGTGGATCATCACCGAAGGACAGTTACTACGAACCATGCTATATTTTATTTCGAAGCCAAATCACGTTCCGACGATTTCTATACGACTACCGAATTTTAGACAAAACTATTTCTATCGACGCAACTAATGCGCAACTATCCTCCGAGTAAAGTTATGCACTACTGTCGATGATTTCGCAATTTACGAAACATCTACTCGTATTGAGTTCGAGTCTATTTTATTTGCAGGTCGACACACGAGGTGCTATACGCATCGAACAATCATCGATGACTTATAGTCTCGTCTTGATCAATCACGAAGTTCATGATCATACAGTTTGTTCCTTCTCGTATTTGTTATTTACAAAACTTTGATAGTGCAAAGCGTACTCAATTTTTTATTCTCACATCGTGCTTACGTTTCCTTACGTATCGATCTCGATACGTCGTATTAATTTCGATAGCGTAAGGGTCAGCTTTGAATCCGTTTCAATGTCAACTTAACCCGCATCGTATATATTCAAGTTCGCAACGAACTTTTCCATACGCATCAACTTGTTTTTCGATTCGTCGCATCCCGCTATACTTTTATCGCGTAACTGAGTTACCCATTATCCAACATTGAACCCACAATTCATACGATCGCGTCCTCTAAGTTTTGCATGTTTTTTAGTCGTACTCAAATGAATTTTGCCGTAACGTAGCCAATTATCTCTTGGGCACTAATTACCTGTGTCAACCAACTTTTTCACCGAAGTCGCAATTCGTGCGATCCGATTTCGACTCGCGTATTCTATTATTTTTGTCGAGATCGCAAGTTATGCGATTCGATTATAATTTGTATCGCCCAACATTTTCATTAAGATCGCAAGTCGTGCGATTCGATTCACCTCGTCCAATATTTCTATCGAAATCGTAAGTCATGTGATTCGATTCGCCTCGTCCAATATTTCAATCAAGATCGCAAGTCGTGCGACTCATTTGTAAGTTCGAGTTTTCCCTTTTCTGTCGATCTGATTATTGCATCAAGGCAAAATCGTTCCGCTAGTCTCAGTCATCCGACCAACTTATCATTTTCGTCCGACGTATCATTCATTGATACGAGTACTCGCCTTATCGTCCCAACCAATTTTTGAAGAACACTTACATCGACATACTGTCATACAAATTTCCAATCGAGTCTCAGTACTCTTCCGTTACGGACAAATCTTCCACCATTCCCATAACGTATCGATACAATTTATCGCACAAGTGGTATACCATATACCACTCGAAATTGAGTCATTCATCGCCTACGTGGTATGGCATATACCACTCGGAAATCAAGTCGTTTTCCTCGTATTATACTGAGTATAAACCAACAATCTCTTCCGACTCACGATTCCTGCAGTGATCGTACTTGATCACTGCCACGCCCCGCTCCCGTAGGAGCGATCATCCTCGCTAAAGCGTGATGCCGCACGAGCCTAGATTGCGCTCGTGCAAGGCATTTCTATAACGGCCGATTACATTGACGGCGACGGGGTCATCGCACAGAAGTCCCAAGCAGAAACATTGAATACATTGCAGCAGAATTTAAAGAAGAACTCATGAACACAAGTCATTCAAAAGAAGCTCTTTTATTGATATTCAACACAAGATTACATTTGTGGGCGCAAGGCCAAATTACAAGTCTCTCGTGCTCACTTTTCTCTCCTTTACAAAGTCACTCTCTGCTCTCTCTCTTGATTACAATGCTTGAGTCAGCGGAAGCTTCGGAAGACGATGTCCATACATTATGCCCTGTATAAGTCTTCAAATCACGCGGCCGCACGCTTCGACTCGCCAAGGAACTCCGTGCCTCGATGCATCCAAGTGAGCTCCGTGCCACGAGCTTTTACCTGTGCCTGCACATGAAACACTGTATGGGTGTCAGTACCACTGTACTGGTGTAGTGAGCTTCTCGTCCACCCATATATAACCGACACGTTTTATTTAATTTGTGGAGCTTAAACCCTTTCAATTTTCTTTCTAGTCTTGCCTTAGGATGCATTTTAAACAAGACGTCTCGGTCTATACTTAGCGATGCAACGACAAGGTCGTGCAACGACGAGGTCGTGCTATAATGCCAACGTGTGTTTCGATCGAGGTAGTGCCTCATCGCTTAGGTCCTTGAGCAAACTTGAACTCGGGACAGCAGGGTCATACCACACTCTATTTGTGACTTAGACATATTCGAGGCAATGCTATGCTGAGGAGCAACTTACACGAACTCGGCCGTGCCAAGACCATTATTTAAACTTCAGTGCCACTAGACTAATTCTCGTGCCAACGATTCAAGTGCCGAGGACGGCAATGGGATGACTCGTGCAGGCCGTTTCTCTAGACCTTGCTTAGACTTGTCCGTGCTTCAAGATGAGGCTGCGCCTCGCAAGTTATCAAGACTTATCGTGTTACCGCCTTGCGGCCTTC
Source organism: Iris pallida (assembly GCA_029216955.1). Classification (NCBI taxonomy): domain Eukaryota; kingdom Viridiplantae; phylum Streptophyta; class Magnoliopsida; order Asparagales; family Iridaceae; genus Iris; species Iris pallida. Next base: position 39,533 of record JANAVB010013801.1, on the reverse strand, counting down.
ATGCTAGACCCATTTGCTAACTTAGACAAGACTTGTGGACCATAGTATCACTTCCAAGAACATCCCGACGATATCTATCATGCCAAGCACGGTGCCGATGCTGCAGCCCAATCTTAGGCCCAGACATTTTGTTACCGACTAGACCTGCATTCAAGCTCTAGACCCAAATCCAAAGGCATACACGCGGTGTGCCGCTATTGCCGACACATCTACATGAGTGGTCACTAGCAATTTCAAGCTATCTTGGACTGGCTCTTGGGATATCCACTTGTACCAACACGGGTAGCTAGCCCGGTGGGGTGGAACTCTCCCATGCGGTCATCCAGCATACTACTTTGAGCCACACTCGCTTCCCCCGGGCCGAATGATCCCAGCGCCCTGGTGATCACTCGAGAAGACTACACCTTGTCGATAAGTTGTCCAATGACCATGTAAGTCTAAACTCGATTTACCAGTCTTTCCTTGACATGAACATGCTTTTCCTTCTTTCTATCAAGACTTACGAGACTCCCAAGCCGCGGGACCGATCTCGTGTGCGGGACATATCAAGACATGGCGAGACTCCCAAGTAGCGGGACCGATCTCGGCGACAACAAGTCGTATGGACTTCCTTTGTTCGCGGCAAGCTTTTTACTAAAACGACCGTAACTCGTGCCTTAGACAGGCCTGGTTCTCTAGGTGACGCTAACGCTCAAGTCATATACTTTACATGACGAGCCTTGTTCTCAAGGGACTATACGACTAGACAACCGCAGATAGAGCGAGACAGTGCTAGTAATGGCTTCGATAGCCCAACGCCACACTTGTCTAACTTGTTTGGGCAACGACTCGACGAGAAAAGGCTACGCTGAGCTACGCATCGTGGGAACGTGCTAGGTACGGGGTCGACTTGGACAACCAACTTTTTGGGTGCCTAGGCTTAAGCCAACGAGCCGTGCGAGACGACTTACTTACGGGACGTGCGAAGGTTATGCCAAGCCTTGCGGGCAGGACCGTGCATGCTTTGTTAGGCATTCATGCGGGCGACGCCTATGACTTAGGCTAATTCAAGTGTCGGGACAAATCGACGGGACCGTGCATGCTTTTCAAGCATTCATGCAGGCGACGCCTATTACTTAGGCTATTTCAAGTGTCGGGGCAACTTAACAACTTAAGCCAACGTCCTTCTTCCAAGCCACGGGAATGGAGGATCGAGTGTCATTTGAAAGCACGCTGAGCCGACTTCTATGATGACCGTGGGACCACTTTCCATGTTCTAAGACATTCCGACCTGACGGGATTACTCCCTTAGCTATGTGCGTTTGTAGCTTTTAGATTAGCCTACTTGTGCAAGTTGAAAACAAGCGAGTTATTAAGTGAAGGCTAAGATGAAGCAAGTTCACCGAAACTCCCCCACCTGTGCGAGGAGTCGTCTCGACCGAGCGAGCCTTCGAGCAGCCGTTGCAAGGCTAAGTTCCAACGTCGTCGCCGTTTCAATTCCTCCGATTGACTTTGTGGGACGTGGCACTACAACATACACCACTAAGAACAAGTCTCGTCCTCGAGACTTTCCTGAGGGCAAGCCATCCTACCATTTCTATGGCCAAGACTTAATCGTACGTAGACGTGGGACTATCGCACATACTTCGCCTACGCGTTTCTTCGATTCCGAGCCACGCTCGCACTATTATCAATCTCTCCTTTAACATGATTTCAAGATCTCGATACTCTTCCATTCCCCAAGTCTCATTTCAATTTAACGTATCACTTGGCTGGATCGTGCACGCATTCCAAGCGTCCCCAGAATACATGCATTCACCAAGCCGCATGATAGAGAATTCGTCATTCTCACTCGAGTTGCATAGTGCACATACCCAGGCGTCCCTGAAATATATGCATGTCAGTCGAGTCTCGTGAGCAGGGTTTCCTATATTCGTGATTCACGCTATCGATCCATGCCAATCCTCAAGATCAATCCTTCGATTGATAACACTTGCAACAGGGGCGTCTCGCCTAACCGCTAGGCCAATCTTTGCGAGGCTAAGTCAATGTCAGGATTGGAATTATAGTTCCCCAACAATAATGCCAACACTGACCCCAATCCGAGGGTCAAACCTTTCACGCCCCGATTCATAGAGTCATTTATTAATATATTTTATCTCTTGGAATCGATCGTCCTCGCTTGGGCGTGATGCCGTACAAGTCTGGTATTGCATTTGTACAAGGCAAAGATGGTACATAACCGATTATTCGTCAAATAGGAACACATCGCAGCGGCAGAAGCAGATAAATTGAATTTAATGAGGACAATCTTTCTCATTGAATAGAAGTACATCACTTCTTTATAGCAGCGGAGAAAAAGAGTAACTTGAAGCCACACAGAGATATGTAGAACTTTATTCTCTTTATTGATAATTGAAGAAGAGTACAAGACTTGTATTGAAGTACAATGATTATAGCACATCTCACTTTACATTGGAAACCAACTGAACAATGCTATACAGCTTACATTTGATATTTGGATACCATAGATTACAACTCGATATACCGACTTGGCTTACAATCTCACTGGTACAACTGATTACAATGTTCCATACATAATGCCCTTTATAAACAGAAGACATCATCTTGTGCAAGGAGAGCTTCTGTATGCCCAACATATCTTCGATGCCGCAGAACCAATCCAGCTAATCTTCGTGTGTAGCACATTCCAAGCATGAGCACCTGCCCACAAAACATGGGTCAGCACATCATCTATGTACTGGCGAGCAGAATCCAACCCACTCGTATAAACCAACAATAAAGTGATCATTTAAGCAAGCATTTATTAGAGTGATCTTTCTACTTCGGCCTAACATCACTTTACAGTTCATGGACAATAATCCGAGTGAAGCATGTAAACATATTCTTAGCAATATTCATGTGGACATATCATTATAGCATCCTTGGGGTTATCATGCAAAGGCGTCATTGAGGCATCGTTAACATTAACATCTTAAAACATGTTATGGCAATTCTCACTTCAAGCATCATTTAGCATAGATGTTATGTTTGAGCACTATTTAAAGTAAGGCATCTTTCTAGCATACTTGAATGAAATATGTTAAGCAGGCAAGTTAAACCAACATATACAATATCACAATTATGTGATTTCTTACCGATAGCCGACTTCTCGTACCTGCATCAAATACAGGTTACCCGATATACTTACTCTGCCTGCACAAAATATTCATTAGCATGCATCCCGACTACATGGTCACTGGTGTTGTTAAACCATATTGACTCTTTTCATTTTATTTCATTTTAAGATAATGCGGTCAACATAGTAGGTGGCGAGCCTCTATGCCACCCCGCCTTATCCGTGCTCCTATAGTACTCATCATTATTTCCTTCTAGGCCGAATCGGTCCCTAGGGCCATAGGAACCGTTCGAGGAAATTATTACTCAAACCTTGTATACAAGTTGTCCATGACTATGCGAATGCGTGTCCGACTCGATTGTCAACAAAATCGCATGGTAAAACATATTAAGGAAAGTAAAGGCAATAATGCATCATTAGTCATATTCAATGACTTATTCATTTCATCGTTACCATCATTTTATTTGGTCATCTCAACGATCCCAGCTTTATCATTTCTCATTCATTGCTTCATTGCAACGCATCTCATATCATTCCTTTCTTAAGAGAAACTTAACATTCATTCATTTCTTATAAGGGACAGGCAGCATTTTATATTCTTGCAACAGTTATAGAGAGAGTACATGATTCTAGTATTTCATTCAGTTCATTGGGTCGATAGCACAGCCAGTTCATTTCTTATTCTATCATTCACAAGGCATCTCCTTAATCAAGTGTTTTATCGTTTCAGCAGCATTAAGCATAAGGGGCAATGTTATCAATTCATTCTCAGGCCTCAAGTCATATTAGCAGTTCAATGTTTTGTACATTTCAATAATTCTCAATATAGGCATCTCTATTATTCAACAACTATAACATGGGACATTTAGGGACAATTTATAGCATTTCAATACTTCATTTATTAAGCATGAAGGAGTAAGGAGGAGGAAGGACAGTTCCACTCACCCAAAATTTCACTAAGCGTAGCTTCACCAGCGAGCCACGTTCCAATACCCATTCCGTCTAGCCAGCTAAGAGAGACTGCATCAGTCTCAATTCTCCTGATTCCCAACATAAGTCACGGTCTAATATTCTGATCCCATCCAATAAGCCAACCAAATGCCTTGTGCGGAGCGGGGCATTACATAATATACCACTCAGAAAAAGTTTCGTCCTCGAAACTTAAGGAAACAAGTCTTCTACAAGATTCACTTAATCACCATGAGTTTACTCATTCAGCTTCAAATCAATATTCATTTCAGCCCACTCGGTCATTTCAAAATATCCATCCAACTGTACCATTTAAATCCATCAACGATTCGATTTGTCTATCTCTTTTTCAATTACTTGTAACTTCTCATTGATTCACCAACATTTTTCTTGAATTCTATCTTGGCCGCAACACATCACTTTATTTGGATCCATACATATATTTTAGGCGTCCCTAAAACATATGCATTTCAGCCAAAGTCCGCGCTAGTGCGATAAATTCTTTCCATAATGTTACCTCAGTCGCAACCAATCACTTCGGCTGGATCCATAGACATATTTTAGGCATCCCCAAAACATATGTACTTCAACCAACTTCCATGTTAGTACGATTCGATCAGTCATGATATAACTCTCTTTTCTAAATCGACTTAGCATCCTTTCAATTGACTTATCACTTTATTCACTTTGCCACAATCAGTATCTTCCCGGCCACAATATTTAATATCAGGGACAACTTGGTTAAGCTCTATACCCAAGCATAACATTTCTAACATTCGATCAAGGGTCTAACTTAGAGCCAATCTTATCAAAAATTCACAACATGCAATCATATTCCTCCCCAATTCCAATAATATTCTCACCGAAGCAATTCATGTTTTCTATAAGCTATAATCCGACGTCATCCACTATTGCTTACCCAAGATGAGGGTACAATTCTACGCAATAGTCAGGGTTAACTTAGCTACCCGACTATAGGTACACTCAAGTCTTACCTTACAATTGCAATTTCCACTTATGGCCGACATATAATCCTTTAGGGTCGAACATCTTTTAAGATAGAAGTTGAAGCATACATTCCCTTAGGTCAATACTCATTATCACTGTCTCTCATTCAATGCTACAAGGTCATCCTATGGGTCTCCAATGGTCACCTATTATTCAGTCTGTCTCTAAGGTTAGCTACACTGATAGCAAAACTTAATCGTTCAGGTGACTTCCCTAGAGTGGACGGCTACTAGGGTTATACCAGTTTTTTATTCTTAAGGCCAACAAGCAACCGACAGTTCTAAGGAGCTCTACCCAAACCTATGGGTATCCACTTAGTCTGAATAATTAATCGCCATTGTTGGCTATGCCAACAATTGATCATGCAGCCCACGGTTTCTAGGGTCAAGTCTATCTATCTAGTGTCTTCCTCAAGGAACTAATTCCCACAGAGGCTCACTCTAGACTTACCCAACGATCGACTAAGATCTATCTATCAACATTACGGTCAATTCCCAATCCGACATACGATTCTCATTGTTCCAATAATCCATCAAGTAAATTCCCAACGATTCAATTTCTATTCCAAATCCTTTATACTCACACGAACCCATAAGCCAAGGCTAACTATTCAAGGGTCATCGATTTTGTTAGTCTCAACAGGACTATAGAATCATACTATTTGGTCTGTATGACGAAGTCACACCACTAAGTCATAAGCTAACAATCTATATCCCAACCAACAATCACCTATACTGACATTATCCAACACGTTTGGAATTTCTCAATCCCATTCGTTTCTCAATCATCAAACTATCTTATGGGAATTCTTAAATCTCATGCAACAATGGTCAAATAGTTCATCAATTCAATCCGATAATTTATGTATCACTTAACCATCCTCTAGGCAACACAATAGTCAAAGTGGCTACTTGTTACTTTTCTAATCCCATTAAATTCCTCAGCATACATGCACATAGGCAATGACTATCCTTTGGTGATCAAGATGGATTAACATCTATTACACCTTAGGGTCAAAGCGTAGATCTCTAATATTCCTTTGATTCATCGACGATATTTCCAAAACTTTCAGCTACGCAACCAACTTTGTATTAGCCACATTTAATTTACATCCAACCAATCGAAGTCAACATTCAGATGTTCTAAGCCACAACATTCTCTAGCCAAATCCATTTACCCATAGCATACTAACTTCTTACTAGTCTGAGTCATCACTCGACTAAATAATTTCTAACCAAGCCACCGGTTACAATTTCTGACAATCTTACTACTCAATAAAATATCACCGTCAAGGGACACTCGAGTCATCTAGCAGCAATACATGACTCCCAGCTAAGTCTCGGCACTACCCAGTACCCACAGATAGTCTCATTTCTATTCTATGGAAAGGGTCAACATACATCTCGTTCTGAGGTGGTAGAGGCAATATACCACTCAGTAACGAAGCCATCCTTAAACAATACCAACTCAATCTATTCCGCACATTCGTGATCTATAATGATCACAATACTTAACCAACATCTCGGGGTCTCAATATCACAAGCCAACATTCTTAGGGTCTCAAAAGCACTAGCGAGCACATATGAGTCAACTTACTAGTTCTGCTGAACTCATCCATCAATTATTTCATTCCCAATCTTTCCCAACATCACAAGCAATTCTCAACTTGTTGCAGCATATAGCCATTTCCTTTATTCCCACATTCCAAATAGCATTCATAATAGCATACTATGGCACCGAGTCATTGTTGGGTTATTTGTGTCCAAAACAACAACAATCATTCATTTATGGGCATCACAATGTATATAGACTTATTGTATGAAACATCTAGTGAGCAACCAAGAGGGTCAATGATCTTTCAGACACGAACAACATAGGATGATTACAGAACAACAACAATATAATCGCGGAAGCAATCTTTAATTTAATCCTGGAAGCAACGTTGAGTGATCGCGGAAGCAACTTTGGTAAATCGTCGATGCAACTTTGATTTGAAATGAATCAAAGAAGAGACCAAGGACGTAAAACCTGGCTCTGATACCAATTTGTCACGCCCCGATTCATAGAGTCATTTATTCACATATTTTATCTATTGGAATCGATCGTCCTCGCTTGGGCGTGATGCCGTACAAATCTGGTATTGCACTTGTACAAGGCAAAGATAGTACATAACCGATTATTCTTCAAATATGAACACATCACAACGGCAGAAGCAGATAAATTAAATTTAATGAGGATAATATTTCTCATTGAATATAAGTACATCACTTCTTTATAGCAGCGGAGAAAAAGAGTAACTTGAAGCCACACAGAGATATGTAGAACTTTATTCTCTTTATTGATAATTGAAGAAGAGTACAAGACTTGTATTGAAGTACAATGATTATAGAATATCTCACTTTACATTGAAAACCAACTGAACAATGCTATATAGCTTACATTTCATATTTGGATACCATAGATTACAATTCGATATACCGACTTGGCTTACAATCTCACTGGTACAACTGGTTACAATGTTCCATACATTATGCCCTTTATAAACAGAAGACATCATCTTGTGCAAGGAGAGCTTCTGTATGCCCAACAAATCTTCGATGCCGCGGAACCAATCCAGCTAATCCTTTGTGTGTAGAACATTCCAAGCACGAGCACCTGCCCACAAAACGTGGGTCAGTACATCATCTATGTACTGGCGAGCAGAATCCAACCCACTCGCATAAACCAACAATAAAGTGATCATTTAAGCAAGCATTTATTTGAGTGATCTTTCTACTTGGGCCTAACATCAGTTTATAGTTCATGGGCAATAATTAGAGTGAAGCATGTAAACATATTCTTAGCAATATTCATGTGGACATATCATTATAACATCCTTGGGGTTATCATACAAAGGCGTCATTGAGGCATCGTTAACATTAACATCTTAAAACATGTTATGACAATTCTCACTTCAAGCATCATTTAGCATAGATGTTATGTTTGAGCACTATTTAAAGTATGGCATCTTTCTAGCATACTTGAATGAAACATGTTAAGCAGGCAAGTTAAACCAACTTATACAATATCACAATTATATGATTTCTTACCGATAGCCGACTTTTCGTACTTGCATCAAATGCAGGTTACCCGATATACTTACTCTGCCTGCACAAAACATTCATTAGCATGCATCCCGACTACATGGTCACTGGTGTTGTTAAACTATATGGACTCTTTTTATTTTATTTCATTTTAAGATAATGCGGTCAGCATAGTAGGTGGCGAGCCTCTATGCCACCCCGCCTTACCCGTGCTCCCATAGCACTCATTATTGTTTCCTCCTAGGCCGAATCGGTCCCTAGGGCCCTAGGAACCGTTCGAGGAAATTATTACTCAAACCTTGTATACAAGTTGTCCATGACCATGCGAATGCGTGTCGGACTCGATTGTGAACAAAATCACATGGTAAAACATATTAAGGAAAGTAAAGGCAACAATGCATCATTAGCCATATTCAATGACTTATTCATTTCATCGTTACCATCTGTCACGCCCCAGAACCAGAATACTGGAGAGCGGGGGCAGACACAGCCAGCTACGTATATTGAAATAGAATACATCTCAACTATACGGTCACGGCTGTCTAGATATGAGGGTTTACTACAAGCCAGCAGTCTCTTAAGGTCAAGCCTATTGTCTCAATCTCAAGCAATTAACAGAATTACAAGATGTTAGAGCATCAAATATATATATGTAAGGCGTCCCAAATATTACATATTGGATGATCATGAAGCTAGTCGTACAAAATGATAGGACTAGCAAGAGTTCAGTCATACATGAGCAACCCTAGGATTTGTTAATCATGTTACAGCCCGTAGGCAGACAGTAAGTAAATGTGCATCGAGCTAACAGGTGCTCGTCGGCAAACGCCTCAAAAGAATAAATTACATATAAGTGGGTGAAACAAAAAGGAAAACCCACTCTTGGCCCGGGTTCCGTCTAGTTGTCACCATTGGGCTGGAAGCTTGGTAGATCCTCGGGAGCTGCTCCAAAATCTGGCCACACAAAACCAGCTGGGTCAAACCCCAGAAAGAGCAAGTGCCACAAAGGAGGCCACAAATAAGAACAAAAGCCAGCATATCAGAACATAAAGAATAAAAGAAAAGTACAAGTAGTAAAAGTACACAGGGCGATAAACGACTAGGGACGTGGAACCATTCCGGGAGCCAGGTTACAATCCTTAAACCAAACAAGGACCGGAATTGTATCCCTTCGCCTGAATAGCTCACTGTCTCTACCCATTTATCGTTAGAGATAAGTAAAACAATCATGATCAAGGGATAACAGGTACAGGGGCTAGACAAGACTTAGACAGGGCTAGACACCATTCATTCACAATCGGCCAAGCAAGTACTACGGCTTACTACTTTAGCTAACTAGGGTTATCACAAGCCTAATTACTAACAAGATGCAAGTGAGAAACTCCCAGTCCCAAGCCCTGCAGACCATCCAGTTATCCTTCCGCGGGTTGAGAGTTATAGGTGGGTACATTGCCCGGGAGACAAATGTACCCTTAGGTGACTTAGAGGGTGCAACACATGACAGTGTGCTGGAAATGTGCTCTACTCGTCGGCAAGCTACAAGTCCATTAAAGCGCCCAGATAACGAGATTGCCTGTGACTGGGAATTCTCCATGTTCTAGTTTGATCTAATCATTAGCCTAATCCAATTTAGCGCGAGTCCCTGGCCGTGGTACCCAGGAAGTCACGTCCTAGACATGATGCAAGACAAGACAAGTGGATTGTGCAAGCAAGCAAGCAGGAACACCCACGGTGTCAAGGCAAGTCAAGTCAAGTTATCAAGTCAAGTCAAGTCAGGAGTGCGCCGCCACGGGCCACTATCAAGTTATCAAGGTAAATCATGTCAGGGTACTTGTTAGGGGTGCGCCACGACGGGCCACTATCATGTCAGGTTGGTCATGTCAGGAGTGCACCACTACGGGTCACTGTCAAGTTAGGCTAGTACCTTGTCATACCAGGCCATGTACAATAGTCATTCCAAATATATAAGTAAAAATCAAGTTCATGACAAAAAGGCGTAAGGATATAAAATGGGCGTAAAATACCTAATAAAATACTAATATAAATAGGACTATAGAAGAGCCAAAATCAAGGAATAACAAATTCATCATAGACAAGTAGGTTGTGCAGGGTATATACTGCGCAGGGTGCCAAGTGCGCAGGGTGAGCTACGCAGGGTACCAACTGCGCAGGGTGCCAAGTGCGCAGGGGCACAGGGCAGATTGCGCATGAACAGACTGCGCAGAAGTGAACTGCGCATGGGTGGATTGCGCAGGAACAGACTGCGCAGGAGTGAACTGCGCATGGGTGGATTGCGCAGAAGTTACTTTGCGCATGGCTGGCTTGCGCATGGCTAGCTTGCGCCGGCGCAATCCAGCGCAGCGCAAAGCACTGGCTGAGGTCATGCGCAATCGGTCCTGCGCTAATGAGCACAGGCCGGAGGGGGTGCGCAATCGGCCATGCGCTAAAGAGCGCAAGGCAGAGAGCTGTTCTTCCTGGCCGAGAACAGGTCCAAGAACACCAAGAACTTCAAATCCTCATAACTTTGTCAAATCAAAACCAAATCTAGATTTTTAAGGTTCTAACTTGAGTAAAATTGAATTCTCTTCCACATGGAAGCATCAAAACAAGCAAAAATCAAAGTTTAATAGATCAAAACCAAGGATTTCCGAAAATAATCAAAACTTAGATCTAGAACAATGGAGACTCCAAATCACAAAATTCCAAGTTCTAATGTTGATCTACATGTCCTAATCTATCAAATGGATAAATAAAATTGGGTGCTTATTTGTTGGCAAGGTGCACTTGCCTATGGTGGAGTAGTGTAGAGGAAGGAAGAAGAAGAAGATGGAGAAGTAAATGAAAAAAAAGAGGAGAGAGAAAGTTAGGTGGGATTTAATGGAGGTAGTTGTGGTGGAAATGAGGGAGGAGTGTAGGTTAATGTGCACCAATTCATATTGAACCAAACCTAATCAAACCAAACCAATTAAAACCGAGCCGAGCCGAAACCTGAAATACGAGAAAACCCAAAATTCCGCAAGTCAAGAAAATAAAATACGTGCCAAAATTAATTACGAGCATAAATACGAAATACGGAAAATGAGGGTGACACCATCATTTCATTTGGTGATCTCAATGATCCCAGCTTTATCATTTCTCATTCATTGCTTCATTGCAACGCATCTCAAATCATTCCTTTCTTAAGAGGAACTTAACATTCATTCATTTTTTATAAGGGACAGGCAGCATTTCATATTCTTACAACAGTTATAGAGAGAGTACATGAATCTAGTATTTTATTCAATTCATTGGGTCGATAGCACAGCCAGTTCATTTATTATTCTATCATTCACAAGGCATCTCCTTAATCAAGTGTTTTATCGTTTCAGCAACATTAAGCATAAGGGGCAATGTTATCAATCCATTCTCAGGCCTTAAGTCACATTTGCAGTTCAATGTTTTGTATATTTCAATAATTCTCAACATAGGCATCTCTATTATTCAGCAACTATAACATGGGACATTTAGGGACAATTTATAGCATTTCAATACTTCATTTATTAAGCATGAAGGAGTAAGGAGGAGGAAGGACAGTTCCAGTCACCCAAAATTCCACTAAGCGTAGGTTCACCAGCGAGCCACGTTCCAATACCCATTCGGTCCAGCCAGCTAAGAGAGACTGCGTCAGTCTCAATTCTTCTGATTCCCAACATAAGTCACGGTCCAATATTCTGATCCCATCCAATAAGCCAACCAAATGCCTTGTGCGGAGCGGGGCATTACAAAACCATAGTCGATAGTATGGGTTTTCTACCCAAGCTCGTGTCACTCAGATTTCTAAACATCGAGCACGATTACCTATTTCGCATGAAGACATTCGTTGTGCAGCACAACGAAATCGAATTCATTCAAATTGCCCATTCTAACCAATTCATGTATTCGATCACGAGGTCATCTAGCTCGATAATACGTTGCGCCCCAATCTCACACGAGTCCGATTATCTACGGTGGTTCATGAATCACCATGCAACACTCCCGCAGAATAATCATTCTCATCGGGGCGTAACTCTTGTTTGAGTTTAGACTAACTCATTATCGATACACGGATTGGCCCTACTCAATCCTCAAGTTCAATTCTTCAAGCACACCAAGTTATTCTCAAGTTTACCTTCGCGTCAAACTACAAGTTGAAGCATACGGATTGCCACGCCATGCAAGTTCAATCACCCCCGCTGTATAAATCACCATACCAGCGCTCACGCGGAGTGATCGCCCTAATCGGCGCGACGCATGTACGAGGCTGGAGTTGCGCTCGCATAAGACAAGTATGTCGACGTTGGGGTTATCGTCGAAGTAAATCCAAGCATTTTTATTTTCATCAAAGCCAAGATCTCAATTCGATAGTCTGCCCGTTATTCGTTCAACTAGGAAATCCTCGAGCCAAGTCTATCTTTTCCTCGACACATTTTAACATCCCAAGTATAGCATCCAACGGAATAATGACATTTGCACGGTCGTCATTCGTCGAGTCAGAGTACCCCCAAGTTATTGCATATCGATCTTTGATACGTCTCAATACCATCGATGATATGCGTAACCTGACGATCTTCCTTTGCAACCGATTTTGAGTCGTGCATTGATGATGTTGTCTGAGTTGGATGTTCCACGATTTCATTTAATATTCAAGATCAAGTTCAACTACTATTCCTCAAGCTAGTTTCAAGATCATTGTTCAAACTCAAGTCACAATTCATTTGAATCAGTCCGAAATCGTACGCGCGATCCTCTAAGTTTCCTCAATCAAGACCATTCATTTTCATTCATCGTTCCGAACCATTTTCTAACTCGCATTGCACAATGACAAGTTATCTGAACGACATGTCATTCGGGACATTCGAAGTCACGACCAACTAAGTGTGACGCGCTCTAAGGCTTTGTGCGATCGCATCGCCTCGCCGACATACTCGCCGTTACTCGAAATCCTCAATATTTGCTCGAATGATTTATAAGAAAATCCATACATCACTCGAATTCGAGCTATCCGATCTAGTCCTCAATTACGTTCGCATCAATCTTTAAAACATCCTTCGGATTCGTTTGACGAATCCCTAGACTAATCGTTCGCATCGTATCGACGCGCTAGGTCGATCGCACTATTCCTCGAAATCCAAGTCAATCCTCCGTGTACGCCTAAGCGTTAACTCGATAGCATTCCTATCGATAGACATTATAAGTACAGCTTCGCTTCCGACCGAGCGTACTTGATATCGCTCGCGACTCATTTGCACCAAAAGGTCGAGGTGCGCGATACGTGGCACAACTTAGCCGAAAGGCCGTGCACATGGCTATCCCATGCGGACAATATTCCGAGTTTGCACGCTCAATTGCTAGGTCGACGCAAGACTAGTTATGCACGTATACGACATGTTAACTTAGCATGTGTTTTCTATCGAGTCATGTTTAACATCGTTCGGCACAAAGGCCTACCAATGAGTCCGGTAACGGCCTATCGATGCGTTCGAGCGAACGCATGTACGAGCTTTTAAAAATATTTAGACTTATTGTATGGACATGCCGAGGGATATTTGAGAGAGAGCGCAAACTTGTCTTCCAACGACGAGCTTTCAAAACTGAGGATTTTGACGTGAAGTCCAAGGACGTAAAGCCGTGCTCTGATACCATTATTGTCACGACCCGCACCCGAGAGTAAGGGCACGAGACGTGAATACGTCCAGCCTACGTCGCAGTGTCGGCGGTAGAACGCTGTCCTAGGTCACAACATCTAGCAATGTAAATATCTAAACAGTTTATACTCCCCGAATGGTGGTGACATAGCAATAGAAACTCAATCACAACTAAGGAAGATATAGCACGATATGAACAGAACTCAAGGATATGAAATAGATAAAACCATAGTCTAAGATAAATCCCAGCAGTACATGTCTCGGATAAAAGAATATATACAACTGAAGTCCACATAAAGAGTCTAACTAGAACATGATCCAACTACAAAGATAAAAGCCTAACTATCTAGTCTAGGCAGTCGGGGGAAGGTCCTCAGCTACTGCTGGATCCTCCTGAGGGTCCAGCTCACAGGTGTCATCAAGGGCTGCCCCGTAATAGGTGTCCAGGCAAGCCTCCTCCTCATCCTCTGTAATATTTCAACAGGTCCAGTCAGGGCAGGAGCGAGCACAGTATATCTCAACAATTTATAGCAGGTTAGAAAATATAAACATGCAGTAAAGTAAGATATAAGTACTGAAAAAAATGCGGTATGTAAGCAGGAAGAGAACTGTAATGTAAATATCTACTATACATAGAGAACTAGCAGTGACTAGTGAGTCAGAGTACAATCATGAACATGTAAATGGCCTGGGATGATTCTGATAAGACACTAAGGAATGATTCTGATAAGAAACTACTGGTGTATTATTCACATGTCAATTTATACTCCCCCGTACCCCCAATCAATACACAAGGATCCAGCCAGGTTATGTTATATGATGCCATATAACAGACCCCGAAGGTGATAGACCCCGAAGGTGATGAACCCCGAAGGTGATAGACCCCGAAGGTGATACATTGTAGACCCATAAATGGGATAAGGATTCCAGGAAGACTCTACGATCATAAGAGTATATGTTGTAAGTGATCAAGGAACCAATGAAGCATGTGATATGCCATGTAAGTGAAACGCACAGAACATGTAGTACCTGATGCTCCCTAAGGATAACATCTCAAGAAGGGATCCATATAGTACCAATTCGTGTGACCATCGTGACAGTACAAGTAAAGTAATCTACTGCAGGAAATAATTCTAAGCATGATATGAAATGATCAGAGAATGTACTGGCCTGTAACCGAGTGTCCGGTATGAAACGTACTGTCCAAGGAGTGGTGTCTGGTTCCTAATCAGAACAGCACAAGTCACAACAAGTCCAGAATATCAAAATGGAGTTCTACTATGCATTCTATATGATTCTAAGTCAATCTAGACCAAAGTCAACTCTTGGTCAACTCTGGTCAACCCTAGAAGTCAAACTAGGTCCACCAAGTCTAATTTAGTCTAAACTAGGCTAACTAGTCTTCATTAGTCTTAAACAAGTCTAGCTAAACACTCCTACACATCACTAGGTCACTCTAGCATCACACTTACAAAATTAGATATTCCTATACATTATTTATTCACAAAACTCTATTAACCTTTATAGGAACACAACTTACAATATAAATAGATACATACATTTGAGTTAACACATATATATAGATATTCATGTATATAATATACATTCACATTGCCTAGACATATGGATACCTACATGTGCATAATAGATTACATATAGGATAATTACATACATATACATAGGTTACAAATATATATTGGTTTATACAAAATAGGCACTTACATATGTATAGAGAGTGAGTGTCTGTGTATGTGGGGCTATGTGACAGGATCAATAGTGTCAAAGTGCAGGAAAACAGTGTCAAGGTGCAGGAATAATAGGCTGTGTGTGTGGGTGATGGACAGGAACTAGTAAATGACAGTGAATGCAACATAGAGCATTGAAGAATGTAATTATCTACAGGAAATGGAAATAGGGAAGAAATGTGTAACTGTGCAATGGTGTGCAGGAAAACAAGTGACACGCAAATCAGTCATGTATCAATCCCAATATACAATTTACTCTCTTGTTCTCAGATTTGATTAAACAAATGACAGTTAACTACAACTATAAACAGGTTTTACATTCCCAGGTTTGAAAACAGTCCAAACATCCCCTTCAAATTCAGTTCTCCACTCAATGTGTACCATGATTTCTCAGAGTATCACATACTGTATCAACATGCTCTTAGCAAGGAAAGAAAAAGGAAATCAATTTACTGACTCACAGGTTTTACATATTCAGACTTATGAACAGTCCAACAGCAATGCATACATATATTTGAAGAACAGGAAAGGAATGAAGAAAGGGCAGTTCATTGATGAACATGTATAATTAACTCAAAATCATAATGTGAACCCTTAACCCATTTACAGTCCACCAATTAACCACTACTTCAATACCAACTAACCCTGGTGAGCTAAGCATATGGGAAATCTTAACTAGAACTTAACCAGCAATTTAACATCAACATTTAGGATTAAAACTATGGAACAATGTCAATTGAAACTGAATTAACAGGATACTCAAGTATCAGAACAGTGTTCATCAATGTGAAATTAAAAGCAACTAAGGAATCATGAACCAAATGATTGGAAATAATGCAAACACCCCTCGTGCACAACCTCCAACACCATCTAGTGTCACCCCCAAGCCGACACGGCGTGACCATACCAATAAACACAAGAAAGACACAAACAGTGCACAAACAGTGCACTGTCTCGTGCACACGTGCACTTGTGTCGTGTGCACGACACAGGACGCGAATGGTCCTCATGGTGACACACATGGGTAGCCTACCTATAGGGCTACCCCATGGACCCACTGTCCAGTGTCCACGATGTGTCTAGGTTGGACACGAGATCCGTGTCAGTGGAGAAAACCTACAGTGCACAGACTGGGCATTTCCCCGTGCACACGAGTTTCCAAGCTCGACACGACACCAACCGACACAAGGCTTGGGGAGTGTCATGACAGACACTGCCCCTTGCTTCGTGTCAATTTTCGTGTCCAAAAGCCATGTGTCGTGTCCGCTACAGGGCCCGAGTAGCAGGGGATCCTTGTAGTAGTGCGCGGCCGTGTGCACGCGCTTGTCCATAGCATAAAATTGACACGGGACGACACTAAAACTTGGATACAAGGACACGAACCACTAGGCTAGACCTAGATCCTATTTCCTATTTAAAAGGAATGGTTTAAAATGGTCGACCTGCCCTCTGTGGCATTAGGTCGAGCACCTTGCCCATAGCTCTGATACGTGTCCAGAACGGACACGAATCACTTGATACTGGACACAATCCATTCCAGACCTTAGGGGGGACCTTAGGCTTCCTATTCATGAAGACTACAGGAGATTTTATGGAGAAATGAGAGATATACCTCTATGTGAAGTTCAATGGAAAGAAAACCTCCTTGTGAGCTCCTCACTTGGTATCCCAAATCCTCCAAATTAAATCCAAACTGAATCAAACATTCACAACAGCAAGGAAATCATCATTAGGAACTATTGCAACAAGTTTGAGGAATTTAGGACCTATATTGGAATTATAATGGATTTTTCTATGTAAGAACTCACCTTCTTGAAAAATAGGGTTCTTCCTATGGAAAGAGGCAACCCTAGTTTTGAGAGGGATTATATAGGGTGGGATTCCCAAGGCTAAGGGTGGCCGGCCACTTATCATTTGGATAAGGTTGAGTCCAAGTGTAAGGCTTGGGCTAAGTTCACAAGCTAGTTAAGGCTAAACCTAATCAATGTTCTAAAACCATAAGTCATGGCTTATGACTTACTAAACCTATTGCTAATTTGACTAAACCAAGTCTTAGGCTAGGTTTGACTAGAGTCACTTGACCTTAACCATGGCCCACTAACTAGGGTTAGCTTCTAGGTAGGTCTACAAAGTCAACACTAGTCAAAAGTCTACCTAGTCAAACAATTCCAAATAAATTCCTAAAAATTCCCATAAATCTAATTAATACTAATAAATTTAAAAATACTCCAAAATGACAAAAATACCCTCACACTAGAAATGTGGTAGTGACAAATCTACCCTCCTTAAAAGAATTTTGTCCTCGAAATTGAAAGGCGAAATGCAACTGATGAGAAGGATAGAAGGTATACCTCAAGGTCCAAAAAGATAGGGGTACCGCTCGCGCATCTCATCCTCCAGCTCCCAGGTAGACTCTCCTGGAGAATGATGCCTCCATGCGACGCGTACCAAGGGTATCACCTGGTTCCTCAGGACCTTCTCCCGTCGATCCAGAATCTCCACAGGCTGCTCTGGATAGCTGAGAGAATGACCCACCTCAATCTCCGAATGATCGAGCATATGGCTAGGGTCAGCCACATACCATCTCAACTGTAATACATGGAATACGTTGTGGACCCCCACAAGTGCAGGCGGCAAGTCTAGCCTATAAGCCACGTCACCGACTCTCCCGCTGATAACGAAAGGGCCGATGAAGCGCGTGCTAAGCTTTCCGCCTCCACCAAAACGTATCGTACCACAAGTCGGAGATATCCTCAAGAAAACCTAGTCTCCGACCTAATCACAAGCAAGGTCTCAATTAATAAATAACAACATGATCAAAAATTCAAAAACAACAACCAAAATCTAATCCTACTCTAATCTGTACCTCAAACTCCAAGGGCCTCCGGTGGCTATCGGCCCAGTGCCAATGTCTGTCCTGCGCCACGCGAAGTCTGTCCCTGATGAGCTTCACCTTCTCCGCCGCATCCACAATCATCTCTGGCCCCAGCAAGGCTCGCACGCCAGCATCATCCCAGGATAAGGGTGTACGGCACCTACGCCCGTACAGAGCCTCGAAAGGTGACATCTCGATGTTGGCCTGGAAACTATTGTTATAGGCAAACTCTACTAAATGAAGATGATCCTCCCAAGAACCTCCAAAGTCCAGGACGCACGTCCGCAGCATATCCTCTAGAGTCTGAATAGTCCGCTCTGACTGTCCGTCCGTCTGGGGGTGGTATGCAGTACTAAACTTGAGCTGAGTGCCCAAGCTGGTCTGCAGACGCCTCCAGAAATGGGAAGTAAAATGGCTATCCCGATCTGAGACGATGTTGACCGGAACTCCGTGGATCCTGACTATCTGCCGCATATACATCTCTGTCAGTCTCTCTGTAGACGTACCCACCTTGAATGGCAAAAAGTGGGCCGATTTGGTCAACCTGTCCACGATGACCCAAATTGCGTCTTTCCCTCCTGGAGTATGCGGCAATCCTGATATGAAGTCCATCGTGATATGCTCCCATTTCTACTCAGGAATGGGCAGCGGCTGCAACAATCCACCGGGCCTCTGCCTCTCTGCCTTGACCTACTGGCAGACCAAGCATCTAGCTACGAACTGGGACACCTCCCGCTTCATTCCTGACCACCATACGTGCTCCCGCAGATCTCGGTACATCTTGTTGGCACCCGGGTGTATAGAGTACTGAGATCTGTGGGCCTCCTGCATAATCTACTCTCTGAGCTCCCCGGTAGGCACACTTAGCCTGGCACCGTGCCACAGGGCACCATCCTCTGCAAGTGAAAACTCAGGATCCCCCACTCCAATACTGATCTGCTCTCTGATACTCTGAAAAGCCACATCCTGAAACTGAGCCGCCTTGATCCTATCCATCAAGTCTGACTGAATCTGTATCCCCCATAGCTGCATCTTTACCCCCGGTACGATCACCTCAATCCCAAGGCTCTCCAAGTCGGCAAGCAAATACCGATCCATGGTCAAACACATGGCCGTCGGATACCTACTCAAGGCATCGGCAACCACGTTGTCTTCCCTGGGTGGTACTGAAGTAGGATGTCAAAATCCTTCATCAACTCCAGCCATCTGTGTTGTCTCATGTTCAACTCCTTCTGAGTGAACACATACTTAAGGCTCTTGTGATCTGTGAAGATCTCCACCCTTTCACCGTACAGATAATGCTTCCATAACTTCAAAGCAAAAATCACGGCTGCCAGCTCCAGGTCGTGGGTAGGGTAATTCTTCTCATAGGGGCGTAACTGCCCGGAAACTTAGGCAATTACCTTCCCGTGCTGCTGCAACACACAACCCAGCCCCTTCCCTGAAGCATCACTATAAATAGTGAAACCACCTGATCCTGAAGGCAACGTCAGAATCGGAGCTGTCGTAAGCCGCTTCTTCAACTCATCAAAAGCTGCCTGACACTCCTCTGACCAAACATACTCAGTATCCTTCCGGGTCAACCGTGTCAACGGCTCTGCAACCCGGAAGAAATCCTGCACAAATCTCCGGTAATATCCTGTCAACCCCAGGAAGCTCCTGATCTCTGCAACTGAAGTCGGCGCTGTCCATGCCTCGACTGCCACAATCTTCTTGGGGTCAACTGAGATACCATCTCCAGTCACCACGTGCCCCAAAAAATCCACCCGTTCTAAGAAAAACTCACACTGGGAGAGTTTTCCATAAAGCTGCTCCTTCTTGAGAACCTCCAGCACTATCCTCAAATGCTCTTCGTGCTCCTCCTCAGTCTTAGAATAGATCAAGATATCATCAATAAATACTACTACAAACTGATCCAGATACTGATGGAACACCTTGTTCATAAGGTTCATAAACACAGCTAGTACATTGGTTAGCCCAAACGGCATAACTAAAAACTCGAACTGCCCATACCGCGTCCTGAAAGCGGTCTTGGGGATATCCTCCCCCTTCACCTTCACCTGGTGATATCCCGACCTCAGATCAATCTTAGAAAATACCCGAGCTCTGCTCAACTGGTCAAATAGATCGTCGATCCGCGGCAGTGGGTATTTGTTCTTGATCGTGAGGTTGTTGAGTGCCCTATAGTCAATACACATGCGTACTGACCCATCCTTCTTCGTCACAAACAACACTGGTGCACCCCATGGCGACGAACTCGAGCGGATGAAGCCCTTGTCCTGCAGCTCATCCACCTGCTTCTTCAGCTCCACCAGCTCGCTGTTGTTCACCCGATAGACATGCTGAGAAATGGGCTATGCTCCTGGAACCAAGTCTATCGAGAACTCTATGCCCCTGTCTGGTGGCAGTCCCGGCAACTCCTCCAGGAAAACATCTATATACTCTGCTATCAAGGGGTGTGGAATCGTCTGCTCCTCGACCGAGACTCCACAGAAGACTCTGCTGCTCTGCTCTGCCTGACGTCTGGAGTACTCGAACTCTGGCTCCCCCGGCACTCTGAACAGAACTCTATCCCCTCTGCAATCAATGCTGGCGTGGTGCCTGCTCAACCAATCCATGCCTACTACTATATCGTAGTTTGGCAATGGCATTACGAGCAGGCTCACCTCCAACTCACGGCCTCCCAAAACTACTCTCCGACGCTTACAAACATCACTCACGAGGATAATACCACCCCCGGTCGTGATCTTGTAAGTCACAGGCAACGATTCAGCTATGATACCGTGTCTAATCGCAAAAGATACTGAAATGAAGCTATGCGATGCACCAGAATCAAACAATACAAATACTGGACTGGAGTTGAAAAGAATCGAACCTGCAATCAGCTCTCCAGTCACCTCTGCATCTCCAGCTGCCATGGCGAAAGCTCGTCCCTGCTGGCCTCCCCTGGACTGCTGCTGGTGATGGACAAACCTCTGATGCTGCGTCGGCAGGGCTGGTCCCTGCTGCTGGCCCACTGGAGCTCTGGCTCCTCCTCCCGGAGCTGCTCGTACTATACGGTACTCCCTCATCTGGTGGTCTGCTAAACCATACAGTAGACACAGGCCCAGCCTCTTCCTGCACTCACTGGCAGCATGTCCATTCCTCCTACAGTATCCACAAGTGGTAACCTGCCTCTGGCCCTGCTGGTGCTGCCTCGGCTGCTGCTGGTGCTGAGCTGGTCTCTGCTGGATCGGCTGCGGCTGAAACTGCCTAGGCTGCTGGAACTGAAAGTGGGGACTCTTGGCCTGGCCCCCGCTGCTACTGCCTCCAACTGGATCCCTCCCTCTCTTGAGCCTAAGCTCAAGATTATCCTCAGCTAACAGGGCCCCCGTCAAAATCTCCTCAAATGTAGCATCTTGGTTCCCCTTGGTCAGGGACTTGACCTCCTTGACCAGACCCTTCCGGAACCGCTGGGCCTTCGCCGTCTCGCTCAACCCCTCAACAAACCTGCCGAGACGGCCAAACTCTTCCGCATACTCCTCAACTGAGAGGCTCCCCTGGACCAAGCTCTCAAACTGCGTCTCCAAGGCTATGACTGCGGAATCCAGGAAGAACTTCTTCTTGAAGAAGCCCCGGAGCTGCTCCCAAGTCTGCCCTGGTACCCCCACCCTGGGGTCCGACTGATACCAGGTACAAGCAAGATCTCGCATCCGGCTAGCTGCTGCCTCGATTTGAAGGTCTGTCGGAATCCTTGCCAAGCGGAAGATCTCCTCCATATGCTCGATCCACTCGTCGGCATACAGGATCCCGTCTGTCCCTATGAAATCCCTGGGGCTCATCTTCTGAAACTGCTCGATCCCCGGTGTCCTCTGCTGCTGTACCACCAGTCAAGCTGCGGCTGTCGTGACAGCCAACTCCATGCCTCTATCCTGTCGAGCCTGCTGTCGGTCCATGAACTGCTGAAAATATGCGAACATCTGAGCTGCGTCCACATGTCTTAGAGGCGGTGGTGGCTGGAAAGGATCCTCTGGATAGACCGGGTCCTGCCTCCCAGTCGGTGGATGCATACCCCCTGCAGCGGCTGCCGAAGTCTCAACACGAGCGGAGGTAGCAAGAGCTGCAGTCCCCTGGCCTCGCCGTGCTGGCTGAGAGGTAGCAGTCCCCTCTATAGCATCCTCATGGACGGCACGCTGTGAACGAGTCTCTACCATCCTGAAGATAGACAAACAAGAGTATCAATTTCTGAGAAAGAAGCGAAATAACAAAGGCGGACAGTTATAATTCAAAGGATCAGCAGACAAAAGGATTTAGATGGCAATAAAAGAAATTTTCCTAAAGTGATTGAGTATCTTAAAATTAATATCCTATATCCTATAGCAGGCTGTAGTGATACTCTAGTTCGAGTACCACTACACTTCTAGTCTAGACCTGCATGGGCCACCACTAAAAATGTGTCACGACCCGCACCTGAGAGTAAGGGCACGAGACGTGAATACGTCCAGCCTACGCGGCAGTGTCGGCGGTAGAACGCTGTCCTAGGTCACAACATCTAGCAATGTAAATATCTAAACAGTTTATACTCCCCGAATGGGGGTGACATAGCAATAGAAACTCAATCACAACTAAGGAAGATATAGCACGATATGAACAGAACTCAAGGAAATGAAATAGATAAAACCATAGTCTAAGATAAATCCCAGCAGCACAAGTCTCAGATAAAAAAATATATACAATTGAAGTCCACATAAAGAGTCTAACTAGAACATGATCCAACTACAAAGATAAAAGCCTAACTATCTAGTCTAGGCAGTCGGGGGAAGGTCCTCAGCTACTGCTGGATCCTCCTGAGGGTCCAGCTCACAGGTGTCATCAAGGGCTGCCCCGTAATAGGTGTCCAGGAAAGCCTCCTCCTCGTCCTCTATAATATTTCAACAGGTCCAGTCAGGACAGGAGCGAGCACAGTACATCTCAACAATTCATAGCAGGTTAGAAAATATAAACATGCAGTAAAGTAAGATACAAGTACTGAAAGTATGTAAATAGGAAGAGAACTGAAATGTAAATATCTACTATACATAGAGAACTAGCAGTGACTAGTGAGTCAGAGTACAATCATGAACATGTAAATGGTCTGGGATGATTCTGATAAGACACTAAGGAATGATTCTGATAAGAAACTACTGGTGTATTATTCACATGTCCATTTATACTCCCCCGTACCCCCAATCAATACACAAGGATCCAGCCAGGTTATGTTATATGATGCCATGTAACAGACCCCGAAGGTGATAGACCCCGAAGGTGATGAACCCCGAAGGTGAAAGACCCCGAAGGTGATACATAGTAGACCCATAAATGGGATAAGGATTCCAGGAAGACTCTACGATCATAAGAGTATATGTCGTAAGTGATCAAGGAACCAATGAAGTATGTGATACGCCATGTAAGTGAAACGTACAAAACATGTAGTATCTGATGCTCCCTAAGGATAACATCTGAAGAATGGATCCATATAGTACCAATTCGTGTGACCATCGTGACAGTACAAGTAAAGTAATCTACTACAGGAAATAATTCTAAGCAGGATATGAAATAATCAGAGAATGTACTCGCCTGTAACTGAGTGTCCGGTATGAAACGTACTGTCCAAGGAGTGGTGTCTGGCTCCTAATCAGAACAGCACAAGTCACAACAAGTCCAGAATATCAAAATGGAGTTCTACTATGCATTCTATATGATTCTAAGTCAATCTAGACCAAAGTCAACTCTTGGTCAACTCTGGTCAACCCTAGAAGTCAAACTAGGTCCACCAAGTCTAATTTAGTCTAAACTAGGCTAACTAGTCTTCATTAGTCTTAAACAAGTCTAGCTAAACACTCCTACATATCACTAGGTCACTCAAGCATGACACTTACAAAATTAGATATTCCTATACATTATTTATTCACAAAACTCTATTAACCTTTATAGGAACACAACTTACAATATAAATAGATACATACATTTGAGTTAACACATATATATAGATATTCATGTATATAATATACATTCACATTGCCTAGACATATGGATACCTACATGTGCATAATAGATTACATATAGGATAATTACATACATATACATAGGTTACAAACATATATTGGTTTATACAAAATAGGCACTTACACATGTATATAGAGAGTGAGTGTGTGTGTATGTGGGGCTATGTGACAGGATCAATAGTGTCAAAGTACAGGAAAACAGTGTCAAGGTGCAAGAATAATAGGCTGTGTGTGTGGGTGATGGGCAGGAACTAGTAAATGACAGTGAATGCAACATAGAGCAGTGAAGAATGTAATTATCTGCAGGAAATGGAAACAGGAAAGAAATGTGTAACTGTGCAATGGTGTGCAGGAAAACAAGTGACAGGCAAATCAGTCATGTATCAATCCCAATATATAATTTACTCTCTTGTTCTCAGATTTGATTAAATAAATGACAGTTAACTACAACTATAAACAGGCTATACATTCCCAGGTTTGAAAACAGTCCAAACATCCCCTTCAAATTCAGTTCTCCACTCAATGTGTACCATGATTTCTCAGAATATCACATACTGTATCAACATGCTCTTAGCAAGGAAAGAAAAAGGAAATCAATTTACTGACTCACAGGTTTTATATATTCAGACTTATGAACAGTCCAACAGCAATGTATACATATATTTGAAGAACAGGGAAGGAATGAAGAAAGGGCAGTTCATTAATGAACATGTATAATTAACTCAAAATCATAATGTGAACCCTTAACCCATTAAAGTCCACCAATTAACCACTACTTCAACACCAACTAACCCTGGTGAGCTAAGCATATGGGAAATCATAACTAGAACTTAACCAGCAATTTAACATCAACATTTAGGATTAAAACTATGGAACAATGTCAATTGAAACTGAATTAACAGGATACTCAAGTATCAGAACAGTGTTCATCAATGTGAAATTAAAAGCAACTAAGGAATCATGAACCAAATGATTGGAAATAATGCAAACACCCCTCGTGCACAACCTCCAATACCATCTCGTGTCACCCCCAAGCCGACACGGCGTGTCCATAACAATAAACACAAGAAAGACACAAACAGTGCACTAACAGTGCACTGTCTCGTGCACACGTGCACTTGTGTCGTGTGCACGACACAGGACGCGAATGGTCCTCGTGGTGACACACATGGGTATCCCACCTATAGAGCTACCCCATGGACCCACTGTCCAGTGTCCACGATATGTCTAGGTTGGACAAGAGATCCGTGTCAGTAGGGAAAACCCACAGTGCACAGACTGGGCATTTCTCCGTGCACACGAGTTTCCAAGCTCGACACGACACCAACCGACACAAGGCTTGGGGAGTGTCATGACAGACACTGCCCCTTGCTTCGTGTCAATTTTCGTGTCCAAAAGCCACGTGTCGTGTTCGCTACAGGGCCCGAGTAGCAGGGGATCCTTGTAGCAGCGCACGACCGTGTGCACGCGCGTGTCCACAGTATAAAACCGACACGGGACGACACTAAAACTAGGATACAAGGACATGAACCACTAGGCTAGACCTAGATCCTATTTCCTATTCAAAAGGAATGGTTTAAAATGGTCGACCTGCCCTCTGTGGCATTAGGTCGAGCACCTTGCCCATAGCTCTGATACGTGTCCAGAACGGACACGAATCACTTGATACTGGACACAATCCATTCCAGACCTTAATGGGGGACCTTAGGCTTCCTATTCATGAAGACTACAGGAGATTTTATGGAGAAATGAGAGATATACCTCTATGTGAAGTTCAATAGGAAAAAACCTCCTTGTGAGCTCCTCACTTGGTATCCCAAATCCTCCAAATTAATCCAAACTAAATCAAACATTCACAACAGCAAGGAAATCATCATTAGGAACTATTGCAACAAGTTTGAGGAATTTAGGACCTATATTGGAATTATAATAGATATTTCTATGTAAGAACTCACCTTCTTGAAAAATAGGGTTCTTCCTATGGAAAGAGGCAACCCTAGTTTTGAGAGGGATTATATAGGGTGGGATTCCCTAGGCTAAGGGTGGCCGGCCACTTGTCATTTGGATAAGGTTGAGTCCGAGTGTAAGGCTTGGGCTAAGTTCACAAGCTAGTTAAGGCTAAACCTAATCAATGTTCTAAAACCATAAGTCATGGCTTATGACTTACTAAACCTATTGCTAATTTGACTAAACCAAGTCTTAGGCTAGGTTTGACTAGAGTCACTTGACCTTAACCATGGCCCACTAACTAGGGTTAGCTTCTAGGTAGGTCTACAAAGTCAACACTAGTCAAAAGTCAACCTAGTCAAACAATTCCAAATAAATTCCTAAAAATTCCCCTAAATCTAATTAATACTAATAAATTTAAAAATACTCCAAAATGACAAAAATACCCTCATACTAGAAATGTGGTAGTGACAATTATGTCACGCCCCGCTCCCGTAGGAGCGATCATCCTTGCTAAGGCGTGATGCCGCACGAGCCTAGATTGCGCTCGTGCAAGGCAGTTCCATTAGGGCTGATTACATCGACGGCGACGGGGTCATCGCAAAGAAGTCCCAAGCAGAAACATTGAATACATTGCAGCAGAATTTAAAGAAGAACTCATGAACACAAGTCATTCAAAAGAAGCTCTTTCATTGATATTGAACACAAGATTACATTTGTGGGCGCAAGGCCAAATTACAAGTCTCTCGTGCTCACTTTTCTCTCCTTTACAAAGTCACTCTCTGCTCTCTCTCTTGATTACAATGCTTGAGTCAGCGGAAGCTTTGGAAGGCGATGTCCATACATTATGCCCTGTATAAGTCTTCAGATCACGCGGCCGCACGCTTCGACTCGCCAAGGAACTCCGTGCCTCGACGCATCCAAGCGAGCTCCGTGCGACGAGCTTCTACCTGTGCCTGCATATGAAATACTGTGTGGGTGTCAGTACCACTGTATTTGTGGAGTCAGCTTCTCGCCCACCCATACATAATCGACACGTTTCATTTACTTTGTGCAGCTTAAACCCTTTCAATTGTCTTTCTAGTCTTGTCTTAACATGCATTTTAAACAAGACGTCTCGGTCTATACTTAGCGATGCAATGACAAGGTCGTGCAACGACGAGGTCGTGCTATAATGCCAACGTGTGTTTCGATCGAGGAAGTGCCTCATTGCTTAGGTACTTGAGCAAACTTGAACTCGGGACAGCAGGGTCCTGCCATACTCTATTTGCGACTTAGACATATTCGAGACAATGCTATGCTGGGGAGCAACTTACGCGAACTCGGCCATGCCAAGACCTTTACTTAAACTTCAGCTCCACTAGACCAATTCTCGTGCCAACTATTCAAGTGCCGAGGACGGCAATGGGATGACTCTTGCAGGCCGTTTCTCTAGACCTTGCTTTGACTTGTCCGTGCTTCAAGATGAGGCCGTGCCTCGCAAGTTATCAAGACTTATCGTGTTAATGCCTTGCGGCCTTCCTGCTAGAGCCATTTGCTAACTTAGACAAGACTTGTGGACCATAGTATCACTTCCAAGAACATCCCGACGACATCTATCGTACCAAGCATGGTGCCTATGCTGCAGCCCAATCTTAGGCCCAGATATTGTGTTACCGACTAGACCTGCATTCAAGCTCTAGACCCAAATCCAAAGGCATACACGCGGTGTGCCGCTATTGCCGACACATCTACATGAGTGGTCACTACCAATTTCAAGCTATCTTGGATTGGCTCGTAGGATATCCACCTGTACCAACACGGGTAGCTAGCCCGGTGGGGTGGAACTCTCCCATGCGGTCATCCAGCATCCTACTTTGAGCCACACTCGCTTTTCCCGGGCCGAATGATCCCAGCGCCCCGGTGATCACTCGAGAAGACTACACCTTGTCGACAAGTTGTCCAATGACCATGCAAGTCTAAACTCGATCTACCAGTCTTTCCTTAACATGAACATGCTTTTCCTTCTTTCTATCAAGACTTACGAGACTTCTAAGCCGCGGGACCAATCTCGTGTGCAGGACATATCAAGACATGGCGAGACTCCCAAGTAGCGGGACCGATCTCGGCGACAACAAGTCGCATGGACTTCCTTTGTTCGTGGCAAGCTTTTTACTAAAACGACTGTAACTCATGCCTTAGACAGGCCTGGTTCTCTAGGCGACGCTAACGCTCAAGTCATATACTTTACATGACGAGCCTTGTTCTCAAGGGACTACGCGACTAGACAACCGCAGATAGAGCGGGACAGTGCGAGTAATGGCTTCGATAGCCCAACGCCACACTTATCTAACTTGTTCAGGCAACGACTCGACGAGCAAAGGCTACGCCGAGCTACGCATCGAAGGAACGTGCTAGGCACAGGGTCGACTTGGACAACCAACTTTTTGGGTGCCTAGACTTAAGCCAACGAGCCGTGCGAAACGTCTTACTTACGGGACGTGCGAAGGCTATGCCAAGCCTTGCGGGACAGGACCGTGCATGCTTTGTTAGGCATTCATGCGGGCGATGCCTTTGACTTAGGCTAATTCGGGTGTCGGGACAAATCGACGGGACCGTGCATGCTTTTCAAGCATTCACGCAGGCGACGCCTATTACCTAGGCTATTTCAAGTGTCGGGGCAACTTAACAACTTAAGCGAACGTCCTTCTCCCAAGCAATGGAAACGAAGGATCGAGTGTCATTTGAAAGCACGTTGAGCCGACTTCTATGAAGACCGTGGGACCACTTTTCATGTTCTAAGACATTCCGACCTGACGGGATTACTCCCTTAGCTATGTACGTTCGTAGCTTTTAGATTAGCCTACTTGTGCAAGTTGAAACAAGCGAGTTATTAAGTGAAGGCTAAGATGAAGCAAGTTCACCGAAACTCCCCCACCTGTGCGAGGAGTCGTCTCGACCGAGCGAGCCTTCGAGCAGCCGTTGCAAGGCTAAGTTCCAACGCCGTCGGCATTTTGATTCCTCCGATTGACTTTGCGGGACGGGGCACTACAATCACAACTGTAACTTTTGATTCTATCAAATCCGATATAACTCGGCCAATGTTTTCATTTGCCAACACATGTTCGGTGTGCAACCGAACGATTCATTCTATCGATTTATGATTTTAGTTCTTTCCGTTGTATCTCGTGCAACGATTTATTTCCAATCACCCTTTGCACTCCGTGCAACGATTATTTTTATTTTGATATGAATTGCACCACGTGCAACAATTTACTTCTGACACACGTTGCACATCGTGCAACGATTTATCCTGACTTTTAAAGTCAATGATCAAATCCTTTCAACACATTCGATATTGACATATCACTTTTATTCCAACGCATTATTTAAGCTTCCGCATTGGTGTAACCAATATTCACAACCGATAGCACTTCGTGCATTGTTTTATTTCTCATTCAATATGTTACATTACAATAATATCTCAAATCGCATTTCACAATTTGTTGCGCTTGCAGCAACTAACATTTCACAGCTTATTGTACTTAATGCAATAAACCCTTCGCGACTTTCTTAGCAAACATCGTATAATTTCCAAAACACGTGTGGCAAAATTACACGATTTGTATTAGACTTATTTTTTGGAACATCCAGTGCGGCATCGAGTAGAGTCAAGAGTGATTACAAGTGGTGGTGGGCAACTTTTAGAATTGTAATGAAGCGAGCGTCCAGAGGAAATTGAGCCTAGAGCTCTGATACCAATCTGTCATGCCACGACCAGAAATCACCCGAATCATCGTCCTCGCATGGGGCATGATGCCGCACGAGCCTGGAGTTGTGCTCGTGCAAGGCAAGATGATAAGTTCTCAAATGGTTATCTTTTGATTCTATATTAACACGAAGGAAAACAAAGTATACGAAACAATTCTCTTTATTGATATTCAAAATTGAGATTACAAAAGCTTTCGATAGCCTAACAATATATGCCAGATTGGCTACAACACTCAGGTTCTCTCTTGCCCACAAAGGATTTCACCGTTCCATACATCATGCCTTCTATATCTCGGCCGCATCAATCTTGTTGCATGTTCGAGCGTAAATGCGATCGCACGCTTCAATACGCTTCGATATTCCAAGCCTCAACACGTTCAAGCGAAGATTCATCGAGAGACATCCATTCCCTGCACCCTGCATGAAAGTTGGTAGGGGATCAGTACGTTCGTCCTTGCATGTACTGATGCAAAGATCTTCTTTCTAAATCGACATTGTAGTATTTATGTTGAATCTTGTAACTTAGCTTATGATCTTGCTATGTTCTCCTTAGGGTCGATTTCATGGCATATTTGAAAGCATAAATTATGTTATCATGGCAAGCATGTTATTCAAATTGAAATAGGCAAGCAGGCAAGCAATCTCGTGTTTGTTTTGTGGCGTGACTTCTTACCAAGTCGACGCACTCGCCCTTGCACCGACGCAAGGTGAATATGCCCCATTCCTTCCCTGTCATGTTATAAGTGCATCTCTAAGCCAGATCTATGTGTGCGGGACACATACATTCCTACACTTTCAACCCAACGTTTCTTAGCTATATAAAGGTCTTGGCGTATCCGTGTCGGAATGGACCAAGGAGTTCCTTACTTTCTTTTCTCTCATTCTTTTCTCAAATTCGTTTGGGTAACCCGGGGTTTCACGAGTTGGGTAGCTGTTTTAGTGTCCCGTCCCGCAAAGTCAATCGGAGAAATCGAAACGCCAACGGCGTTGGAACTTAGCCTTACAACGGCTGCTCGAAGGCTCGCTCGTCCGAGGCGACTCCTCGCTCAGGTGGGGTAGTTTCGGTGAACTTGCCTCATCTTAGCCTTCACTTAATAATGCACATGTTTTCAACTTGCACAAGTAGGCTAATATAAAAGCTACGAACGCACATAGCTAAGGAAATAATCCCGACCCGTCGGAATGTCCTAGAACATATAAATTGGTCCTACGGTCTGCATAGAAGTCGGCTCAGCGTGCTTTCAAATGACACTCGATCCTTCGATCCCGTGGCTTGGGAGAAGGATGTTGGCTTAAGTTGCAAAGTTGCCCCGACCCTTGAAATAGCCTAAGTCCTAGGCGTCGCCTGCGTAAATGCTTGAAAAGCATGCACGGTCCCGTCATTTTGCCTTAACACTCGAATCAGCCTAAGTCATAGGCGTCGCCGTGTGAACGCTTAATAAAGCATTGAACGGTCCTGTCCCGCAAGGCTTGGCATATCCTTCGCACGTCCTGCAAGTTAAGTCGTCTCACACGGCTCGTTGGCTTAAGTCTAGGCACCCAAAAAGTTGGTTGTCCAAGTCGACCCCGTGCCTAGCACGTTGCCTCGATGCGAAGCTCGGCGTATCCTTTGCTCGTCGAGTCTTTGCCCGAATAAGTTAGACAAGAGTTGTGCTGGGCTATCGAAGCCATTTCTAGCACTGTCCTGCTCTATCTGCAGTTGTCAAGTTGCATAGTTCCTTGATAGTAAGGCTCTTCGTATAAGTATATGACTTAAGCCTTAGCGTCGCCTACAGAACCAGTCCTATCTAAGGCACGAGCTACGGTCGGTTTAGTAAAAATCTTGCCATGAACAAAGGAACTCCATGCGACTTGTTGTCGTCGAGATCGATCCCCTGGCTTGGGAGTCTCGCTAAGTCTTGATATGTCCCGTACACGAGATCGGTCCCGCGGCTTGAGAGTCTCGTTAAGTCTCGATAGAAAGAAGGAATGCGTGGTCATGTTGAGAAAGGACTAGATAGACTGGATAGATCGAGTATGCATGGTCATTGAGCAACTTGTCGACAAGGTATAGTCTTCTCGAGTGATCACCGGGGCGCTGGGATCATTCGGCCCAGGGAAAACGAGTGTGGCTCAAAGTAGGATGCTGGATGACCGCATGGGAGAGTTCGGCCCCACCGGGCTAGCTACCCGTGTAGGTACAGGCCGATATCCCACGAGCCATGTCCAAGATAGCTTGAAATTGCTAGTGACCACTCATATAGATGTGTCGGCAATAGCGGCACACCTCGTGTATGCCTTTGGATTTGGGTCTAGAGCTTGAATGCAGGTTTAGTCGGTAACACAAGGTCTGGGCCTAAGACTAGGCTGCAGCATAGGCACCGTGCTTGGCACGATAGATTAGCGTCGGGATGTCCATGAGATCGATGCTAGGTTTGGCAAGTCTTGTCTAAGTTGGTTCATGAGTCGAATAGAAAGGCCGCAAGGCGGCAGCATGATAAGTCTTGATATGTTGCGAGGCGCGGCCTCAATCTTGAATCACAGACAAGTCTAAGCAAAGTCTAGTGGCACGACCTACACGAGTCGTTCCCCATTGACGTCGCTAGCACAAGAATTGGTCTAGTAGGCTTGAGTTTAAGTAAAAAGTCTTGGCACGGCCGAGTGCACATAAGTTGCTCCTCGGCGAAGCATTGTCCAGAATATGTTAAGTTACGAA
The DNA here is from genome assembly GCA_029216955.1 of Iris pallida. Taxonomy (NCBI): domain Eukaryota; kingdom Viridiplantae; phylum Streptophyta; class Magnoliopsida; order Asparagales; family Iridaceae; genus Iris; species Iris pallida. The sequence continues at coordinate 6,657 of JANAVB010013801.1, read as the reverse complement.
TAGAGTACGGCACGACCCTGCCATCCCGAGTTGAACTTTGGTCAAGTACCTGGGCGATGAGGCACTGCCTCGACTGGAATACACGTTGGTATTGTAGCACGACCATGTCGTTGCACGTCGAGTTGGTTAGACGTCAAGTCTTAAATATGATCCTAAGGCAAGAATAGAAAGACAATCGCAAGGGTTTAAACTGCACAAAGTAAATGAATGTGTCAGTTATGTATGGGTGGACGAGAAGCTCACTCCACCAGTACAGTTGAGTACTGACACCCACACAGTGTTCATGTGCAGGCACAAGTAGAAGCTTGTGGCATGGAGCTCGCTTGGATGCGTCGAGGCACGGTGTTCCTTGGCGATTCGAAGCGTGCGGTCGTGTTGATTGAAGACTTATACAGGACATAATATATGGACATCACCTTTCGAAGTTTCTGCTGGCTCAAGCAATCGTATCGAGAGATGAGAGAGAGCAGAATGAATTATAAATGAGAGAAAAGTGAGCATGAGGGACTTATAATTCGGCCTTGTGCCCACAAATGTAATCTTGTATTTAATATCAATAAAAGTGTTTCTTTTGAATGACTTGTGTTCATATGTTCTTGTTTTAAATTTCCGCTGCATATTCAATGTATCTGCTTGGGACTTCTGTGCGACGACCCCGTCGTCGCCGCTGTAATCGACCTTTATGGAACCTGCCTTGCACGAGCGCAATCTAGGCTCGTGCGGCATCACGCCTTAGCGAGGACGATCGCTCCTACGGGAACGGGGCGTGACATAATGGTATCAGACCATGGCTTTACGTCCTTGGACTTCACGTCGATTTCTCAGTTTTGAAAGCTCGTCGTTGGAAGATAAGTATGCGATCTCTCTCGAATGTCCCTCGGCATGTCCATACAATAAGTCAAAATATTTTCAAAAGCTCGTTCAAGCGTTCAATCGAATGCATCGATAGGCAATGGCATTTGTGCCAAACGATGTTAAACTTGACTCGATAGAAAATACATGCCAAGTTAACATGTCACGAGCATGTCCAACTAGTCCTACGTTGACCTAGCAAGCGAGCGTACAAACTCGAATATAGTCCGCACGGGATAGCTATGCACACGGCCTTTTGGCTAAGTTGTGTTTCGCGTCGCACACCTCGACTTATTGGTGCAAACGAATTGCGAGTGATATCAAGTATCGCTCGGTCGGGAACGGAGATACACTTAGAGTGTCTATCGATAGGATTGCTATCGAACTAACGCTTAGGCATACACGGATGATTGGCTTGGATTTCGAGGAAATAGTACAAACAACTTAGTACGTCGATGCGAACGTGACCGATTATGCTAGGGATTCGTCGAACGAATCCGAAGGATGTCTTAGAGAATGACGCGAACGTGATTATGGGCTAGATCGGATGGCTCAAATTCGAGTGGTGTATGGATTTTCTTAGAAACCATTCGAGCAAATATTGGGGATTACGAGTATGTCGACGAGGTGATGCGATCGTGTAAAGCCTTATAACGCGTCACGTTTAGTTGATCGTGACTTCGATTGTCCCGAACGAGTATCTCGTTCGGACAACTTGCGAATAGGCAACGCGAGTTAGAAAACGATATCGAAAATGATTTGAAACGGTAAATGAAAGTGAATGGTCTTGATCGAGAAAACTTAGAGGATCGCGCGTACGATATCGGATTGATATAAATGAAATGTGACTTGAGTTTCGAACAACGATCTTGAAACGAGCTTGAGGAATAGTGATCGAACTTGATCTTGAATATCGAGAAGATTGTGGAACATCCAGTTCAGACAATAGTACCAGTCGTACGACTCAAAATTGGTTGCAAAGGAAGATCGTCAGGTTACGTATATCGTCGATGATATTGAGGCGTATCAAAGATCGATATGCGATAACTCGGGGGTACTCTGACTCGGCGAATGACGATCGTACAAATTTCATTGTTCCGATGGATGCTATACTCGGGATATTGAAACGTGTCGAGGAAAAGAGAAACTTGGCTCGAGAATTTTCTGGTTGAACGAATGACAAACGGACTATCAAAATTGAAATATTGACTTGGATGGAAATGAGACATTTAGATTTGCTTCGTCGATAACCACAACTTCGACATTCTTGTCTTATGCGAGCGCAACTCCAGCCTCGCACATGCGTCGCGCCAATTTGGGACGATCACTCTGCGTGAGCGCTGGTATGGTGATTCCTACAGCGGGAGTGATTAAACTTGGATGGCATGGCAATCTGATTGCTTCGACTTATGGTTTGACACGAAGGTAGACTCGAGAATAACCTAGCGTATTTGATGGTTGAATTTGAGGATTGAGTAGGTCCAATCTGCGTATCGAGAATGAGTTAGTCTAAACTCAAACAAGAGTTACGCTCCCATGAGAATGATTATTCTGCGGGTGCGTTGCATGGTGATTCATGAACCGCCGTGGATAATCGGACTCACGTGAGATTGGGGTGCAATGTATTGACGAGCTAGATGACCTCATGATCGAATACATGAATTGGATAGAATTGATGATTGAATGGATTTGAATACGCGCAACGAATGTACGGATGCGAATAGGCAATCATGCTCGATGTTTAGAAATCTGAGTGACGCGAGCTTGGGTAGAAAACCCCGTAATACCGACTATGGTTTGACCCTAGGGTTGGGGTCAGTATTGGCATTATTGTTCGGGAACTATGATTCCAATCCTGACATTGACTTAGCCTCGCAAAGATTGGCCTAGCGGTTAGGCAAAACGCCCCTGTTGTAAGAGTTATCAATCGAAGAATTGATCTTGAGGATTGGTACGAATGGATAGTTTAAAGCACGAATGTAGGAAACCCTGCTCACGAGATTTGGATGACATGAATATATTTCAGGGACGCCTGGGTATGTGCACAAGACGACTCGAGTGAGAATGACAAATTCTCTATCATGCAGCTTGGCTGAATGCATGTATTTTGGGGACGCTTATAATGTGTGCACGATCCAGCCAAGTGATACAATGAGTTCAAGCAAGACTTGAAAGATGGGAGAGTGTCGAGATCTTGAAATCATGTTAACGAAAAGTTTGATAGTCGTACGAGCATGGCTCGGAATCGAAGGAACGCGTAGGCAGAGTGTATACGATTAAGTCTTGGCCATAGAAATGGTAGGATGGCTTGCCTCTAGGAAAGTCTCGAGGACGAGACTTGTTCTGAGCGGTGTATGTTGTAGTACCCCGTCCCGCAAAGTCAATCGGAGAAATCGAAATGTCGACGACGTTGGAACTTAGCCTTGCAACGGCTGCTCGAAGGCTCGTTCGTCCGAGGCGACTCCTCGCTCAGGTGGGATAGTTTCGGTGAAATTGCCTCATCTTAGCCTTCAATTAATAATACGCATGTTTTCAACTTGCACAAGTAGGCTAATATAAAAGCTACGATCGAACATAGCTAAGGGAATAATCCCGACCCGTCGGAATGTCCTAGAACATGGAAATTGGTCCCACGGTCTGCATAGAAGTTGGCTCAGCGTGCTTTCAAATGACACTCGATCTTTCGATCCCGTGGCTTAGGAGAAGGATGTTGGCTTAAGTTGCTAAGTTGCCCCGACCCTTGAAATAGCCTAAGTCCTAGGCGTCGCCTGCATAAATGCTTGAAAAGCATGCACGGCCCCGTCGTTTTGCCCCAACACTCAAATCAGCCTAAGTCATAGGCGTCGCCGCGTGAACGCTTAATAAAGCATTGAACGGTCCTGTCTCGCAAGGCTTGGCATAGCCTTCGCACGTCCTGCAAGTTAAGTCGTCTCACACGGCTCGTTGGCTTAAGTTTAGGCACCCGAAAAGTTGGTTGTCCAAGTCGACCCCGTGCCTAGCACGTTGCCCTGATGCGAATCTCGGCGTAGCCTTTGCTCGTCGAGTCGTTGCTCGAATAAGTTAGACAAGAGTTGTGCTGGGCTATCGAAGCCATTTCTAGCACTGTCCCGCTCTATCTGCGGTTGTCAAGTTGCATAGTCCCTTGAGAATAAGGCTCGTCATATAAGTATATGACTTGAGCCTTAGCGTCGCCTATAGAACCAGTCTTATCTAAGGCACGAGCTACGGTCGGTTTAGTAAAAATCTTTCCACGAACAAAGGAACTTCACGCGACTTGTTGTCGCCGAGATCGGTCCCCTGGCTTGGGAGACTCGCTAAGTCTTGATATGTCCCGCACACGAGATCGGTCCCACGGCTTAGGAGTCTCGTTAAGTCTCGATAGAAAGAAGGAATGCATGGTCATGTTGAGAAAGGACTAGATAGACTGGTTAGATCGAGGTGTAGTCTTCTCGAGTGATCACCTGGGCGCCGGGATCATTCGGCCCGGGGGAAGCATGTGTGGCTCAAAGTAGGATGCTAGATGACCGCATGGGAGAGTTCGGCCCCACCGGGCTAGCTATCCGTGTAGGTACAGGCCGATATCCTACGAGCCATGTCCAAGATAGCTTGAAATTGCTAGTGACCACTCATGTAGATGTGTCGACAATAGCGGCACACCGTGTGTATGCCTTTGGATTTGGGTCTAGAGCTTGAATGTAGGTCTAGTCGGTAACACATGGTCTGGGCCTAAGAATGGGCTGCAGCATAGGCACCGTGCTTGCCACGATAGATTGGCATCGGGATGTCCATGAGATCGATGCTAGGTTTGGCAAGTCTTGTTTAAGTTGGTTCATGAGTCGAATAGAAAGGCCGCAAGACGACAGCATGATAAGTCTTGATATGTTGCGAGGCGCGGCCTCAATCTTGAATCACGGACAAGTCTAAACAAAGTCTAGAGGCACGACCTGCACGAATCGTTCCCCCTTGACGTCGCTAGTACGAGAATTGGTCTAGTAGGCTTGAGTTTAAGTAAAAAGTCTTGGCACGGCTGAGTGCGCATAAGTTGCTCCTCGGCGAAGCATTGTCCCGAACATGTTAAGTTACGAATAGAATACGGCACGACCCTGCCATCCCGAGTTGAAGTTTGGTCAAGTACCTGGGCGATGAGGCACTGCCTCGACCGGAATATACGTTGGTATTGTAGCACGACCATGTCGTTGCACATCGAGTTGGTTAGACGTTAAGTCTTAAATCTGATCCTAAGGCAAGACTAGAAAGACAATCGAAAGGGTTTAAACTGCACAAAGTAAATGAATGTGTCGGTTACGTATGGGTGGGCGAGAAGCTCACTCCACCAATACAGTTGAGTACTGATACCAACACAGTGTTCATGTACAGGAACAGGTAGAAGCTCGTGGCGTGAAGCTCGCTTGGATGCGTCGAGGCACGGAGTTCCTTGGCGATTCGAAGCATGCAACCGTGTTGATTGAAGACGTATACAGGATATAATGTATAGACATCGCCTTCCGAAGCTTCCACTGGCTCAAGCAATTGTATCGAGAGATGAGAGAGAGCAGAGTGAATTGTAAATAAGAGAAAAGTGAGCACGAGAGACTTGTAATTCAGCCTTGCGCCCATAAATGTAATCTTGTATTCAATATCAATAAAAGAGTTTCTTTTGAACGACTTGTGTTTATGTGTTTTTGTTTTAAATTTCTGCTGCATATTCAATGTATCTGCTTGGGACTTCTGTGCGACGACCCCGTCGCCGCCGCTGTAATCGGCCGTTATGGAACCTGCCTTGCACGAGCGCAATCTAGGCTCGTGCGGCATCACGCCTTAGCGAGGACGATCGCTCCTGCATGAGCGGGGCATGACAGCTATCCCAAACAACCGAATTGTTACTGCTGCATACCATCATTTGCGGCTTTTCTCCATCTATAAGCGAGTGCTACTCGTCTTAAGTATGTGTGCCTATCAAAGATTACACATTCTTTCCTAGACCAAACAGTTCCGGGGCGCTCCGGCACTTAACCGTTCGAGAGAACACTCGTGCAGGAAGATTATTACATTTTAATCTCAAGTTCATCCTATTCGACCATGCAATGCCCTTATTATTCAAACAACCAAGCATAGTCTTGAGTCCGAGACTCAGACTTTGTCATCTCGTATTTCTTTCGTTAACTTTCTATGTTCTTACGTTTCATACTTCATTTCAATATTCAATGGCATCATGTCTTAACTCAATGTTCGTCAACCGAACGACCCGAAGGTCCCGAACACCTTTCGAGGCATTATGTCATATCCGACAGTTCTGCCACATTCATGCCACAACTGTATTCTTTCTCAACGAAACCATATTTTATGGTCTCGTGCACGTAGGCACGTTTTGACACATTTATCATCTTTCCTTCGCGTCGTGCACTTGCTGCACGCGTCGAAGCCGTATACCCATGTTCTATGACTTAGTGTTCATTGTTCGTGGGTTGCACGCTAGGGCGCTCACCTATTGTCTTTCAATGTTCTATCCTTTCTAACTCGTGCGCGAAGGCACAGAATGGTTTGTGCACTAAGGCACTCGCCGAATACAGTTATCCCATGTTCTTGCGGCTTGCATACCAAGGCATTCGCCTTTGCGATATCCAATGTTCCATGGCGACTCGTGCATTTGATACACATTTTATTTCGATTGTACAACTTAGTGTTCGACACACACTATAATTTATCTTTCGATCGGACCGCGCCCGTGGCGTCGAAAGGTTAACTTAGCATACAATGATATATTTTGACTTATCGCATGAAGGAGTAAAAAGAATAGTCAATCCT